>CM052216.1:1201707-1326788 GCA_028454225.1 Lasioglossum leucozonium | reverse complement strand
GCGTCTCGATAACAAACGACGCAGTTGACACGATTAGAGAGATACTCGGAGGTGACGAAACGTACGTCCGTTTACTTTGACTTTTGGGTATGTTATGAAGCCGCGCTCGGATCCTTGCGACCGATTACCCTCCATCCCCCATCCCCCACTTACAGACTTTATTCAATGGTATAGTTGACGGTATGTATAGTACGTTTTCGATCATACTAATCCCTATTGGGGAGGGGGATGGGGGGTAATCGGTCGCAAGGATCTGACCGCGGCTTCAAAACATATGCGAAAGTCAAAGTAAACGGACGTACGTTTCGTCACCTCCGAGTGTCCATCTAATCGTGTCAACTGTGTCATTTGTTATCGAGACGCAGAAGGGTGCAAGTGTACGACGCAATACGGTGACGGATACGTGGTGAGTACCGTTTTCATTTTTCATCCTCTCGATAGCTATCAATATTATTTATTTGGATTTGATTATTTTTAAAATTAATTTTGTGTTTAAGCGAATTAAATATATTTCATCTGATTACATTTTTTCTCGAATCGTGTCGTTGCCTTCTCGCGATAATAACCTTTCGTGTCACGACGATCGATTTAATTTAAACGAATTTGTTATTTGTATTTTATTGTACAATAGAAATCTAATTTATTTCATTTTGGTCTTACATTCGACTTTGTTGCGGTTTGAATCTCGCGCGCTATGAATGCCGCGTGAGGCCAGACGGGGGCCAGTTCCACTAGTCTACACGTTTCACGTTTTTGCGAAAAAATACATAAACGGCGAACGAAACAATACGGCACGTACAGACTCGGACACTACGCATTTATCGAGCTTGATTAGACGCGTCCAGTCTTAGACAGAGTTGTGCAAAATATTAAACTAAATAAAAATTTCGCATAACGAATAAAAGATAAAAAAATATTTATTCATTATTGGAAGGTACGAATGAAGAAAGTATCTTATTTGACGAGTATCAAATAAGTAATTTTAGTCGACGAGAATTTATCCGATGAATAAAAATAATCATCTTCCAATGCATTCGCGTAACAGGATTCTTGTGTTTCGTACATCATTTATAGAATCCCCGACATGAGATATCAAATTCTATCAATAACAGCGCCGTTCTAGAATGCAAGTTCCACAATATTAGTTTTAGTCGATACGGTAGGATGTGACACGGAATGATACGGGGCTCTAGAGCCCCGGGAACATGAGACAGAAAAATACATTGGGTGATTGGTCTACTCTTATACCTCGTCTGTGCTGTAATGTTATGACTACCGACGAGGTATAATGACGTGTTATCACAAACCGTCTGTGCCAAGAGTATAACGAAATAATGCTTACCGTTCGTCGGAGAATGTAACATTCGATGATAACCGACATGGTTCCGTGATGATTCGCCTTCTGACCGACGGGAATCTCTGCAGTGGTCTTCCGCACCGACACTTACCGAGGAGATGCCGACGGTGGCATTCAGTTTCTCACTCCGGCCACCATATATCCTAGAGGGCGCATGAAAACGGCAAAATTTTTTGGAGGTTACGTAGTAGCGGGAAAGGTATTGGCGAGCGTAGGTGGTAGTCGCCACAAGTGTTTCATTTAATTTTGAAAATGTGTGCTTATTCAAGGTAGGGCAGCAGATTTAAAGGAAAATGTTGAAGAGGCAGTACCACAGCATAATAATTGAGGTAATGTATAATATTTATTTACTTGCACCGCGTAATACTAAACAGCGTTGTTGGCAGACTTTTTTTTAGAAATGAAGATGAATCTCCATTTTGTTTATTTCGTTAGAAAATCTATGTAGTTTTACATAAACGACGGAAAAATAATTATTTACATCAGGCCGTTAGGTTAGAATTCTCCGAACGGTCCCTCGAAAAACCTCCGTTTACCATATTAATCCTAATAATATCTAATCCCAGTCATTTAAATGGCAAACACGGCCCCGTACAAGTCATCGTACCCGTCCCGAGAGATCGGCTTGGAAAAACAAAGGAGTCGCGAATAGCAGCGTGAAATAATTGGCACGTGCCGCGAACGGGGTTCCGTAAATGTGAAATTTTCGAGGGAGAACCGTTTGCGCGCTACGTGTTCAACGTTCGGATGGTAATAACAATAATCAAGCGGTCACAGATTCCAGGAAGAATCGTGCATTTCCGACCGTTTAATGGAGAGTCCTCGCAATTAAAAAGAATCGTGAGGGCCACAAAAGACCGTGACCGAAAATCACGAAGAAACGGTCCCGGAGAACGAGACACGTACCCGAAGTGTTTTAATAAAAGAGGACAAGCGACGCATTAGGGTAATCGCCCCGTTAAATAATTCATCGCGCGCGGGCCATTCAAATTAATAACGTATTACCGGAATCGGTCCTCCAATCGGGCTCGAATGCGGGGATTGCTTTGTATACTCTATCATTTCCGCAGTGGTTCTCCTCCGCCTTCGCTCTCGAACCGTTTTTTTATATTTTTTTTTTCTAGATATATTAGCGGCTATACAAATTATATTGATGCCTATAATCACTCCTTTTCAAATTGAACGGGATTTAGCGAATAATTCTAGACCCCGCAGCTTCGTTTATTTTTTTCAACGTGTAACACGTGCTCCGATGAATCAGTTCATACGAAAATTTCCGACGAGAACATTTCTCCGACTTTAGTAATTACGAAAGAAAAAAATTAGGAACAGATTCAGAGAAAAGATTTGAATATATACAACTTTAAAAATGTTTAAATCCTCCAAGGAATATGTTCGGCAACATTGTCCGTCTAAACGGTATTTATTTTTTTGCCGAAATAATAAATGGTGATTGGAAGGCACCCGAAAACCTGCCAATCGTTGCTGAAGCCTGCAGCAAGGTGCATGCGCACCGCTGCCAGTCTAAATCGCATACAAATGAGGAAAGGACGGCCCTCGGAAACAGACAGACGTGCCTTAGCATACGCCGCGTCCTCGTAGCCGCGTGTAATCATTCTCGGAAGGGCGATTCCGTGGCCGAGGGATGATGATGATAATAATAATTTGAATCATGGCCACTTAGCATATGTGTAATTTACCGCTTAAGATGATTTCGTCGTCTCTCCGGCTTGGCTCCTCCTCGCCTCGGCCCCGGCCCCGGCCCTGGCAGAAGCCAGAAATTCGTAATCACCAGGGGTTGGAGCCGCAGGCGAAGGACTGCCCAGAGACACGGCCATTCGACCGAATGAAATGCGAGGGAAATCGCGAGTAATTTGTATCCATTTCGCTAGCGGAGTCGAAGAATTGGCGGTCGTGTCGAGTCGAGCGTCAGAGACTTCAACGCCCGCAAGCGCGAGCACTTTCGCCTTCGACCAAAAAATGCGCCCGACGAGAACCGAGGTCTTTCCTTTTTTCCCCATTCTTCTGTTACGTAGGGTACGCGTATTTTAACGAGTAGTATTTAAACAAGAATGAGAATCCGCAGAAACTTTACCCAGTGTCTGATATGATATGTGTGAATATAAAGTATCCGTGATTTTGTAATAAAGAAGTTAAAAATTGATGCCCGAAGTACCGACTATTAGCGTGCCGCTAAAGTGGCACAAAATTCAAGGAGAGCATAATAGAGAAGAGTATAATGATCGTGAATACATATAATGTGTCCAAACACGTATAATTTCGTGGGCTTGTTCGTCGCGGCTATTTAAAATGGCGTGCGTCGAGCTTTCTGCGAAAAAAGCTGCTGCGTTGTTTTCCACTCTGGCGATTAGAACAACGCCGGCAGATCTTCGCGTGACAAAACATGATAAACAGTTCGAGGAGAATTCTGAAGATGAAAAACACTTGGTTTGGGATTGATTATAGGTTCGGATTATTATTATAGATATTTTCGCGAAAATATTAGCATGAATTCATAAACGAAGAGGCAGGCGTCGCGTCGTGAATACCAGCCGGGTCGTGCGATCACGAAAGATTCGTGTGCGAGCCATCCAAAAACGTGAGAGTTCCTTCCTCCCGCGCAGACTGGGCAGAAGTCGCTGGAGGGGTTTCGGCGCGTCGGACAATTAAATCTTTTTAATCGTCCCGCGTAATTGGGCCGAATTAGCGATGCCGTCCATCCAACGGGCGAATCCCACTCACTGATTATCGCTCGTCGCCGGGCCAAATAACAGAGAGATAAAGCGGTATCGGAGGGGACGGCCGAATGGAAAAGAAGAAGAGGAATGGGACCGAGGCGGCCCGAGCGAAAGACCGACTCCGGAGCAGAGGGGAGCACTTAGCGGAATACGTCCCGGTGATTATTGGCCGTGATAATGATCGAGTCGCTGCGAGTTGTCTATGGCGTGATTGTAGGTCGCGACGGTGATCCTTAGGCCATGTGCGAGGGTGGTTATTAAGAGCGACCGGTTCCAACCGAAGAGCATCAAGGACTCGGATTAGAGAAGAGCGCGGTGGTCCACGCCGCCGCATAGAGATATTAGCTTTGCGATCTTTCGCTGGAATGTGTTGCTTCTGGTTGCGTCTCTTCGCCGGATACAAAGTGTGTTTTCCAAAGAAATTCTAAAAGTTATTATCAAGAACGTTCCTCCTGTTTCGATGATTTCTATCGGTCCGTAGACCGCGCATCAGAGCTCCAGAGCTCCAGAGAGAGAGAGAGCTCCAGAGAGAGAGAGGTAGTCTGCGATAACGAATTGCAAAGTAGAATGAATCGCAGATAAATGGCAGGAACGAGCGACTTTCCCTTGGACCATCATGGCCGGCGCATAAATTTTATTAATAACCTCGCGTCGCGAACAAGGATGGCAGGTAACAACACCAGCTCGCTAATTCCGAGCAGAGATTCGCAGCCAGTGTTTACTCGACGATGATTCCCGAGGGCCGAGATTCTTTCCGCTGACGGGGGTATTTAGCCGGACGTATTTACCCTGAGGAGACAATGTAATGGGTCGGCAATTAGACGGGGAACGATTAAAACTGGCCCTTAATTGGCCGCGGCGGAGCCTCCCGAGCGATTCACACTCGCGTCCCTCATCATCCCTCTTCGTCGATCCGTTTCAAACCGTCTCGGAGTCTTCTTTATTCTTCCATCGAAACCCCCCACACCCCCATGCCCCATCATCCTTTTCCCTGTCCAGTCGAACAACCATCTTCTCACCGCCTCCGCCTCCGCCCGCCACCCTGCGGCGATAAATCACGCGAGCTTCGTGCAAGTAGTAACTAGTAACCAATTCGCGTTTGTACGACTCCCGTGAGATATTAGCTATTACAAAGACTTATGGCGCGGAACCACCCTCGCCCTCTGGCTACGAGGTCCGCAATGATCGTGATCGACCTTGATTAATTGCGACGCGAAGATTGCCGCTCGCTCGGCTTTTTGCGGTCGTGTTAGCTTGCGTAGCGACATGACTTTTCTGGCAATCGATCATCGAAAATTCTCGAAAAAAATCTCAATCGGGAATACAGTGTTCCCAAGGGGAGGAAGGTCCAGCACGGAAGCATTAAAATTCCTCGATTCAGCCGGGGAGTCGGGTCGAGTAAAGATCCGAGGAACGTATCCTCCCGCAACGACGCGGCGGCGTCGGCGGCGTCGGCGTCAGCGGCCGAAATTAGAGAAATTAGATTCGCCGCGGGATTCTTTGGTAAGGGACGACGTCGGTCGAATCCGGGAGCTGTCCCGCGCAGGATCAGATATCGCCCAGCCGAAGATTCACGCAGGGGGGGCGCGGCTCCCTCGAATCATCTCACAGAATCTTGTCTCGTCCGTGGTTCACCCGGGGACGTTCTCTCGCGACGGGGCACCGCGCAGGAGCAGTCGTTTATAATCAGGATCAGTCGCCGTGTCCTTTTTCGCGTCTCCTCCCGCGGCAGGGACCGCGGAGAGAGTCCTCCTCCTCCTCCCCCTCCTCTTCCCAGGCCGGGACGTCCCGCTGCTCCTGCGGCCGCCGCGTATCTTCCCGGGACACCGGGGACAAGGCAGTAACCTCTAATTAAAATTAACGATAATAAGGACGCGAGGTAGCCCCGAGCCACGTTACCCCCCTCGAATCCCGGCTACTGTCAATTAAGCCGCGGTCGCGGGGATGCCACGTATCTCATGCTCCCCTGCTCTTCACCTCCTTGACCGGCCGTGATGTCAGAGGTTCTGCCGACAACCTGCGATACCTCGTAATCGAGGAAACTGACGGTGATTTACCGTGATCCCATGCAAATCAGGATTTAGTGTACAAATCACTCTAACTCACATTTTCACAGCATAGGTCCTTCGACGACCTCAGAGACTTCTAGGGTTTTAGACGGCAAATTCATTTATTATTAACTTTACATCATAAACTAGCGCATGCTACAGCAGCCTGATCATTTTAAATTGATCGTGAAGCAATATAAATGCCCCCGCTCCACCTCCGGTCACGTGACTGATCCGGTAGCGACAAAGAGAGAGGGGGTAACTTTTTCTCCGCAAGACGAAACGCCCGCGACGCGTTCTCGCGAGAGCATCGCGAAATATTTGGAGAAAGGCGGCGCTGGGCAGACCAAGGTCGACCTGGAGAAAAAAAAAGAAAGAATAAAGGATGGAAGCAGAACTCCCTCATTTAATTACGCGGCGCAGCGGCTCGATTTTACGTTCGTACCCGAGTCTTATATCTGCCGTCCCGGTGGAAGGCGTGTCATAAACTGGCTCGCCGTTTCCTTGGACGCGCATATACGTCGGCGTTCCCCGGGAAATTTATAGGTTTATTAGGCGAGGGGATAATACACGGGCTATGGGGCGACGCGGCGCGAGACGTTCGAGGCCCCGGTTCGGCGGCCGCGTCTAGAATTTATTGGGAACAAAACGGTCCGCTTCTTCGTACAGCTGCGACATCCTGGAAACCTCTCGCACTGCCTCTCGACACCAGGCCTAAGCCCAGGGAAAAGGGAGGAAAGAGGAGGGAAACGGCCACCACCATTTTCGGGCTCCGCTCGTTAAAGCGTGCCGGACACCTGTCATTAATTACAACCGGCCTACGGTGTTCCCGCGCGTCGCGTTTTCCACCGTCCATGGAATTTATCGGGAACGCGCGCCACGCATCCGATCCAGCACTGGCCTGAATCGTTAATTAACAAACTCCTTAACTTGGACGGTGATCGCTTTCTCTGAAACTTGTCAGAATTTTCCGCGAATTTCCCGCTAACCAGCCGATTTTCGATAACAAACCGACGGTGTTTCTCATCAACTTCTCCAGCCGTACGGAATCTGAGTGAATCTAATTTTGTAATTATTGTTGTACACTAGGTCTGCAATTTCCGGGCGAATTTGTTAAAGTTGCTACTGATCAATTGCGAGAACCAGGAATTAATTTGTAATAACAATTGCGATCCCAAGTAATTGTCGATCAGTGGCACCGCGTAGCGGCTGCAGCCCGAAGCTCGGAGCAACAGGTGTCTCGTGGTTGCATAAAGGGGGTAGAGAGAGAGACGAAGAACAGAGGCTAAAGCCACCCTCTACCCTTATTCGAAGCGTACGAAAAATGTCGGCATTGTCTCGGCATCGATAGGTTTTTCAAGCCGGTCGATGTTTGCGCCAAAAATCGCTGACGTAGGCAAAAGGAGGAGTATCGTTGGCATGACGCAGTCAAGTTCGCAACATGAGATCGCAGAAAATTCATGATCATCGCCGCGCAGGGACGCGACGCGACGCTACGGCGAGGTACGAACGTCAAAACGCGAAGATGGGTGGGCCGGGCTGATGGTTTGATGGTTTGAGCTGCTGATGGTTTAGCGTAATCGCAGAATTTTTTCGCTGAACGACTTGTGTGGTCATCGAAGCAATTAACAAGTTCCTGCCGCACAATGTAAGCGCCGATCGTCCGTCGATTATCGGTCGATGTCTTTGCGCGGCCGTTCGTTCGTCCGTCCGTCATGTTTTCTGCGTCTGTCAATGTATAGATGATAGATTATTTACAGCGAACTTTTATTGCCAATAAAATATTATCACGCTGCACTCTGCAAGCTGTAATATCGCTTTAATGCGTATCGGGTTCGGTCGATGTTTATTCATCAACTTTAAGCTTACCATTAAATTTAATAGCAACGGTCTCATGTTTATGGCATAATCATCTCTGCAATATCCGGAGAGCGTATATAAATGAATTGCTAACATTTTGTGGAAAGCTGACTAAACGTCAACCGTATAGTTTGTACGCGATTATTTTAATGTGGAATTTTCTATTAAAGTTTGTCGATCATAGAAGAAATGCATGTATATTTAATTTCGCATAAATATTTCCAGTCTTTCGACGTATTCCTCGAAGAGAAAGTACTCGCTGAAACATTGTTCGCAGCGTAGCGCAGTACGCGCGTACGCATTGTCGTAAATTCTCGTACGCTAACGGTATCAAGTTGTAAAAAGAAAAGCTACTTGAAACACTATCTTTAAAACGTTAGCGGTAACAAGAGTGAAACACGAACAGTGTGTTTAACTGTGCTCGAACAAGTCGCTCGTAAAACTTGATTTGTCGCGTGTTAGGAAAAAGATACCGCGTGGCAGTAGTGCGCGTAAACGTTTCTCGCCGCAAATATCAAATTATCACGGAAGCTTTCTTTCGATCCGCGACGCACTGTACACGTTATCGACTGTGGATCGCGAACAGCGTTTCTCAAACTAATAACGAGCACAGCGTTTTTCCAACAGCACTCTCTTTCGGAACGTTACTTCCATAAACGATTAATACTACAATGTATTCAATCATTTTTATTAAAATTTCCTATACTATATTTTATTGAAATTTTCAAGAATTATATGTGGATAATATTAGAATTTTTTTCTTGCGCGATACTTAGATAGAATAAATCCAAAAATGCTCCACTGTCATAAATAATAGCGTTATCGGGGAGATAACTAGAAAAACACACACTTGTCGTAAAACGAGGATACATACTCGTTTCCCGTCGATAACGTATATTACAATAAAACGAGAATTCTCGTTTCCCGTCCGTAATGTGTTAAGTATCATTGGCAAACGGCGTTGATCGCCGTGAATTTTGTTATACGATCGGTAGAACACGACGCGAGTCCATAAATTTTTAATGGAGCCGCAGAACGTCGATGGCAAGTATTCGTCGATACATCGGCGATGAGGCGTGAATAACTAGGAATACTTAACAGGGAAAATTCAAGTGTCAGATATGTTTCCTTATTAAGAATAAATGGGGGCGGCCATCCATCGAGTTTGCTCGCGAGGAAACGGACGATTGGCGGAGGATCAAGGAGGAAGTTTGAGAGACGCTGCCCGGTCAGGTGAAATAAAGAATCTGGCTAGGTAACAGCCGCAGTCCATATAAAGCATCCTGTCCCCGATATCGGGCCGCTATTACGAATATCCTTATTCCCATCAGCGTTTCGAGAACCAGCCTGTCGACAGGTTCACCGGCGGATCGTTTACGATCATGTATTATGCGCACGTGAGGCTACCTGGGGGACATTTACGCGACGACGTGGATTGGATGTCTCACCATTCGAGTCCCCGGTCACCTCGAAATGGACGGGGACAGGCCTCGATGGACCGACACCGAACGATCCGACGAAGAGCAAGCTCGGGGGAACGGGGATGGAGCGCCAGGACGAGAAGGAGAGAGAGAGGGATCCACGGAAAGAGGATCCTCGTAGCAGCACGGTT
This sequence comes from Lasioglossum leucozonium, assembly GCA_028454225.1. Taxonomy (NCBI): domain Eukaryota; kingdom Metazoa; phylum Arthropoda; class Insecta; order Hymenoptera; family Halictidae; genus Lasioglossum; species Lasioglossum leucozonium. The sequence goes on along the minus strand of CM052216.1, from coordinate 1,317,173 downwards.
TTTCCGGAGCGCGTGGATCGTAATCTCGGTAGACGATCGCTATGCAAAACTGGCCGTATTTATAGGCGTGCTCGTGCCAGCTGCCCGGTGCACGAGGTGTCTATGCCGGACATGGCCGGCAATTCGTTTCGTTTCGCGGCGATCACCGGGAATACGAGCTCCCGCGACCGGCTATGATCATCCTCCTGTCCTAATGGCCGACCCATCGGCTCCTGCTTCCGATCCCTGACTTCGACCCTCCCACGATCCCAGCATTTCGATGCCGCGACGTTTTCGAAGCGATTAGGTCGTCCCATGAAATCGTTCGTTTATTTCTAATAATTCCCCCGAGGGCAAACATAATTAAGATAATAGAATTTTGGAGAGGGTCGCTCGGCCAGCAAATGAATCAGCGGAAAATCGCTATTAACACTTCCGAGACAACAGGGGTAACCCCTAGTCATGCGGCTCGAATCCTGTTTCCCTTGGAGCGGAGAACGCTCGGAGGGTTTCTGTCCGTGCAAAGTCACAGGCGGACCTCTTAAATTCAATTAAGCGACCCTCGAAACCAGTGGAACCCGATCCCGGATCACCAGTCATCTTCCGCCCTTTCCCGCTGCACTCACGACACGATTATAAAGTGTAAATGAAGTAATCTCCCGGCCGAGCCGTGTTTTTTCACAGCATTGCATACCGGGTGATCCGAAAGTATCATATTTTTATTTTCACCAACAACAATTCGTTGCTCGTTCTTGTTATAGACCACCCGACCTTCTTCAGGGTATGTAGATCGTAACATGTTAATTTTTCAATGAATTCTACCTATTTCATAGACGCTGTACCGGCGCGCGCTCGGGAACAGGTAGCTCAGAAGCAACAGGTTGTTGAATGCGGGCAGGCCAGCCTCACATTCGACTAGCAGTAGTCCTAGCAAGGCCGACCGGCGCCGAGAAGCGCTTATTAGAAAGTCCCAATGCACCGGCGGTATGCGATTGTTCGAAACGATTGTGTCTTATTTAGATTCCTACCGCATTCCCGTGTTCCCTTCGGGTCGCCGGCTGTCGTTGGTGAACCGCGCCCGGCCCGGCCGCCGACGCTGTTTTCAGCACGGCGACAAGCGTTTTCGTGACGCGAGGCCCCGTTACGATCCGGGCCCGGTCGCTTATACGATTGTAGTCTAGCCTGGCTATTGTGTCGGTGTCGAACGCGACCACTTATACCTTCTCGTTCCTCGATCTGGACCAATGGTTCCACGTGCGCACGTGCCGTTCGCGTTTTTCACGCTGCCGCAAGGACTCGTACTTTTGATCTCGTTTCTAGCACGCTATGGAACGTCGGTGCGTGGGCTGAACCTCGATTTCTAAAAGGATACTGCCACCAGCGGAGTACCTCTTTTTTCGAGGACGATTTCTAGCTTTCGATCACCCTTCAAGTTTTAACCCGAAAATCAAAACTTTGACACGCGATTTCGTCCATCAGGGAAAATGTTTTCGAATATTTTAGACAATTCACGTTCGAGAAGATCGATGGTTAAATATTCGACGATTGTTTGGTGAGAATTTCAAAATATGCTCGATCCAGCGGTGCAAGCGACGCGAGCCAGCAAGCAAACGAGGCTCGATGTTTCCAGATGTTGAAAATCCTGGGTGCAGAGCGTTCTCATGAATGGATCAGTTTGTTTCTTTCATGGTCCCATCGTATCGCCGGAAATTCCAGCGCTATCGATTGAGATCTCGATGGCCGCGAGAGCCGTTGGAAAGAAAGAAAGGGGTGGCCGCTCGTCGCTTCCACCACGGGGAAAAGTCAACGTCCGGCATTAGGCGCATTCAAAGCATTCCCTAATGTTTCACCGGAGGATTTATAACATATTTAGCGAGCTGCGCGGCGATACATCGCGCGATAACGCTGCCGCGCCGTGCCGCGGCGTTCGTAAGCGTACGCTCTCGGCACACATACGCCCGTTGTTCGGAGATTTATGCGCGGCGCATGGAACGCGCCGTTGTCGCCATTGTGCGAGCATTAGGTAACCCGGCTGGCACTTCATCATCGCCGATATAATAAGGGAAAGAAAAAAGAAACGTCGGGACGAACCCCGTGCCGGAGGATATACTCCTCCCGACGATGTTTCTCCGTGGATCCCGTGGGCAGTGGATCCGACTCCTCTGTTTCATCTATGGTGTCCCGTGACACCGGGTTCCCAGTAGAAATCACAGTGGAACCCTTTGCCATTAGCGTCATTCACCCTGAATTTTACTATCCCTTACTACCGTACTTACCGGTTCGCATTGAACGCGTTTTCGCACATTTTCCACCGATTCTGAATAAATAAATGATTTAGCAAAATGATAAAGTTGCAATGCCAAGGGTAAAAAAGAAATGAGGGCTAAGCAAACACGACCAAATAAGAGTTGCGTGAAATCTCATTAAAATCGCTACATGTCGTAATTTATGTAAAAAGTTGCAAACCAGCTGGTATCACTGGTCGGAACTTCTATGTCGCGGTAAACGGTGTAGTTTCCACCCCATTTTGCATTAAAATTAGTACTGATAGCAGTAATCAGAAATAATTTATAACACACGTGCAGCTCGGAGTTTCTTTTTACAGTGGTTGCTCCTTTACGCTTAATATCGTACGTCTCGTCCAAATTTAATTTCGTGTTGATCTTATACACCTGTTAACTCATCGGCATTATCGTAATTTTTACTTGTGCCTCCTTTTTGTCGATTCATCTCTACCTCTCTGTCTCGCACACCTGCGTTTCGCCGACTTCTTCATTCTTATTTCTCATCTCGCTGTGTTTTGCTATCTCTTTTCTGCCTCGTATCCTCTTAATATCCTCTATCGTCGGCCGGTTTCCTCTTTCTCGTCCCAAATATAATGATAGTAATGATTAATATTTTCCATAAGAAGCCGCGTCGTCGGTTTTAAATTACCATATTAAAATAATATAAAACATTATGTCACAGAAAGCTAACATTAATGTCCAAGCGTGATTTACATGCTGCAATTTCGTATTTTTGTAGGTCGTTTTAACTTCCAGTTTTTTTCTGCAAACAATTTTACGCAAGATTCTAGACGACGAGAAGACCTCGTACGGATGTATTATTATGCACAATGTTGTGTATCCGCGATGTTTAAGATGGAATCCGCATGGATGATTCAGACACGATGTAATACAAGCCAAAGCTCATGTTTCCCGACCGCGCGACGTTGCTGAACACATCCCACACACGCGATCCTTTCTTTTTATTTACAATGCGACGGGGGTTCGCGGAGCTCCGCAGTCAAGGTGCGAGCACTAAAGTTCGTGAAAACAAAAAACAAAAAAAAAGAAATACGGTCGGCGGCCCATCGCACAATGTCGCCTCCCGACGACGCGACGTCGTCCGCGGGAATGATTTATTTATGAATCCGCGCGCGATGGGATCATTTATTCGCCACATATCCGGATGATTTAAAACTTGGACATCTTCGGCGAAATTTATAACGATAATACGTCGGTGGCTGGGAACGCTACGCGTCGCGCCACGGTGACAAAACGAGCAAAACCGGGAACGTAAATCATTACTTTTTGATGGTAATTGCGTGAGTTACTGTTTCGTCGCGGCGACGAACTCGCGCGGCCCGCGATCGCTCGCGGAATATTCCTACACGCCGCTCGAACCGGACTCGTCGGTAAAACAACGTTTCAGACGAACGATTATTCGTTATAGTCAGAGAAACAAGGAACTCACTGGCTCATATACATATATTTTTTATATTTAACTGGGGAGGGTATGTATTAGTGAAGTATCTGTGTGGGTCGGAGCGAACCCGACACAGGACAAATAATTGTTTTGTACAAATAATTCGTACAAAAATCACATTGACAAATTCAATCGAATATTTTCTGCCAGGGGTGGTATTCTCAAGTATCTGAATCTATAAAGGGTGGTTTTCTAAACACGGAACGTTTAACAGTTCTGTCGTTGAAGAATCTTGAAGCTACGTTCTTCGAAGCGAGCTCCGAAGAGTTTCTCTCCGAGTCGCAGAACATGGGACTGCCAGCACCCCCAATCCGAAGGAGGCCCAAAGAACTTGTCTCTCCGAAGCGGCGCTCATGGTGCACACGCGTTCTTGCAGCTTCCTCCCCCAGGTTTGTCCCGCGAGTATAATGGGCTGTAAATAACCGTTTTCTCGGCTCCGTGCTGCGGTGGAATATTGTTTGCGATGGTAATTGTAATCTTTCCCGGATCTCATTTGCTGGCTTTCAGCCGCTAATATACGGCGGCTTCGTAGCACGGGGCCACGGCCCGGCGATAATTCACTGAAACGCAACAACAAACAGTTCATCTAGACCGGTGGTCGCGTGGGTGCCGCGGACGTTTCACTTTACCTGTCTCCTGGCCCCTCGAGCCACCGTCGTTGTCGCGAAGCGTTTTCCTACGTCGACGCGATGATCCCTCCTCGAGTTTCTTCGATCCCCGAGACATCTTAGTTGGCTCCAGTTACCAGGGGGCGTTTTATAGAGACGTCCGGTGATTTGCGATTGTCTACCGACGCGACGCGACACCGGAGAAAATTGATTCGTCGGGGAATCCGCGCCCAGCATCCTCCGCGTTCGTCTCGTTTCTCGATTTGCTTCTACATCGTCTTCAATTAATCTTCGCTTCGGGAAGTTCACATTTTCTGATTTTTTTCCCCAGTCGACTCGAAAATCTTCACATTTTGCATATATATTTGTATTCTTCACGATTCTGTATTCAAGAAAAATTCGGGTGGACGGCCACAACATGGAACAGCGACGTTAACGCTAAGCGTGACCGTAACACGTCAAACGCAATTTGCAAAAGCGACAAAATGGCTTATGCCGGAGCGTGTTTTGGTCACGGGAATGCACACCTTGTAGCGAAGTCGACGCGCGCACGAACACGTCTATAAATACTACGATCGGCAATTAAACGGAATGTTAATTGGAGTCACAGTATGTGAAGTGCGTGCGTTGCTACGTCGCGTACGGTCAAATTGATTTTGCACGATACTTCGTGCCGCACGGTATTTAGAACAGATACGAATCATGTTCCAGCGGCGCGACGTCGAGCTCTCGAGCTGCGCCGGCGAATTTACATTAACAAATTGTTTCTAATCGTGACATTGAATTGACGCGATCGCATCAGGCTTTTGTTGTTGTTGTACAAGAACTTAAAAAAAAAAAAATCAAAAAATCAATGCACCGTCGGAGCCCGGCATAAACGGGTCGATCGAGCGATTAATATCGAAAAAGCCGCCCACGCGCGCTCGGCTTCTCGCTAATAAACGTGACGCAACTCCCAGCGACTTCTTCTCGTAATAAACAGATGTATCGGGTCGAGGAAGCGTATCGGGCCGAGCGACAAGTGATTCGCGAAAACTCATTAATATGCGCGTGGCCTGATAAAACGATCGGCCGGCGAGCACGGTGCCGGGAGACGTTAATTACAATTAGAGCGATAATCTTCGGCCGGCTCGTTTTCCAGTGGAACGGTCGTAAATTACCGATCTCCGGGGCCGGGACGTTTATAGGCAATGACCCTGGGACGATCCCCGCGAAAACATCCCGGCGACGGGATTCGTGACAACAAACAAGCCCCGTGTGTGCGCGCGCATAGACGCGTAGCGTCCTCTCGATTAAAGGTACGTCTAACGACACGCTGCCTTTCGTAAGGCCGTAAACTAGAAACCGGCGAGAGACATTACGGAGCGGTCGTGGCCGCGGAGACAACAAAAAAAAAAGTAATCGTCGAAATAAACTGCGTAACGAATGAGAGAGAGACGCTCGTTCCGAAGGTAGCCCCGTCCTATTCCTATCCGTAATAAAATTTCGATCGTGACGCGTGCGACGCGATAAGCGCAGCCCTGCGGAACCTGTAGGGTTGTTAACCGTAACTTTCTCTTTCTCTCTCCTGTCCCTTCTCCTCCTCGTCGTTGTCCCTCGTGTCCGCCCCCTTACGTTTTCCCATTGCGTCGCGTTCGTTTTACTGTACCTGTCTCGCCTGGTGACTTTCATTTGGAAAGAAAACGCGGAGTATCTGTCCGCCGCGAGAAAAGTGGAAGAAAATTCTAGCTGAAAATAGGGAAAATATTTGAAATAAACGTGTACTTTCTGCAAAGAAATAATAAATTAACGAGGCAAGGGTCACGAATCGATTCGTACAGTTAGTCTAACGAAGAGTTCCATAACTTTCGCCGATCCCCCGGTTTAATAGCGAGCGAGGAGACAGTGCTGGACGAATCGACGCAAACGACCGGGACACGATAACTCACGACCAAATTTTCGTCGTCGGCCGTGCTTAACGTCCCGCTCCAGTCCAATATCGTTTAGATTAGCTCGAAATTGTCGGGACGAGGCGCTCCGGCCGATTCTCGAGCGGCCTGACGCCCACACGTGAAACGTCGTCGTCGTCGTCGTCGCATCTTAAGTGGTCCCAATGAAAAAAAGCGCACGCCCGAGCCCAGCCAACCAGGCCCCCGGGACCAGGCCGGTTGCATTATAATTACTACAAATTGAATCGTTTAGCCGCTTTTAAGGTCGTGAGATAGTGTCCGGGAATGCGACGCTCGAATAAATCAATTCACGGGTTCCCCGTATAACTAACCGTTCGCTCGTGGACGCGCGTGCGATGGAACTGTTTGTTGCTGGTTCGGAATTACCAGGCCATCGAGTGGTACACACAGATATGCACGCGTATAATTGTAATTTATTTTTTTTTTAATTCAACTCTAAAAGTATTCTCGAGTTTGCGATTCGGGGAAGAAAACATTTACGGGAAAATGTATTTTCTCTGAAATGAAAGTGAATTTTCGGTTACTGCTCTTCGTTGCCAGAATGGGAACGCGGGACCATAACGCGCCGCGTAACGAAACGAAAGTATCGTCGGCTTGACAATGTATTCCCGCGGGTGATAAACGTAGCAGGGCTTTTCAACGAACGGGAATAAAATCTCTTCCTTATTGCGGTCACAGAGCGCGCGCCCGCGAACGGCGCTCTAACGTGAGAGCGGATCCGCGCGCCGTCCACGCAGGTGGTCCGGCGATAATAGTAACAATAATCCTTGTGTTCATAACCCGTAAACCGTGAAATACTAAGCAGCGAGGGCTGATTCAGTGGTCGATCGGGTGCATATCCGTTTGTTATTATCTGACGGCCATTAAATCCCGAGCCTCCTACGCCGTGGCGAACTCGCGCGCGCGCATTTTACCGGGCAGATAGTCGCCGGGAAACATCGGGGAAAGATCGATAAGCATTACTTATCCCACACGCGTGCTTGTCGAGAAATTATAACCGCGGCCGTGCCACGCGAAAAATCGTAATTACACCGATTCCCGTGAGGAATGAGTTGCTTCGGCCGTGTCTCCGTTTCCCTTTTGCGTCCGATCCCGTACTATCTTCTGGAATGTGGTCCTGGGTGTATCTATCCGATACTAGAGGAACTGTTTCTGCTTCTTTCTCTCTGTGTAATTGACTTCTACGGAATTAATCGTCGATACACAAAATCGACGCACCACTTTCGATCATTTCAATCTGACACTTGATTTTTCTATTTTTTTTTTTTTAATCAATCAACGAGCTTCTCCGTTGCTTAATCGAGGCAAGAAATATTATGTAATGCACACTGTGTGTAGGTGAAAAGCGATTGTTCTTGACTACGAACGCGCCGGTATCGCAGAAATTAAGTATGCAAGGGACTCTCGAATGCCCCACCACCTTGGAAACTAGTTTAACACCGACCACATCGTAAAGCAAACTTTTTTCTCCGATGGAGACACGCCATACTGCTTGGCAAACTCACTAAAACACGTGTTTGCCAATCGCTCGCGATACATCGATCTTGCACAAAGGAAAAACGATTCGGAGTAACCGTAAAAGAGCGCCGATATCGGAGAATTAATTAACGACATAGAATTTTTATTATCGAAGATTGTCAACGAGGATTTAGGAAAATTGTTCGAAAGTCGTTAGAATCCGGGGAAAAAATGGCGTGCAATTTATGACAGTCTTAGGGAATATCACGCTGCCGGATTTATGCGAATCGTAGACACAGCGTATGTTACGGATTTATTTTATGGCTCGTTATCGCGATAGTTCCATCAATGCAACAGCTTGTCGGTTCAAGTTATTCTGGAATATCGATGCAAATTGCGTGCCCTGAATTGTTTAATATCGCGCAGATTACTGGTATTGTAGATGAATTATCATGCACGTAATACACAGTTTTGTTCCTCGGTGTAATTTCTAACAGCCTAAGGTTTATTTACAGTCTGAAACCTGATCACAGAAAATGGAAAAAGTGTTAAAACGCCAAGTTCGTTTCTAGAACGCGTAAAGAGTAATCATAGCGCAGAGTGCTTTGATTTCCCTTAGAAAGAGTGCGAATTCGCAGGGGAAGACGAATTAAGATCTCATCCGAGATAAGAGAAAGCCTGACGGTTCCGCGGTGACGGCGCAGAGAAGTATGCCGAACCGTGAAAGAAGGAAATTTATATATCCGAGAGAGGTTGTCATCTTCCACCCCTCATTTCCGTGGAGTTGGCGAATTGTCGTAGATACATCTGGAAATAGCCTTCCCGGAATAGCGAAGAATTTAGACCACCAACGCGCGGTCTCTTGTCTCAATTAACGCTTAAAGACTCGTCCACACGAAACCACCACCCACTACGCCGCTCGACACGCTGTGTTTGTTCGTAACAAGAGTCGCGCTTGTTATCTTATAAGAGCCGGTGACGATACCGATCTTGATTCATACGCCGGTGCAGAATAATGCGCGTTCGTGTGACGACCACGGGGCCGAAACCACTGCCGTCAGTAAATCAAGCGGTCGTGGTGCTCACCTTCCCGACTGGACACCAAATTTTGCCAACGAATCCTACACGACTTCTCGAGATCTTACGCGAGAAATTCCCTCTCTGACTGGTCGACTTGAAGAAGTAAGAAACGGTCTTCTCGGTGTAAAAAAAATACAATTGCTAATGGCTACTCGAACATTGTAAAAAACATGTGAAAAAGTTCAATGAAATTTTAATCTCCAGATTGTAGTGTGAACTTTGATCGAAAGAGAAGAGTACGCGTTCGCATTTCATCGCAGCCATCGAGTTTCCCACAATCCGTAAAACTCTGGCCCGAAATAGTCGGTAGTCCGCGCGCATCGTTCCTAGAGCTGGCCGCGTAAAATGGAAATAAATCACGGCGTATGCAAACCACACGGAATTATAACATTGCTGGCATGAACGGTGATCGGGCAATTACTTCCCGCGAGGCCAATAATTACTCTGTAGACGGGTAGTTTCGCGTTAGACGAACGAGCGGCGAGCGACGAGCGCGGCAGGCCACTTAACACAAAGTAAACTGAATGTTTTCGTCGGGAACCAGTTTCGTCGTAACATTTACATTCTAATAGTTCGCCGATTAACTTCGCGAGCCGTGTGTTGCCGCGCGGGGTCTCCGGTCGGTGGTGTCCAGCTTCTAATCGGCCCCCGACAGAACCCTCATCTCAAACGGTATGATTTACATTACATAATGGCCATGCGGAGAGAGAGAGAGAGAGAGAGAGAGAGAGAGAGAGAGAGAGAGAGAGGCGCGGGTGTTATGGAAATGGGAAACGGGCCGGTGAGAAAATTTGATACGCGGAGCACATGCATACCACATATACAAGACGCGCGGGTACGTATAAACCCGGTGGTTTCGAGGCATCAGCTTATAAGAGAGACCGCAAAACGCGGGGCAGGTTCTACTACCTGAGAGGACCCCGTAGCGGCGAGCCAGGAACCGCGCGCAATCTGCGAAAATCTAGGCATGCCCGCGTGCCGTGCTGAAATCTGCCCGCGTAGTCGCTTGAGTTTCGCAGCAAAGTGGGGTCAATTGGAGACGAGGACCCCGGCCGACTCGCTCCCACACTCCGCAAGAAATTTATTCCGTGGCTCTAATCGAGGCCGACCGCTCCTCGGCGACCAGAACCGCCAGGCAGTTCGAGGGAAACCTCTTTCGACGCCACCTTGCTTCGGGATTCCGTCTCCTGGCCTGTCGAATTTCAGGCGAATCCTCCTCCACCGCTCGCAGACTGATCCCTAAACGATCTGCCCATGCTTTCCAAAACTCTCTACAGGGTGTCCCAAAGTTCCTTCGACTACCTGAAATAGCCACCTGGTAGACAAGCTATTAATTCAAATATTGAGAGCCGCTCAGCATCTTTAAAACAACGACTGTCCAACCTCGAAGAAAGCCACGGGCCACAACTCTCCAATTGGCCAATCCCGCGAAGGTAAACAAAGGGATGCGATTGCAATGTATCCGAACGAGCAACACCGTCGCGATACCGGCAATAAAGAAGGGAACTATACTAACCTATTCTTGGATTATTACTCGCAATCAGCTCGGATTTCATTGCCACTTTATTACCCATTTATTAAACGGGGCTTTCCATCGGCGGCGGCGGCGATGGTGGTGCTGTGCGCGCGCCAATCAGACGGTCCCGTGAAAAAGTCCTCGACACCCACACCAGAAATCTAGGCAAACTCGAGTTCTCGTTCGACGCGACATCGAGCACGGCAACGACCTATTACGCGTTGCGTAGTCGATTCTCCCTCTCGCGGGGCACGCGAGACATCCGACAGGCTGTAAATCAACCATCGATCCCGCCAACGCTGCACGCCATCGGCCACCGCAGCTCGGCCGGTTGCGCAATCGATCGCGACCGAGGATCTTGCATCATCGTCTCGCAGAGAGAAGAATGCGAAAATAACGTGCTCGTTTAGCCCGTGGACGTGACTGAAATGAACAACTCACGACGAGAGGACCGCGTTTGCACCGTTCGGGGGAAGAAGATTCGGATATCCCGAATTCTAAACGAATATACGTATGTTCGCTTCCATCCTGCGCGTCCATCACGCGTCGCGTCGCGTAATTCCGCGGTAAATCGGCAAGCGATTCGAAACATTTGATCACTAACGCGCGCGGAGGACGTTTACGGTCGTACTCTCGCCGGTTTATGTTACAAAATAAGGTTTCGACGCACGAGGAAGTCGAACCACGGCGGAGAAAGCCTGGCACAAGTCAAAATCCGGATACATATTCTGTTTCCAGTAGTCGGCGATCGCGTGCGGTTGCATGTTGAAATCCGCGAAACGAGGCAAAGCGGAATCGCAGCCGGCTACCGCGGAATTCGAGCTGGAAGACGGACAGGCCTCTTACCTGTCCGGCTCCCAGCTTCGCTCTCGGCTTCGCGGAGTATGACGTGTGTATGACGCGTACGTGGGAGACCGGCCCACGCACACACTATTCTCGGAGTTAATACTCCTTACGCTCGGCGAATGCGAGATATGCCTTTGTTGACGTGCCAGCGCTTTGCCTGCCACCTGAGGCGCCGTTCACACTGAATCATTATTCCCAGCGTAGCTTCTTTTCGAAATCGCGCGATCCATTGCCTGCTTGATTCATCGCCGCCCGAGTGTGTCTTCGAAGCTAATTATTCCGAGTAGACGACGCTCCGTCCGAGGCTCGTTCTTGACTCGATCATCTCCGATCGTAGATCCTTCGGAACGTCGGCCGTTTCGGCTAATCGGTTTGTCCCGCGAACGACTCCTATAAAACGAATCTTCTTGAATGGAGCTCCGCGCGCGAATTAATTGAAGCCGCGCGCGCGAAATACTCACGACGACCCCCGCCGATGATTTACAGCGACGCGAGCGCGACGATTAGCGTCGCCTGTAAAACTTTATGGAAACGCGAGTCCTGAGAGCAACGCCACGAAGAAAACCAGACACGGGAGAGGCTCGTAGGTAATTTTCATCGTAGTCTTCGGTTTGATGCTCAACGAAAGAATCTATCGGTGGAGTGTACAGCCGGTTACAAAATAATTTGTTGCCGATGAGACGCGTCTTTGATAATATATGCTTATTTTCATTCAGAATCGTCGTTTCGTGTGCGTGAACGATGGAACGAAATGCAGATGCGTTTCAGGTAAAATCCAAAATAAACGTGTGATAATTTTAATCTTTGCCTAAAGATTTTAAAGGAATAAATGGCGGCGGTTGGACACGTATCTTTAACTGAATAATTCACCCTGTACATTCACTTTATCATGATCATTGCCTGTGGAACCTAAACGCGCGTACGAGTCACCTGGCCGTGCTCCGACGCACGTTCTTCTTTATTGGCCGCGGCATCGATACGACGACTTCTTGTTGCCAAAAATCTCACCGCGTCGTATCGAGCACACGCGATTTAATCGAGCCAGCTCCGCCCAGCTCTGGTACGACGATCGTTAAGCGTCGAACGGTTCTTCCCGTATATTCTTGCCCGGGTAACGAGTCGAAAAACGTTCCGGGCTGGGCCGTGGCGAGGGTTTCTGGAGCACTGGAACTGCTCCGGGGCGCGGGTTCTTGCGATTACGTATCGCAAATCAGTCATTCGTCGGGAGCGGGCAACGCGCGTTTCGCGGACACCGCGAAGATATCGCGCGCGCGCATCGTGGAGCCAAACGAGCGATTATCGTTTGCGAAAACCGTCCGTCCGTCCTGCCGGCCGGGTTGGTTCGTTGGTTTATTTTCACCGATAAATCAGAGAACAGCGCAGCGGCGGCGGCGGCGGCGGCGGTGCACCGGTGGCGGCGTAATAAATTTATTTCGCGTTCGACTCCCTGATGATCAAACGTTTTTTCTTTTTTGTTCTCTCCGCTTCTCGTTTTTCCTTTCGCCGCGCTGCAATCCCTTAAGTGCGTTCGGGGAAACGATATCGATGGAACGATGAAGATTTCTTCGGCACGGTTCCGCGGCCACTGAACGTTTTTATCAGGGGCCCCGATAAAAAGGGCCATTTGCATCTGTAATTACCAGATTTGATTTTGGAAATGAGCTCAACCCTCTCTCTCCGTCTCTCTCTCTCTCGCTCAGGCACTGGGAGCGCAGTTTGATTGTTGAAAAAATTCTCTGATAGTGCGAAATGGATTCTGCTTATTTTACGAGGTCGAGCCGGGTTTTTGCGTTTCTGCTACCGGAAGCCCTATCATACTTAAAAAGAACATCGGCGACCACACCGAAGCGGTGGCTGCAGATTTTCGCGAGGGTTTGGTAGAGTCAGCTTCACGTATCAGAATAATTATTTTATTCATCAAGAATTGATATTACGTTCGGATTACGCTCGTTAACACGGTGGGTTGAAGACGTGAGCTAACAGGCGTCGATTCGACACCGGTGCATGATTTTCAGAATGAAACGACGTCCCCGCGGCGCGGCGCCTGGAGCCTTTCGTTGCCTGCGAAAGCAAAAAGGCACGTTCCACGTTCCTCCTACCCAGCTTCGGTAGAGACAACACGAGCAATCGGACCAAAACGAGCTGAAAAAATCAACGGAACTGTTAACGGCCGAGTTATAAATTATTAATGCGGGTATTATCCGCGTAGTCCGGCTGGGAAGCATTTATGGGCAGCAGCGCGCAGGACGCGGCCGTCCTCCTCGCGGTTATTGTAGTCTTCTTCATCGACTTTGGATAAGGTTTAACTGCCTGTATAAGCCTGTATAGGGTGTTCCGGTGAACGATGCGCGGCCGAGCTCGATCATTCGACGATCTCATGCCGTCTTCTCCATTCCGAGACCGAGGATGTCCCTCCGAACCTCTGGATCTACGGAAATGTCATTATGGCCACAATCGTGATCGTACCTGCTTCGACTCGTTCTCTTCAAAAATATTTTTCCAGTCGGACAATTAATAATAACCATATCTCCAGCAAGCGAAAAACGAGGGGTTTACAATAATTTCGATATACGGTAAAATGCTCTTTAATTTCGTAACGTCTGATTAAAGAAAAACGCAACTTCCGTACACGGTCGCTGTCCGTCATCTTTTTGTCGACGGGGCCGTCGCGCGTCGCGGTGAATTTTATTCGAACGAAATTGCGGCGATGCCACACGGAGATTCACGATTGCAAAGTTAACGAGGAGATTCCGTCCCGATGCGGCCCGGCCCGGCCCTATAAATACTATTTTTGTTACGGTCCCCCAGAAATGGAAGAGCCTCTACAACCCGGGACACATTGTGCTCGTGGCCCCGGCATGGTACGCCGGCCATTAACGCTTTTTGCTGGCGGCCGTGCGTGTGTCATTGACGCTGCTTTTATTGGCCGGGCGCATAACTTCCTTTAGCGTCGCTCGTTTATGAGCGAGTAATTGCAGGACGATTTCGGTGCCAGTGTGCAACAACACGGATCTCCCCCCGAGAACGCTGGAGAACGCGAGGCGGGGGAGGGCGAAAAATATGGAGCATCGATAATGGCCGCGGAACACCTCGATTACCGTAATAACGCCGCAAAAAGATTAGGTGCTGTTCCTCGAGCCGGAGCCCGAGCCCGAGAGTCCTACGACCGCGCAATTTTCATGACCACCTCAAAATGCCTGGATGATTGCACGGTCGGATACGTGGAATTGATTCCTCGGTGAAAAACGTGTCTCCGGGCGCGCGAGAAATCGCGTCCCTTGGAATTTCCTATGAAAACCACGCCTCGAGTAACACTCGGATGGCCGGGCCTTCGTACAACTAGATCGCGGATTTTAGGCATTTCTAGCGAAAGATTGCTCGAGTATAATTTCAAACAGTGGAGAGATTGAAAGAATTTAAGAAGAGAAATAAATTCCACTTTTCTATTGCATAAAACATGTGTTCTTTTCGAATCGATATGCAACCCCTTAGGCAATCAATGATCTAATTACGGTGCGTTGCCTACAACAAATGATCGGAGGGGTAATCGTCAACGAGGAAATAGTGCGTACAGCGTGTTGGGCTTCGCTCAAGACCAGGGATCTATAAATTCTCACCGTGTTATCCTTCGTGGTGATCGCTCCTAAGGGGAAGCGGGACAGAGAAAGGAAGGAAGGAGAAGCGGGTGCACGTGCTGCGGGCTTAAATCATAAATGAGCAGGAAGGGTTGCAGCTGCGATACAAACACCCTGGAAATATGGATATGTTGCAAAACTAACTTTCACCGCCGTGGTGTGTACGTCATATTGTTGCACAATGTTCTTCACCGTTCCACTTTCCGTTTCCGTCCTACCTCTGCAACGTACAACGCGCGTACGCGACGATAGTCCGAACGGTAGACTCATAGTAATTCCGAAATTTTCAGCGATGTTATTTTCTAGATTATCGCGCGAAAATTATTCAATTAAAATATAATTATCTCCGGGAGTAATGATACGGTAACGCTGCTCGCCCGGGCAATAAAACGTCGTGACGAGGCTCGTTGTACAGCGCGAATTTACGAAACGGTGGGCGAGAGAGGTGGAGGGGTTGGAAAGATCGCGACACATTTTTCCGGAATCGCGTCGTAAAGTCACTTAGGCGGACGAGCTTCCCCGAAAGCTCGATTTACGAGAGGAGCTCGCCCACACGTTTCGCGTCCGAGGTCCGCGCGAAATCTGCGGGACCCTTAACTCTCAACACCATAAATCCAGCTCGCGCGGCGTCATTAGCACCGAATAACGAGGGCGATGTTATGGTTACTCCAGCTGGAGTCCCCGGCGCGGGACCCATCGTCCGAAATAACGACACCCGTCACCGGTGGAACCATGGGGTGCGTCACATTCCCGGAGATCCCAAAATAAGTAGTTTCGCCCTTCTTATGCGCGGCCCATTTGCATGGAGATGCCACGACGGGACCCGAGGATTCCTCCATTCTTCAACGCATCCCTCTCGCCGTGCTCCGCGAGGAACGTCTCTTGACTCTGGACCGTGAGAAAATCCGGTTTCCCCGGGCATCGGGGATTTTCGAAGGGGTTGCAAGACTGCGGATGTTTGC
The DNA here is from genome assembly GCA_028454225.1 of Lasioglossum leucozonium. Taxonomy (NCBI): domain Eukaryota; kingdom Metazoa; phylum Arthropoda; class Insecta; order Hymenoptera; family Halictidae; genus Lasioglossum; species Lasioglossum leucozonium. Next base: position 1,301,393 of record CM052216.1, on the reverse strand, counting down.
GCAAACTTCTGTTGATTCAGACGAGCCATAAATCACGCGTTTGCTTTACCTCGGGAGTGATCTGCGCAAGATCTGGTATTATTGTCGATACACAGAGCGAATTGTTGTTATTATTCTGTGAAGTTGTTGCATTGGTTTGAACTAATTAAAAAATTTTGAAACGACTGTAGAAGACAGTGAAACTTTGCAACATAGTCCAAGAATTAAATCTTCAGCTGATTATCGGATAAAAATTAGGCTCCCACGTAGAAGAGAAAATAACATAGCAGCACGAACGGTTGTGAACAGAGTGACATGTTTATGGCTGTTTGTTGGAAGCGTGAGTGTGAGACCACGCAATGCAGACGAAGAATGGCCGCGTACTTGTTCGTAAATCATTCACAGCCACTATAATTGAATTGTTCCTTAATAGTATGACTAATTGGTGAACACCTACCAGCGCGCGTTTCACGAAAGCGGGCCAATCATCGTGTCCACGAAATTTTACCGAAAAAATAGGGCGGATCACTGTTTCTACACCGTGTAGAGCAGCAATTCGTTGGACGTAACGCGACATAATTGCTAATCGCAATTTGTAATCGCAGAAACGTGATCGCCATCCTCGTAGAAACCGCTCGCCGCGGAATCGTTCGCGAAACTTTATCAGAGGGGAGGCCAGACGGTAGATTAAGCCGGCTATCGGCGGTGCTCGTTGGCGCGCTTGTTACCCGCTGTAAACATCTCCTCCCTTATCTTTGCAGGAACTGGAACTCTCCGTCGCGCTTTATAACTCCGATGAAAGGCGCGGGAAGTCGAGCTGCAAAGCAGAATGAAAGACGCGGTTCGCGAAAACGCAGGAGCGCTTTCCCGGTCCTTCCTTCTTTCTCCACTTTGCCGGATTACAACTGAGAAGTTGCCGGCGATAACGAGACAGCTCTGTGCTTTTCACACTTTTTTCCTTCGTTATGTAAACTTTATTACATCTGGCGTAGAAAGAAGGACAACAAACAAATACAAACGCAACAAACACGCGCCAGTTTAACGAACAAATTTCTAGAACGACGCGTCCACGGCGTCGTTTTTTAGCGAAAAAAGAAAAAGAAAATCGAGATCACCGCACCGGTGAGAAGCGGCAGTCGGCGCACGATCCAGCAGGCACCCTCATTACCGTCATGAGCCCCTATTACCGTCGATGACGTATAGAATGAAGTGATTAGTCGCCGGTTACCAGATTCTCCGGTATGGCTGGCTATTCTCCGCGCAAAAAGCCAGCCGAGGGGGTAGATTCCAAGGAAACGGGAGGATGCCTCGATGCCGGAGTCGTTCGTATCGGCGTCGAGGAAGAAGCTGAACGAGGACAGAGAAGGATTAGAACGAACCGGAGGAACGGGGACGTAGATAGACAGAAAAGGAGAAAGAGATATCCGCCTACGAGCCGACTGGATTCCTCGGAAAGACGGTCATTGATTGATTCCTAGACTTCCAGACGGACGAGTGACTCGAGCGTTTCGTTCTTTGTTGCCTCCTCGGCCTCCTCCCACTTCTTCTTCTTCTTCTTCTTCTTCTTCCCTGGCAAACAGCTACCGGGTGAAAGAAGGTACCGTTCCGTTGCCGTGATCCAGGAGATCGCTGTGAATTGTTCTGCGACCAATTTTCCTCGGAAACAAGTTTTATTAATATCTTCGGGAAATTATTATCTTCGCAAAATAACCGTGTTTCCTCCAAACTATTGGGTATAGTGAAATTAAAGAAAATTGATGGAATCACGTGAGTATTTCATTCCACGATTTAATTAGGCAAGAGACGATCTCACAATTAGCACAGTGCGCTCGCAGATTCTAATCAAACGGAGATTTCAGATTTCGAATTTTTGGTCGTAGTATTTCCTCGATTTAATCGTCGCTCGTGGTCGTCACTACCAGCATCATTGCCACGATTGCATCAGGAGGGACCGTAGACTTTGTTACGAGCTCCTCCTCGACCTAATGCACCTCACGGCGATTCCTTCTTAATTAGCGTCGCGTTTTCCATGAAGTTTTTGCGGTACATTATACAAGCCCTGGTTTGAAATTCAAGGCGACGTGTATGGGACTTCGAACAATTCTTTTTGTACGCGCGAGGAAAGATTCGCTCGCGGAAATAATTGGAAAAGTTTCCTTAGCGGCTCGTGTTGTGGGAGCTCGGTTGAAAACTTACATGGACACGGACATGGGGATCAAGTTATGCGAACAGTACCGCTACGCTGGAGTTTGAATCAACTTTATTCGACGAAAAGATGTTTGCTGTTCTAAAAGGCTTGGTTTCTTAATTCTCGGTTGAATAAACAGTCTTATTAAACATTCGAGGATATATACGAACAATCATGTCATTATTTGAGATATTCTAGACGTAAAATTATTTCCTTGCATTCGGCAATTAACCAATCGTTTGGTAAAAAGTGCTGATACATTACTGGAAAACGGTATTACTCGGGCGATAAATCAGCCAGGCTCCAGTTCCACCGCGACTGCTATTATAATCGCCTGGTTCGCGCGGCGAGAATTTCGAGCGAAATAAAAAAAGCGACGTAATAACGAGCGATTAATAAACGTCGAGCCGTTCGATATCAGGCTCGCCACTTTCGGTGTCGATTATTGTACGTACGGCTGAAACGCGACCAGCGCCGCAGATCGTGAAGGAGGTATAATTGAAACGATCCCGGAATTATCGTCCGCAGAGCGTGGATACCCGGAGATTTAAACGCGCGCGAATAATTGAGCTCGCTGATTAATTGAGATTCCGACTTAGCTAATCGACGAATTCGACTGACCCTCGCAGTTAAACATTGACATGAATTGCGACTTCTTCGTTTCAGTCGGAAGACCGGTAATTTTGGCTGGGAGTGTACGCAATTTCGAGCGGTTGCGCGATAAAAATGTCTATCGAGACGATTCCGCCGGAATGTTTCGCATTTCGAGGGTCGAAAGAAACGGCGAGAAAAGGGTATAAAATTTCACCCACGCCACGGCAGCAGCGTGCATCGCCGTGGCGCGGAGCGGCTCGGCGCGCCGGTTCCCCGATGGAATTAACATTCCGCCAGCGGACGGTCCGCGATTCTCCTGGCGGGTATGTTTAATGATCGCTGTGACACGATACTAATATGTCGTCGGGCCGCGATGTCGGGCGGCGCCTTTGAGGGCTTTGGCGTAATAAATTAATCTATTAGCGCCGCGGCAGTGCCCGGTCCACGGCGTCCACGGGGCGAATAAACGATGAAAGAGGGAAAAGAAACCTGGCGGGGGGAAAAAGGGAAACGGAGCCGGGTGGACCGAGATCGGGACGCCGTAATCTCCAATTAGGCCCAAATTGATTAGCCCGGATTACTGCCGTCCTCGTTACTCCCTGACCAACCTCGCATATGACCGCATACGAACGAAAAACGTTTACTCCTCCCTCGGCAGCGTTCGGTCCCTGACACTGCGATATTTTAGCGGCTGCGGGTTGATACAATGTTGGAAGCGGAGGATGCCGCAGTGGTTTTTTGCCGGAGCTATTGTTTTAAGCCTTCATGGACGATGTCTTGTAAAAACATGCTCCGAGATTGATTACACGTCGTCAGATTGTATTAGACGCGATGCAGTTTCGTGCACGATAGCCGACATTTTGGAATCGTGAGACAGCTATACGAGCAGGTATCAACGGGTCTAAACGACGTATAATACATAGTGTAGATATTTTCCGTCGCATGATATAAAGTGGGGCTTTTCTGAATCGCGAGGAAAAACAACGAAAAAGGTACGCAGGACGAAAGGAAGCGGAGCTCGCGGTCGGAAAATCTTTCATCAACCGAGTTAAATTCACACTGACATTTAACACGGTCTTTCGCTGTCTACTGTCCATGCCATTCATCATTGGCAATCACGGTGATTGATCACCTGTCTTCGTAGGAAATAAAGAATTGTTCAGACAACACCGCGAAGTCTGATGTATGCAGTCGCCCCCTTTCAAACGTTAAAGACTAGGCTCGGTCGATAAACGATCGGTTCGGTAAATGTTTCGAGCGTAATAGACAGAAAATATCATTTCTCACAAACGGTACGAATGAAATTGATTCACTATTAAATCACTATTCATAACAACCAGCCGCGGGAACACGGAACTTCTGTGATTCTGATTAGGATTCGCGCATGCGAATGGTTCGTTCTGAAAAATTTCACGTTGTCAGGTATTTCGATGTTGTTCGGATAAAAATCGTTAACACAGTAGCTCTCGACTACCATGGACAATAGCAATTTGGTAGGAACGCAGGCCCATGTATTATCATGATTTGGACGATCGCTAAGACAAGACGTAATGACCGCACGCAAATGCCTTAATTAGTCAAGGCTGAGCGCGCTTCGTATACGAAATAGTGCCTGCCTATAGATCATTCTATGCCGATCTATGGCAATGGGCTCGGTTCTGGTCGCCCACGTGGAGACATTATGCTTCAGTTGCATGGACACAATGCCTCTTAATCGTGCTTGTTGCTAAGAGGATGAAGTCCTTAATAACACCTAATTTCTTTCGTAGGATTAGCCGGGAACATACACTGCCAAATATCTCGAGTGACGTCATGATTACTCATTTCCGTGGGTTCGGTAATGCTGTGCATCAGGTGTCGCACAGATGTAACAAATGTTTTCCGCGGCATAACAATAGCAGTACCGTGGTACGCAAAGAGAAACGCTCAGAAAATTCAAACAGAATTGGCAGAAGACGAAAGCTCGGCTGTTCACGAAAGAATCTCCAGAAAGCAATGCTTCATACCCGAAACTCGGTTTTCAACGTGTAATTATCTTTTCTCGAGAAACCGCTCCCCTTCGATGCAGCCGCGCCGCGCCATGCCACTCTCTAAACGACATATTACGAGAGATAAATCGAGCGGCCACGCGGCAAGATTAATGCCAGCATCATCCTGATTATTTCCCTTAAATTACGACTAATTATCCCGAACTTGGTAACGGGGTGAAAACTCCCGATACTCGTTTCTTTCTTTTCTTTTTCTTCTCTCCTCGGGTTTCGTTCGGGTCTCTCTCTCTCTTTCTCTGTAAACGGCTAGACCCGGGGGCCGCTAGATATCCAAACGACTCTCGTTCACGGATGGTCCCTGCTCTGGGCAATCTTAATTGCCCGAATTAGTCAGAAGCTTGACTAATGGCGCGGTTTATATTCACCGTGCTACGTCAGTACGTGGGCAGAGGGGGTGGAGAGAAATCTCGCCGCGTGGAGAGAGGGGGCGGGGTGGTTAGGCCAATTTGTCGTAGACGGAGGAGAAGCTTCTCGGAAACGTATACCGGCTACACGGACACACGGCCTCCGTCCAGGAGATCACGATGATGATTCAACGTTGAGTTAGTGTGTACACACCCACCGTGCGCCGATGTCCACGTCGTAATTTTACCGACGCGACGGTTCTTTACGACCGCGGTTTACGCGAGAATCTGCGAGTACGGTCCACTAGGTCGACGGGGATCGCTTGCCGCAGCTGATTCCTGAGAGATATCGCTCCAATTAGGGTGATCGAGATCGCGCACTGTCGTCTCTTTCCGAGAAAGAAGTATCAAATTCCAGATTTTTGGTCTGGGTTGAGCGAGGTATGTCAACGAGTTGTTTGATTCCGTAGAAAGCTTGAACAGATCTCTCATACATCACCCGGCTCCAGAGATATCAAACTGTAACTCATCCAACTTTACACCCAGTGCAACGCATCATCAATCTTTCCTCTCCGGAGTATCCCAAGCGAAACGGTGAAAGAGGCACCTCCCTAAGCCAATGTCCACAGGTGGGACTCCTCGTGCTGCAGGTTTCCTCTTCGTATACTGTTTTTTGCTCTTCTGCGCGAACTAATGACTTTTTTTCTCAAATTAGGCCGAAGGATTCAGAAAGATTAGTCGTAGACGAATTTTTCGAGATTGCTGGGAATCTCGAAGAAGCGAGCGTAAAAGAAGGCAGCCCCCGTAGAGAAGCGACAGCCCTAAATGAAACCGTTCGATTTCAGAAAGTTGCGAAGGCGCTCGGCGTAATTGAATATTTGCCGAACTAATCTATCAAAGGAAGACAGTCAATTATATAGTCGTCCCGTGGAGTAATAGCTGAATCCCCCGGAGGAGCAAAGGGGATAAGAGAAATATCTCTGGAGAGGAGAGCGCGTGGGCAAACGGCAAACGACTCGAGGGGGGTGAGAGTGGGAGGTGGCAGGGGTTGAAGCCGTATTACACGGGCAGGAGGCCCCCGGTATTCGAGTGTACCTGGTCAGGTGAGCCGAGGCGCCCGGAGCGCCGCTGATCACTTTGACCCCTGACCCCATCAATCATCGCCAAATCATACACCACTTATCTCGACGCGGCACGAAAGCTGCGCACGTTCCCGTAATGCACGTAACCGGCTAGGGTGCTCGCACCCGCCCCCGCAATTCCCTCAGAAATAGCGATGGGAGTGATACAGTTCTTTCTCGTGATTTTCAAGTTATCCTACGTATTCCACCCGAGATATGCGTCCACGAAGAATCGACGTTTCCGAGTGGGCGTCATTTAGGTATCGACACTCTTCGATACTTGTGCATTCGTACCTCGAATACGATCGCGCGTTGCTATTAGGAATCGATACTAATTGAGAAGGATCTCATGCCCATCACTACTCAGGAAGCAGCGTTTTCCCCCGCACGCCCACGATACATCGCCCCGGCAATTATCGTCCTCCGATGCATCTTTTCCTTTTTTTTTCTTACCTTCTCGACGTTGCTCCGTGCCGCCATCGCGATTGCGTGTTACCGTGTATCGCGTTACATTAAGGCAAACGTTCCCGTAAATGCATGGGTTCGACGCCGGCCACGGGATCACGTTTATTCTGACTCCGACCCGATTGTTTTGAGGATGATCGATAATTGAATACAGGTGGGTTACCTCGGGATCACACTTGTAGCCGATTCGCTTGGTTTATAATTTTTATTGATCCGCATTACTTTTCATATTACTCCTTTTGCTAAATTCGTAATGCTCTTGTTTCCTGTACGTTCATTACCGAAGAAGAACGTGCCGGCTTTCTAAATATTTTTATGGGAATATTATTAGGCGTGTAATTTACTTGCTATAATCGTAGACAGCTTTACTTGTCGGTTTTCCATACAGGGAGGCGTTCCCGCCGGTAAACGCTGGCATTTCTGTCAACTGCACCTCAAACGGGAATAGTTCGTGCGATTAAACCTACGAACATTGAAACACAGATGTAAATGAAGCATTAAGCGTTACACTGACGTTGAAAATATGATTGAAGCGATGCCTGACGTGTTTCTAATAAATAGACTGTGCAGAAGCTCGTGCAACCTTATACTTTCAGGAATTATTTAATTATCGATCGTATATCCTTTCTTACTATTTCTTTCCTTATTGATTCTCTGCTCCATTGGTTTGAATAATATTTAAATCTCTGCATTATACACTGTAATTATTACGTTCAGTGATAACGATACGCAGCTTGAACCAACAATTATCTTCAAAATCTCTGTCAGTATATTATAGACTATCTCTTATTAAATTAATTGTATTAACTGTTAAACTAATAGCACATCATTCATTTGCATATTGTATATCGGTAGATTCTTCGTTCAGACTTAAAAATGAATTATTAAATTAATCACTATGTAACGAATAGTACTATAATGGTATAGGAACTTACGGGACTGTTTTTCAGAAGTGTTCCTCGGTCCTGTACCGTTTCCATTGTCGATTTGATCGAATCGTTTCGCTGCAAGAGGAAAGCCAGAAACGGAAACGAACGCGAACGAGGAAGGTGGAGCCGTGCAAGATGATGGCAGAGTCTTCTCCACCTTTGGCACGGGCGTTCTCTTCGTTTTCCAGACCCGCAATTTCTCTTAGACCCGCACCGTGACTCTCGGAGTACGAGCAAAACGCTCGGCCCCTGTATAGGTGAAACGGTGAAAAGCAACTTCTGGTAATTGGCGGAGAACGGAGGGTCGCGAACGTCCGCGTGACTCGAGAATTTTGCGTTCGTCTCTTCCCGGCATTGTCCGCCCGGGCCGTTTAAACGGTTAAACGATTCCCATCGTTCTGGGGGCAAATAGAAAAGAAATCGCCGGTGAAAGTCCCCGATGATTGATTCAGTTCTGGTCCCCTGTTCGTGTAACAGCCTAAGCACCGCAACCTTTAAACAAACATTAGAAGTTCATTAATTATACGCCTCACGTGTGGAAAGTGGCGTTTGAAATATTAGCGGGAATCAAAATCTCGCCTCTGCGCGACCGAGAAAGACGAATAAATCCTTGGTAACGAGCGACGTATTACACCTGTAATTATAGCCTCTCATCTTTCAAGGTTCGTTTCTGCACGAGCTACCAATAATGGCGCCGAGTTAATGAGAGAAAATATGAAATTGGCACTGTTCCGAACAGCGAGCGTTCGGTTCGAACGCCGGGGAGATGGAATAAATTCGAATGAAAAACGGCGAGCCAATTGGAAAACGTGTTTTCCTCGTTATTGCGCGATCGCGTGCTTCGTTGCGTCGATGAACTTGTCGAAAGAAAATTTATTTCGCTTCGAATTGCTGCGAGTTACCACAACGTTACCTCTGAGATTTTATTCTAATTCGTTCGAAAATGTTTCCTTCGCACAAAGGTGCGCAGTCTGGACGCATAAAAATTGACGTAACAATTTTCTTTCGGCCAAAGTGGTCGTTACGTATGGAACAATTGGTTTACAACAAAGGTGGCCGACAAAATTAGAGGATCGGCACCGCGAGAACACTAGCCTGTGACGCGAGAACCTCTTAATCCTGGTCGCAAAAATTAGTTTTGTTGTCCGCGGATCCGAGAGTTCTTTTCACCGTTCCCCCCCTTTCCTCTTTATCTCGGTCCCTTCGAACTCGACTTACCGGGTCCGCGATCTCGACGACTCATTAGTGCTGTCAAGCGGTTCAGACCGCAGCAGAAATCAAAGCTAACTAGGGTGCTCGATCACTCAGACTTGTATTAAGGATATTTGCATGAAGAATGCTTCTATCGGTATTAGAAATTCTCCGGTCCGCGCGAGACAAGGGGAAACTTCCTCCCCTCTTTTTTTTTCTCGTTCCGGCATTCAGACGACAGAGGGTCCTTTGTGTCAGGCTGGCGAACGTTTAATTTCGAGAGGGACATGTTGCCCCGATTAATGGGACTCAATTAACTCGGTTATGTTCATCAACCGGTCCGGACCGATTGCGATTCGCCAGCGGGAGAGAGAACTAGCGATGGGCATGATCCTTCCCGATTATCAGGCACGTTGTTGATTTTCACATTGGGGAAAAGTAGGAAACATTTTATCTTCCGTCCCAAAGTATTTCCCATCACAAACAGCAGGAACTTCTTCAAGTTCTTTTTATTACCGAATTACTTGAAAATCGTGAGAAAGAATTGGATCACTCCCATCGCTAGAGTGAACCACCAGAGGGGAGGAAGAGAGAGAGAGAGAGAGAGAGAAAGGATCCTTTCAAGTAGACGAAGGTTAATGGTCTAGCGAAAGACGATCGAACGAAGAGGCTCCCTGTGACAGGTCCCGATAGTAGGCAGAGGAGATGGGGAGTAGTTAGCGACCGGTGGAGAGTCTGTTAACGCCCGGTATTCACATGTAAATCAACCAACCGGCCGGATAAGAAAGAAAAATCGACAGATCGGCCCGCGCAAACGCCGAACCCCGGCGAGAGGGATGAAAAGGGGCCCCCGATGTTAAGTGTCCGTTTATGATGGACGCATAGGTGTGCACCGTGCCGGATGAAACACTTGCCCCCCCCCCCCTCCATCGTCCCACAACCCCCTTCGATTACGAGAGAGAAGTAGAATGATCTGCCTCCCATCCACGGTAGCGGCGATCAACGATACACGGGCCGATTTTTCTCAGGCGCGCCGACAGTGACAGCCATCGAGCTCTCGATGTTTAATATCTGATGGTAGGTGTGTTCGAGATCGGAATTCCGCCGCAAAGAGTTCCCCCTCTCCCGTGGCCGGCTCGCGTGGTGGGATCCTCGATCGGCGATCGAGACGGTGCTTCGAGACGCGCTTTAGCGGGAATGACGTGCTATTACTTTTCACTTTTCTCCGTCTATCAGCAATCGCAATTTTTCTCGAAAACAAAAGAACATCGCGGAACGCGAACAAATCGGGGTCCCAATCCTAAAGACATGCCCTCCTAACTCGGCGATTCATCATCGATAATGTTTGCCCCTGATCCGCAACATTATTAAGAAGCTAATTTCGCGTACTTCGTGTTCTCTCCCGAGTGGCTAGAAAGCTTGTGCTTTGCATACCGAAAGGCACCGTCCCGCAATCAATTTGGCGGTAGCTAATTAGACACGGCAACGATTACAGGCGACCGATGGTCTGCGCCGGAGGGTAGGACATCAGCATCGTCACCCGGAATCAAGGGATTCGCGCGGGTTCCCATGGAAGTTGTTGGTCCTCTCTTCGGGGTGGACAGGAACGGTTGATGCTCGCCGAGACGCCGGGCAATAAATATCTTTATGCAAAGCCCGCTAATAAACATTGTCTTAATGATCGAGGATCTCCGATCTTCGGTGGCTGTCTCGGGTCGGGGCAGCCTGGCAGCACTAATGAGTATCCCGTAGAAACGAGAGATCACTCGGATCCAGCGGAGATCGAGAACGGGCCTCGGTCGAACGAGGAAAGAAGGCAGGGACGAACGTAGCGGGGAAGAGAAACGGACGGGGAGGAGGAGGAGAACAAAAAAATAAAAGAATCGAACGAACTCGAAGGGAACTCGAACCGATTTGTTAAGATATCTGGCTGGTTCGCGGCCGTCCGTGAGGAATGTTGAGAATACGCGGCCACGGCAAGAGACGTATTATGTACACCGGTTCAGTCCCAATTAAAACTTATCGGCTGGTCCGGCTCCGCCTACCGAGATCTACAGTTTCTAATTATCGGGTAAAACATTATCCCCATCCAACCCCCGCTCATCCTCAACCGAACGTTCCGCCTCCCCTCCCCCGACGTCCCGTATCCTCTCGCGATAAAACCAGCCAGGGATCACTTGGGCCCACGCCAATAATGTATATTTAGGCGCGGGACACCTAGCGCGGTGTATTAATAACCCGATATCACTTAAAATATCGTGCAACAAGACTCCGTCTGTCGTCTGGCTATTATTTTTGTCACCGGTGATCTCGGCGACGCGAGTTTTTACTATTTATAGGGAATCCGACGGACACGGTTCGATGGTCTATCTACCAGCTAATTATCGGACAGCTGGAACGTGGGTTTGCGGGTGATGGACGTCCGAGTGGCGGCTGCTGAGACGGTTGGCTATGGGTTTCGAGAAATTAGAGAAATAAAGTTACATCTCCAGAATTCTTTTTATAACATCCATTGAGGCGACAGATAATTCGTATACAAGGATTTTCGGTAAACACCAAACAATGAGATTCATGAGAGCTCCATGTGTGCAATATAATAAGTAGTATACTATACTATATAATTTTGCACTTTATACAATTATTAATTACTCATTTATTGGCAAGAATTTTGATTACCGGCGCATACACGAAGATCAAATGATCTCGAGTTATCGATCCCAGGTAATACGAATCACTGGTCCGAACGCGAGCATTCTCATATTCAGGGGTCGCGGAGAGGGGCCAGAGAAAGTGGGCAGACTCGAAAATAGCGGTCACTGTGCACGCACCTTAAATCGTCGGCCCTGCCAACTCCGCGGGATGCCATGCCTCGAGTCAAGCATTCCTGACACCCTGAAGTGGCTGTCGGAACCAGAAATGGAAAGGGAGAGAGCGAGCAATAGAAGGAGACCGCGAGGTTGAACCGAGAAGCCGAGAACATATCTAGAGTTCCGAGATAATAAGAAGAACACTTTCCGCTGGTCCGCGGTGGACCCGCGAGCAACCCGAGGTCACCATCCAAATCCACCGTGTGCGTAGGCCGCCGTTATCTCGGATCTTTGTTGCCTCTCGCTGCATCACCGAGCGTATTCACCGCGATCCAAACGAGCGTAATAACGAGAGCCAAGCGTAATTGAACGAGTGCCTCTGGACTTTCTCTCTCTCCCTCTCTCTCTCTCTCTTTCTCTTTCTCTCTCTCCTTGCGCTATGAGAACGCGCGCGAGAGTCCTTTATGAATCGCGGGTTTCACCCCGTCGAGAATCGCGCGAAGCCGACAGGAAGAGACGGGGTCTCGTGTAACGAGGACGAATCCCATGGGAATGCAATGCGGAAATTTCTGGATGGATCTCTTCTGGTTATCTTCCTCCTTTGATCTTCCTCCTCCTACGCGTCACCATGCTTCTTCAGACTTTCGCTTTGCTACCCCGCAAAATAAAGCTACACGCAGCATCGGTCAAGGTAACTGCGATTATTGCGAAATAGTATAATCAAAAATAGGTAGGTGTAATTTGAAACAGTAAAAATATTATAAGAATTTGAAAATAATATCATATCATTTTCAACCTATTAAACATATTGAGAAAGATAATAAGTAGAAATTTCACTTGAGTTTGTTGGAATATAAGTAGATAATTTTTATTTTGCATAAAGATCCGCTGTCTAATAATTACTCTACAGCGTGGTAGTCCACGTAAAGATAGTCGCTGAAATACCTCCGTGTAATCGTGACGATGTAAAAAATATTTGATACACAATTTAGCGAAAGTAGATGCCTCTTGCATCTCGCCTATGATCTAAACGTGCATCCACGGGCAGATCTCGAATCCCCGAATGATACCACAGGTGTCCTCGGTAGCGCATCGTGGAATGGCAGACCGTGACCGCGGCAGCCATTTTGAAATCGCACCACCGCGCCGCACCGTGCTGATATCGAGGCCCGAGATGCCTTGGCATCGACACAGGGCCGCGATTTAAGAGTTCTGAATGCGACTTAAGCAGTCAATGACGACGGGAGGTCCACCGTGGTGTGTGCCAGAAAACAAATTGGAGCACGCGAAGACAGAGCAGCCGGCTGCCATTCAGATAGACATCGACACGATAGCCAGCCGCGCTTCGAAAACTGGCGGACAACACGCGGCGCTAAGCGTTCTGGTTATCGAGTGGCGATAAGGGATCGATACCGCGTCAAGATCCCAACAGATCTAATGTGTACAAACAGCCCACGGGAAACAGAGATCGATAAGATCGCTGGAACGATCGGTGACGGCTGAACGGGCTTAGAAACTGTCGATCTAGAAGTCATAAGGTTTTGATTCTTTCGAGAAACGGTTGATCGACGACCGAACGATCGATCCTGTTGATCGTAATTTATGGTCTGTTGCGAGATTCGGTTGACGAACATTGTCGTGGGTGATGAAATTAATAAAATCACTGGCGTATAATGACGTACGATAAATTGTTGTTCGGTGGTAAATGGGATAATAAACGTCTCATCGATAATTAGAATTTAATTTATAAATTATTGGATCACCTCGGGAACGTAATTTAATAGTTACTAGAGAATTATTAAACCTCCCTTATGATACAGGACACTCGTTGAGAAGCCTATTAACAGGTTTCCGGTAGGTAAAGAGCAGTCTTTATGATAAAATGGTGCACCATTAATTAATAACGAACACGAGGCAATAGGACGTGTTTGTTAGGATAAGTTCTTATCGATCGAAGAATTCGAATTAATATGTAAATTTCTAATCTCCGCAATTCATACGTTCTACAGTGAAATTAATTGCTTCGATACTGTTGTTGAACGGTTCGACAGCTGTGACTTTATACATATTACGTATACCGCGCGAATCAAGTTTCGCGTATCTTAAAATTCATTAAAATTCCGTGCCGATGGAAAAAAATACCAATAAACAGAGATTATATTTATGCAACGTTTCAGGTGAACTACGACTGATAGCGAAATATGAAACGAATGTGTCGCGACGCTTTAAAGACCGGTCACGAGATTTCTCGTTTCCATTTCTTATCTGCGGAAAGTACCCGTCCAGAAATAGTTACTAAAATTGCACAGGGAAATTGCCCGATCTACTTTAAACGAGTGCCACCACCTCGGTCGCGCGTTCGTTAAAAATCTGAATTATTTATATGCCTCATTTGCTTCGCGCTTACTTTCGAAAAGACGGGGACGGGAATTTCGCGATTCGATCGGAATGTACATAGAATCGAAAACAATTGCGCTTCGCGCGGACAAATGGGAAATTTCGCGATTCTATGCTCGTTCGGGAGCGGCCGATAACGCGTTCGGCGAATACCGGGCCGAGTGCCAAAGATGAGGGACCACGCAAGGCGAAAAATTACTTATTCATGCAAAACTTTCGGCGCGAAATTGATTACACCCGATAAATCAATCAGCCCACGGAAAGAAAGACAGCGAGCGCGCATCTGGGGGAGTAAGCGGGCGAAACGGTGAAAAATTACCGAAGCGGGGGAAAAAGATGGGACGAGGCGCGCGGAGCACGAGAGGGACAGAGCGCGATTTTTGCGTCAAAATTAATAAATCGATTTAATTGATTTAATAAGTCGATCGATTTATGGAGGCAATCAGTGTCGGAGGGCAGATTTATTGCCGCATAACCGTGTTTCTTCGCGTAACGGGTCCCGGGGCGTCACGCACCACGAACTTATTTTCGGCCTTTTTCGTAAAGGAACCACGTACCACCCCGTCTCTAGCAAAGAATCCTGATCCTGATCATCCGGCGAATATTAAACGCTGGCTTTCGGTTATAAATTCGGTCGAATCGTGTTGCAAGTTTTTGTCGGAAGCTCAACAATTGGTAAAACTGGCGGGCACCTTTCAATCTCTTGTGCGTAACGAATACGCTAGTAACGAAGAAGTTGCAAATTTTCAATTTTATCTCGAGCACATATATTCATTATTTGTATATTAAGTCTGTTAAGAGGAGGTATGAAAAGCAAAAGCAGTTGGAAACCGTGACTCGAGTGAAAACTGGAGCCCACGCGGATCGCAGTTAACGGCGTAGGTTACGGCGAATTCATTGATGTATCGCGGGCCATTAATCAACGCGCGACACTCGTAAGGATTCGTTTCGATTCAATGACGCGTAGCCATTATCGCGATACGAGGACAATTTAGTTAATAGAAACATGAGCACCGACGCGTTCGAAACGGCCATTTATATACGTTCGAGCTAACAGTTTACGAGTCATCGAGGCTCGCCACCCTCTTGATTGATTCCCTCGGGTTCGCGGTATGTTCTAAATTATCCACTAAATGTCACATCGTGCCTGAACCCGAGGCGCTGACTCGTGGATCGAAAGGGAGCGTAAAACGATTGATTTAGTGCGCGATCGAATTACCATTCGCGGGCATTGTCTACCGATAAATAATAATAGGCGACCGGGGATCGGGCACAGTTCATTCACATTTTCAGCGGCCGTGCAAAAAACTGAACATGAGGTCGACACAGCGATGGGAGTGATCCAATTATTTCTCCAGATTTTTTCTCAATTATTTTCAGCATTTTTGATGAAACGAAATTGTGTGCCGAAGAGACGAGTGACTAATAGTCTCGGAGCTTACACGAAGAGAAATTTCTAAGTATTTAGTAAAAATGTGTTCGATATTTTTTGAGAGTAATGATCTTTCTAGAAATTATTGCCATGAAGGTGTAATCATGCTTTGCTATTAGAAAACGATCCAGAGGTATCATGCCCATCGCTAGATCGACCGGCTTATGGTCGCTATTATACCTGATTCGTGGGACGTACCGAGGTGCACCGTATAACGCGCGCGGAAAAGAACTGTTGGAAACGCGCGAAACGATACGTCGAAGCCATGCGACGCTCGATTGTATGCAAATCGAGGCTCCGCGCTCGCGTTACTGCACCGTAAGGGCGTGTTGCACGCGGGCACCTAGCACGATCAGGCGATTATTAGACGAGGGATACGTGACTGGAAACACCCGGCACCGTTTCAATAGCAACAACGGAACCCTAATATGTTTATAATGTCCGTGGACCGGGGAACGAACCTCTACCGATCGGCGGATCGAGATTTATGACTGAACACATTCGTCCAGCTAATTAAGCGTTTTCGCAATTCGTTCGACGCCGCTATCGATGACAAATGGCGGGAATTAGCGAGCTTGAGAAACCCTGTTATTAACGTAACAATAGGAAATATTGAATACTATGGGGGATGTGTGAGATAGACGGGAAACAAAGATTGGTGCACTTTGTCAAAGGGAACCAATAAAAGGATAAACTATCCGCAGCTTTTATCTTGCCTGCTTGCGCCGGTTTCTAGGCCTGTTCATATGTAGATTAGATATAGCTTAATAACATAGATACCCGTGGAAGCTATAATCGCAGTTGTCAACCGGTCGTCATATTTCGCGGACCCTGCTCATTAAGTAACTTTTCCGTGGCTGTTTAATTAACTAAGCAGCAAGTGTACTTAGCTTAGCTATCCGCGTTTCGTTCGTTTTTCCGCGTAAAGTATGCAGCGAAAACGCATTAAACCGCGAGGTTTCATAACTCACGATAAATACTTTCTTCTAATTAAACTCCTGATAAATTGTTTTTCCACGGCGAGAGATTCCTTATCGAACGAGTCACATTTGTCCGGAACGCCCTCTTCCATCCGAGCCGCGCACTCCGATAGGAGGTTTAATTAGCGGCCCCGAACGCGAGGTGCACGAGCCGCGCGGAAAATCCTTCTTATTAGAGCAAACCGGTGCTGAAATATCAACTTTCGAAGCGCGTCAACGTTACCGATGAGAAGGAGCGACGTTAACGTGTCCGCGGGCCGGGAAGAAACGGATCACGCAACGTTTCTCGAACGAGGACGGATAATCTCGTTTCCAGAATCGGCCGTTCTATTAGAGACGCCATAATGTGCGTTCGGTGCGTCGTCGTCTTCATTGAGAATTAATTTAGCGCTAGTGACGGGCACTATCGACTAAAATGTTACTACTTTCAGTGGACTAGTTTCACTGAACTATTCACTGAATTATTTTCAATCGACTGTTTCACTGAATGCTGCAGTAGTGGTGGATACTATTCTCAGTCGACTGCTTTATGCAGTGGCAGGGCGGATGGAGCTACCAACTAAAAAAAAAAGAGACATGCATTTTCAAAGCTGTGACTTATCTATTATTACTTTATCTTCTTGCTTCGAAGAAGATTACTATGAATGGTCGATAGTATGTCACTACTAAATAATAATAGTCGACAGTTGAATCTAGTCGATAGTGTCCATCACCAGTTAGCGGCGGTTGTTCGTGTTGCGAACAAAACGTTAACGACTGCTACAAATTTTACGACCGTGAGAAGTGCGGCCCCTGGCGAGCAGACGCGCGTTGCCCGCGTTTTTTCCGCTCGGTTATCTGTCCGGCGCGGCGGAATCGTTAATTCCAACGGTTTAATCGGAATCGGTATTATCGGAAATGTATACGGACCTAACAAGACAGCCACCGATAACCGGCTGGCTCGGCCGATGTTCACGGCGCGGCGGCCCGTTTCTAGGGAAACCGTACCAGCTCGTAATTATAACTTTGTGGATGCGAGCCGCGATAGACCGGAAGCTCGTTACTCCGGCGAGATCGGATCGCAGGAATAGAGAGAGGATGCTCTCTCGCTGAGACAGCAGCGCCCCGTTTTCGGGCCCAGGGGTTTCTTTCTGTCGCCGGTAATCGTCGCTCGATCACGGTCCCCTGGCCGCCGTTCAATTTTTACGAAGAGAGAAGGAAACTGTTCGACGACGACCACGACGACGACGGCGACGACGACGACGGCGACGACGACGACGACGACGACGACCACGCCGATTGGCCGCGATCCAATTACGTTCAATGAAAGTCGCTCGAGGGATTTATGCCCTCCGATTCTGTCTCCGTCTCGCGTCCCGCCGCAAAAACAATGATCCATGGATCCCTTTTCCGGCATTCCGTGCACGCCGATACAACCGGCCAACGGATCCTCCCGTGTCCCTCCTCTCCCCTGACCCTCTTTCGTTCTGACCAGGTGACGATTTTTTGCCGGGCAACTTTTGGCCCGATACAATGAGAAACGAGCCGCAAAAGGAACGCCGCGATGATCAACGAGGTTCCCGGACTTCGGAAGAATATAAATCCACGGGCGAAATCACGTTAGTCGGGCCGCGCGGCGCGGTGCAACGTCCAGGTGTCCTCCTCCTCCTCTTGCGCCATTCCCCCCTCACCCACCGTCCTCTCTGACTACTCTTTCTCTTCCTCCCGCGACGCACCGAGATTTTCGGAAAAGAAGATCGCGACGCGAGCGATGCAACGCCGTAAATACGTCACCGTGGTCGCGTGATACAGTGTCCGGAGCTTTGTTCTTTCGCTGTATTCTGAATGCCGGAACGGCGAACAAAAGATTGCGTGGCGCTGCTGTCGTTGATCAGAATGGGGCCGGTGTTTGATCACCTTTGTGCCTTTAGACATTGTTGATAGAGAAATATGGAGTAATCCTGCAAAGTTGAAGCTCCGCTACGCGCATTATTTTCTGCGGAGCGTACCTGAGGTTACGGTACCTTCGAAGAGAGAGAGTTCTAATCAGGACCGTTTGGAGGATGGTCACGGCGGTACGAGGTTCGTGATCGCGCGTGGGCGTAACATAGCGGCGCCTATCCAGACGAGGAAAAATTTATACGTCGAAGGGGAGAGCTGCGTCGGGTTCCGCCGGGGAGAATTATGGGTCGCATCGCGGCCCGCAGGAAAGAAGATAAATTCATCGGCGCACGAAACGGCTCATGGCGTGGCCGATTGTCCATGCCAATTAGGTTAGGATCCGAATAGCGTAACGGGGCTGGCGCCGCGCCTAATAATCGCGTTATTAATGAGCGCTACCTACACTTACGGTACGCCGGGGCGGTGCAGCGTTCAAATTCTCCCGCGTAACTCGTCAATTCGTAATTTTTGCCTTCCTACTTCCTGCAACAATTATATACCTACTTATTATAAACATTTACACCTTTCTTTCTCGACGAAATAAAATTGTATTCTTTCGTAGTCAATATTTAAGCGTCGGGGTAAACGTAGCCGTACAAACAATATAAATTTTAGTGATTTTCCAATCACTGCGGCCGCAAAGAAAATGGCACGGCAAGGTATGGTACAGCAGATGGCGTTGGCGCTATCTAGATCATTGCCATAATCGAATTCGGACGTTCACAGTGTAGATAGAAGGTGGAAGTCGAGGATCCTGCGCCGATGGTGTAACCAGTTGGCTCCGACCGCGAATAGAAACGTTCGTTGATCGGGCAATTTGTTTTTCGTGGCTCCAGTTGCGGGCTGGTTAACTCGGAAATTAAATTCTCCAGTTACCGATCCGGCCGATACGGAATTATGAGACGATCCTTTAAATTGGATATTCTTATCGCGCTCGCGTTTCGAGAGGTAGCCGGCTCATAATGAATGCAGGTGCACCGCCGCAAGTATAGACCAGGTATGATCATTTCGCGCTGAGCAAGTTTGTAGTCATCATCGGGCGCATCGATTGCTCACCGGAATTGATCGTACTGCCGGAATTATGTCCCGGGGGCCGACATAATTGGCCAGCTGCTTTGACTACCGAATTTTTATTAACGGTATTAAAACAACGATATCGCTATCCACGGTGTATTCGTTCGTACCTTTAAAGAATCAAACCCATCGCTTGCGCGACGCTATCGCCGGAATATCGCGCGGCTTTTCGGCTCCGAATAAAGTCGTTTCGAATGCGTCGCGGCGCGTCGATGCATTTTAGGAGACATCGCGGGAGACTATGTTCCGAGGTTTCACGTTGATTCGCGTATCCGTGATATAGATCTTTCTGTGCACGCAGCGTGCTCAACGCACTCGGCAACACGAATCACTTCCTTATCCAATATTCCATTAAAAAAAAAATGAGTTGCAAATTCCATCCAATCTACCATGTTGATCGAGAATAAAAAAAAGTGTCAGATCCCTGTTAAACGATCTCGCGCAATAATCAGCTTGTTCGGCAAGCGGTCGAGCGTTTTCCATAATGAAACGCTTTCACGCGGCCGTGCGCGTACTCGCCGCGAAACTAAAAAGACATAAACGAAAACGAGCAACTTTAAGTAGTCGGTTGCTCTTTAAATCGGCGATTCGTTAATTACAAACTCTCCCGTGGACCGAGAACAAAATGGGGGAGAAAAAAAAGAACGAAGGACCGTGTGCTGGCGGGGTGTCAATCACCGGAACCCCTCGGGACCCTCTTTCTGTGTTCCTCGATGGTAGACGAGAAACGAAACGGAACGGGACGGGACGGAACGGCTCGAATTCGCTTTACGAGCGTAATTTCGCGGGCATTACAGGGGCCCCGGTGGACTGGGCCAGCCCACACTTCCGTTATATTTTTCTCTCGGTGTACGCGACTGGAACGACGTGGTGGCTCTCCGCGAGGTGACTAAAACTTTTCACCTCCGCCTTAAACGGGATAATTAACCGTCTCCGGCGGGCTAACGGTAAAAACATAATATTTCAACGGCGGCGGCGCGGCGCGGCTGGCTGTCGGTACAACACGGAACCGTACACAATGTATCCCGGTGCCCGGGGCCCGCTAGGCAACCCGCCCCTGCGATGCTCGCGCATTACGCACCTTGTAATTTCGTTCAATTAAAACCGGCCGATCGCGCCGACCAAATGCCAAAGCTGATCCGTCCTAGACCCCTGGATAGACTGCGCCGCGTCAGCAGCGATGGGCATGAGCCTATTCAATTAGTATCGACTCCTAATAGCAAAGCACCGCCGAACAGAGTGGCGCAAAGTTACTCGAAATTTTCTATTTATCCGCAGAACCTCCAAATCCCGAGGGATTTATTATGCAAATTATATAGTTTAATTTTTCAGATATTTGCCTAGTGACACTGACTCTAGTGAACCTCTTCAGGAAAAGATGCGCATCAATAAATCGACGACCCTTCGCTTCGGCGAGTACCGATATCAGCTTCTTTCGTATAAGTATTCGATTTGATTACTCGAAAAAGAATTGCATCGCTCCCATCGCTACCTATTAGCGCCGATAATTGCTGCGAAGGGCGAGGCGGGAAAAATTTATCGCCGCAGAGACTAGCTTCGGCTAGCCGGCAGAGGCGTGAACGAGACGAGACTACGAACTGCTTCGGGAACGACGTTGTAACGTTGCACGGACGCGGCCGGTAATCACGAGTCGTTTAACCTTAATGCCGTTGGCGTTCCAACGGGCACTGTTGCCGCGGAAATTAAGCATACGAGGTCGAGGAGACCACGGGTTATTGGAAATTACTCGCTAGCGAGGACTAACGCGAGGCGGCTCGGCTCGGCGCGGCGCTTCTTCGTCGGCCGGATGCCGGCAGTTGCGTCCGAAGGCGTTGCTGTTGCGAGGCAGCTCCACTTTCGGACGGCTTGAGTAAATCAGCGGAGAGTAATTAGAAATCAAGTACCGTTTTCGAGCGTGCTGTTTGCTCGTCGTATACCTGGTGTCCTGTTTAAAGATTCGCGCGAGATTATTCGGCGAACTACATTTTCAGTCGCCACTTTCGACGTCGTTCCACCGAATCCATTCGCGGCGGCGATTTTTCCGGGCGCGATCCCGGGCCGGAGCACAATCGACGTATTCTTCTACGGCTGAACTTTTCCGGCGAAAGGTCATCGAGATACGCTCGTTAGCCGGTTAGACAGTCGTCGTTGGCATTTCTCGATTTGGGAATTTCTCGCTTTCACGGGCCGGCTTCGTTGCGTCCTTAAACAGTCACCGGTGTCCATTATCCGGCGGTTATCACCGGCTCTGGCGACCGCTAATCGAGCGAACGTCCCGCCAAAGACGAAGACGAACGAGTGGAATCCTTAAAGGGGGGTCCTACGCGTCTCGGTGTCCCTATCCGCCGATCAATCAGCAATAGCGAGAATGCCGGGAGAGACGCGAATTTCTCCGCTATCTGAAAGGCTAGGCTGTAAGCGCTACGAGAGGGAGCCAGAACATTTAACGAGTGCCAAAATTCTGAACGCAAAAAAATGCAGTAAACGAGGAAAGGGTTAAGATGAACATTAAAAAAGATTATCTCTTTTATTGCGCAGGATACCTGGAAGAAGACGCAGGGGAGGAAAGGAACCTGGCTGGGCTCTCAGAACTGCAGGGGCGAATTCGCAGAGTTGCGGAAGAAAAAAAAACTAGATACCGTACTCTTGTTTGCGACCCTTTTGCTTGCACAGGGATTACGCATCTATCGGCCCTTTCATTCAGCCGTGGATTATCGAATAGCCGCGCACAATAGCCCCTCCTGTATGGCCAGCAGCACCCACTGGGAGCCGATTGAGTCGCGCCAAGTATACGGCTTATCGTCAACCTTTACCTTCCCACGCGTATCATCGAACGATAGCGGGCGAAGGTAAGATGTGGGAAGCATGAAAATCCACCGGCGAACGGCTCTCGATGTGCATCCAAACGAAGTGATTCGCGGTCGGAGCTACCGTGGAATGCATTCATACATTGTCGACTTTCGATTTCAATGGCCGGTGAGTTCGAATTCGTTTCTGTCCGAGTTTGATTGGGGTTTGTACCGAACGATCATCTTCGAGACCGCATTGTTCGGTTCAGATGGGAGTTAATGGTGTATGATTTTGTCTCTTTTTTTTTTATCATATTTTCGGACAGTGATGATTATGCTTGTAAGAGTGTACTTTGTCGTTTGATTATGTGGACTTGTTCAAGTGTTTGTTTAAGAAGTGATTAGAACCTTTTAGATCAACTTCTGAGCTAGGTAGGGGGTTGAAAATTTGACACAGGGCCGTTCATCGCCAATTATTTTACCCTGCTAAATCCTTCCCACCGTCTTTTGAACCGGATCGATAGATCCGTGCGCGCCGGAACAGAGTTTCTCACAGATTCGAAGATCCGAGAGAGCAAAAAGTGATCATCATCCTCGGCTTCTCCTTCCTCTGGCTCTGCCGCGATACAAAATCAGTTCCATGCATTGCCACCCTGACATGGGCGCCGTCGTCTTAATTCCCATCAAGCTTTTCGGTTCTGATACTAATCTGGCAGTCGGCCGGTCGCCGTACGATATTACGATGACTCGCGTTCCTCTCTCTCTCTCTCTCTCTCTCCTCGCCTCTCCGGCTTTCGTTGCTCCGCAGCTACTCTGATGCTTACTCCTTCTTTCATTCGGTCGTTCCGAACGAAATCCAAACGTCTTAATCCGACGTACAAATGGACGCCACGGCGCGGCGGCTCCTTTCGTCCCGCCTGCAACCACGGATTTCTCGGACGTCGCGCGTTTTTACCGTCCCGTCCCGATGTCCGCAAATCCTCGGCCGGATCGAGACACACGAATCGGACCACCCTCTCGATCGTCCGGTAATCGATCCTTCCGAGGACCGCTTGTCCGTCGACGAAATCTCGTTTCCTCGTTAAACGGAGACCCGTCCCGATGATCTCTGCGCAACAGAGATTTCTTAGTATGCGGTGAGATAGTTTAGCGGAAGTTTCCTTGATAAAATTCAGTAACAGAGCGTTCTCTACTATTAGAATGCGCGTCATTAACAAATTTCGGAGCAAGTTCCACTGCGAGAAATTTCGCAAAGTCGAGTGTGTACACGGTAACGAAAAATCCGTTAACACGAACAGCACGGGTCTCGTTAATCCTTTCGCCGGGACCTGGGGCGCGGCGCGTTTCCTCGCGGAATTCCACGGCGCGGTGGCTTGTTGCAACGTTCGCGCGTGTATTGTTGCACGCGATCGAGAATTTCGCGTGGCCGCGCGACTTATGCGGCGCGTTTATGCGCCCCGTGGAACGTGCACGACACAATCGAACCTCGTGGAAAACGGTCCGACCGATCGACGACATTTTGAAACCGGTCTACGAGCACCGGAACGAGACTCCTACGCTCTTGTGGGCGCGAGCGAGCGAGCCAGCGAGCGAACCGGCGTGCCCGGGATCTCGCGATCGAGAGATCGATCGACGTGCGGCGAATTTCGCTGACGCGCCCGATTTCCATAACGGGGCGGTGCGTGTTTCAGATAGCATCGTCGTTTTGCCCGCGAAACGCGTTTCCTTTCCCGGGGAGCAGATACCGCGACGATAAAAGGGGACGACGCCGTATTATAAAACGACGGATACCAGTCGCCGAGACGATTTACCTCGTCTCTCTGTTCATTGGGGAAACGGTTTCGGGGCTGCTTAAAAGTACACACCGCGGCCGCATCGTGTTATTACCGTGGTACGCGATAATAATAATTACGGGGCATAAACTACGGAAGTTCCCCTGATCTTTCGCGATCCCAGATAATACCAACACGTCGGCCCGACGACGCGACGTATGCTTCAGGTTCCGTTTTCCGAAGGACCGATCGCCTGGGACCGCCCAAAAGCGGTATCGCCTGAAAATGTCTTTGAAACGAATTAAACTATCTAGATGTTGTTTCGAGATGATATTTCATTCCCAATATTACAGTGCATATCGACACGAGATATCGATACACAATTGAAAAATTATCGCCGTCAGTATTTCCCAGCGACTACGCGTTAAAAGGGTCGACGCGTTAACTGGTTCCCCGCGAGCACGGTGGTATTCGGCCAGTGACGCAGTACGTAAATCAGCAAGTAAATCAACGCCGGATTAAAGCGACGCGTACGCCGCTGCACCGAGCGAGAGCACGCGCCTCTGCGGTGTACGCTTGCCGCTGCCTACCCTTTCGTGTAGGCTCGACGAACCGACGAGGAGAACCAGACGAAGGGAGAACTCGCGCCGCGAGCGAGCGAGCGAGCCGAGCTATTCTGATTTTTGCCGCGAGCTATCTAGGCGCAAAAAAGGAGCACAGGCCAGACAATCGCCTACTCGCCCACGCGGACCCAACACCTATGCGCCGGGGCCATGCCGGATCCCTGTTGGCTCTACGTTCGGTCGACGTGTCACCGGAATGCTTATCCCCCAACCGAACGATACTGATAACGCTGATAATTAGTCACACGAGCGCTGATACCGAGCTCGCGACACATACATGTGTGTACCTTGCGAGACCCTGTCCTCCTTACGCAAGGATATTGGTCATTCTCGATCCTCGATACTTTGATTGCTGCGTCAGTCGTGTACATATCTATCTCGTGTATATTTATTATTTATATGAATACTTTTCTTTGTGAATTCGTCAAGTGGTCGAGTGATCGAAGATCATATTTTTATAGCCCGTTCGTGGAGATCAATTCTTCATCGCAGGGTAATCTTGATCCCATCAGACGTTCATCCAACTGAACCTGATCGTCAGTTTTAAATCTATTAGGTTTCGGAAAATTGATACATAAATGTTATTACACTGTGGTATGTAGGTTAGCTAACTGCTGCGCGCTTGTAACGTGTTACTCGGATTGGAAAAAGATTCAATGGATACTTAGTTGGTAACTACTGGTGTCAGATAACCCATTAAGGCACATATGGAAACATTAGGACGCGAATTTCTAGGCCATCTACTTTGTACAGTTATACAATAAAGAACGTATGATTACTGTTATCGCGATGTTATTAGATAAATATCCATGACACGGATTCTGTTAAACTCTGGTAGCATCGGTGCGCCGTGCATCATCGATTTATTTGCGGATAGGTGTTACAACATTCGTTTAATGAAACCACGCTGGACGTTTGCATTTTTATTGAATTAAGTAAATCGTGTCACAGGAGGATGCCGGAGAGGCGAACAGATAATGTCAAGCAATTGTAGATTCAATCCCGTTTTCTGTTTCCTGAGATGAACGTAACAAGGATAAAATAACTCGACGCGGTTCTCGAAAGCATAATAAACACAACTGAACGTAGACTGTTGCGAGTGCGTAAACATCCTCTCGGAAGGAGTACAGACAGTTACAACTCTTGCGTGACAAATAATCCTGTTTGACAGGGATAACGAAGGACCTCGCGGCTGAAAAGTGTTCGTAACCGCAATAGGGGTAAGTCCCGGCGAAAATAAGAAGGCAGAAAAGGGAATCGGTAGAAACACAGGAATGGGGGAGGGGGGATCGAATAATTTGCGATTACGGTCGCGGTAGCGTGTACCGGGTTCGTGAAAACGCGAGGAACGGCAGGGACGTGTGTCCGCAGGAGTAGTGCCGACGTTGCCCACTGTCGAAACTCCGGCCCGTAACGTACCGCGAAACACGTGTTTACCGGCATTTTATTGTTGTAACACGGCGAGAGCCGGTGAATATGCAAATGCGGGAGAAGAAGAGGCAGAGATCGTCGAGAGAGGCGTTCGCAGGTCCTCGGTTTCTCTACCGAGCGCGATCTCCGGTTTTATTTCGACGAAGTGGTGGCGTTTCCCGATTCTCGTTCCCGCGGGTCCGTTCCACGGGCCGAATCATTCTTCCCTTCGACGGTCCGAGCTGTCACTTACCCGGCCGTTCCGCTGACCTTACGATTATTATTTTCCGTCGTTCGTGCTCTCTCACGGTTTTATAGCGGCGCGGCGGTACACGCTAGAGCGCAAGTAATGAGGGCCATTAAAGCGGGACTCGCGTTTCGTCGTGCACGCGCGACCGATTGTTGGTCTCCTTTTTTCCACGGGCGATGCTTCACGCGCATCGTTTATGGCGATAATTCATTCGTAAAAAGGCTTTAACGATCGGGACAGCGAAACGCGCACCGGCCACGCTCGGGCACGCGTTATTAAATAATTTCACCGTGAAACCGGGCCCCGTTGTATTTTCTCCCGGGTCCGAAGGGGTTCGGGCTGTTAATCTCACCTCTTAATGTCGTTTCCGTTGATGGTAATTGACTTCGCAGGTGTCCTATATATCCCCCCGTACCCGTCTCGGTCTCCTCTTATTCGTGCGTCGTATTTCCACCTCGGATCACCCGTTGAAACCGAGCCGCTTTTCTGCCGGGTATTTAGCGCCGGATCACCAATCTGGTTTCTTCGGTGAGATTCGCACCGTTCCATTTGTCTCTTTTGCCGCACCAATTGATCCGCTTGAAGATGTACCGCTGGATATCTCAAGAGATCGACGATCTCGGATCGATTAACAGACGCGGTTCTTCGCGTCTCTTTGGGTCTCTCGATTTAGAAAATCGGATTCGTCGGAATCGATCGACTACGTGTCAGACTTGGGATGGATTTACACGCCGATCGGTTTTACACGCTTAGAGCCACCTGTCGCGATTTTAAGTAAATTAGTATGGCTGTTTTCTTACCGGAGTAGACCACTTTGACTATCTAACAATCACCCGCGTGAACCGGAGCGAAATAGGTTGAAAACAATATAATTGTATTTCGTGAATATTGTATAATATTCGTTTAAAATTTGAAGGAAATCGGTCAGAAAGGAGAGACGTTGTTATGTTCGTGTCCGCAAGAGGCTCAAGGAATGCGACCACGGTAATCTGGATACTCGCGAGGAACGATTTTCGTCGAAGACGCGCTTACTCCTATCGCGTCCGTCGCATCTGAATATTTTCTTCGTATAAAATCATAGTCGCACCGTATCATCAATGCAAGCTGTTCCTGAACACGCAAAAATGCGAACGCGTGGTGAAGCATTCTCCGCGATCTGAAATTTCAGGTTCCTCCGGTTACGCAGCCGCGCGCAACGTGCAATCTCGTCCGTGAAATTAGGTAAGCAGATTATGAACAATTAATACCAGCCAACACAACGAACACTGTTATGAAGGCGTACACCCGGACCGACGCGACGGGAATAAAATACGTAAAGTTCGGCTACCGGTAATTCGATCCTCGCATGGCCGACTCGAAAGGGTTGGACCGATGCGTATCGCATCGCTGAGGGCATCATTGCTCGAATAATGATCCTCCCTGTTACGTGTATTATTTGGAGAGAAGTATTCTCTGACGATACTGGTAACAATGTAATAAGGTAATTGCACGCGCACACGCATTGAACAAAAAAATACCACCGTACGAAAATAATTGCGATGATATTAAACAAGATATACATATTATCTGCTGTGTCCATAGAAATTCTCGATCGAGATTTGCGATGCAGCGATAAGATAAAATATTAAATATCGTTAAAAGAAGAATTCTCTGTCGACCATCGGTCTGGCGCAACTGTCAGTTTGTTACTGGAATGAGCAAATGATTTACTTCCGTTGGAAATGGTTCATTATTCATCCTACATTGTAGTTAACCATTGACTCGGGTATGATCGCGCGAAAAAAGCTGCTAATAAAGTAGAACATTATAGTCTTTTTAATGATACGTTAGCGTCAAGAACTAGCTCTCGAGCCGCGCAAAAAAAGTTCGCGACATGTAGGATTCGAAAGGAACTTAAATCGTGGCTATTATCGGCTGGTGTAGGTAACATTAGTTGCAGCGATTCGATAGTATCGAGTCGAAACAACGGTTCCGTTCGTTCGTTCGTAGAGAACTATTTTTTTGTGTTGCCGCGCGTTCATACGGCTGCTGTAATTGCGGATGTGGCCAATCACCGGGAATCGATTACGACCGAGAACAAGTGGCAAATAATATCGTATTTAGAGTGCGGAAGTTGGATCGAACGCAATTGGAGTTTATGTTTAAATTAATCAGTGCATCGACAAAGAACTTCCGATGCGTTTTAAGTTTAACCATTTTCGTATACTTGACGAACTCGGAAACAGCATTAATAAAGTCCCCGCGTTAGAACCCCGTGAAAAAATACTGTCGTCGTCCTGGGGAAGGTCAAAGGCATGCAGGGTCATAAAGCGGACGGGGGCCCGCCACCCGCGTGCAGCGAATAATAATAATTAAAGCCGCTTAATTACCGGCACGTTGCCGCGAAGGATTCGGACGGCCGATAATTCACCGGTGGCCGAAGAATCCCGGGAGGGTTCGCGCGTCGTCCACGTTGCAGCGCGTGTGCGCCGCGCCGCAACAGGGCGGATGGTTGCCGGTGTCGCGAGGGGGCACAGATAGGCTGCAGAAGCACGAAGCAGTTAATATTGTCCTCGGAGGGCATATTTTACCGGAGATACGATCTTCGGGATGCCTCGCTAAAAGCTACACGTGTTTATCAGCGTAAGTCCCTTCCACTCTATCCTCTTTCTCTCGGCCCTGTGTTCCTCCGCGAGTTCCTCCCTTTCCACGGCGTTTCACCGTCCTCCACTGCCCTCCCTTAGCATCCTCTGCCGTTCCCGAGCGAACGTTTCGCGGCACCTCCGTTCGCCCCCCTTATCGAATCTGCCCCCTTCCTATCTCTGGCCACGATCTCGTGTCGTCGAATTTGTAGTCGCGCCACGCCATCGATAGCCGCATATTGCAGCGTTTCGCCGAAGGTAATAGAGCAACGGAGTCCCGGAGCGAGGACTTTCAAAGGCGGTCTAGCCGATCGATGAAAATCGGATAAATGCAGCGTAGAATTTGGAGCAGAACTGAAAAAAGAGGATAGACAACTGTCGATTCGAGCCACCGCTCGAAAGAGGCTTCCGTGTTGCTGGGGAATCGTGAAAATCAGATAGCCGGGTGAACGGAACGGTATAAAAAGCTTGAAAAGACGACAGCAGCAGGTAGACAGTGCGAAGGGTGGCGTCGCCGCGCCGCGTCGGCAGATAAGCTCGCCCCCGCGCCTCGAATAAGAAGTAACCGGCAACCGGTGATCCTGGCCGGCGATTGCGAAACTTTTATTGGCACCTCGAGAAGCCGGCCGAAGAAGTTGTCGGACGTACGGGTCCAGCTCCCGTCTTCCTTTTCCCCCGTCCGTCCGTGGAGCCAGCGCGCCATCAGAGGGGGCGATCCTTGTTGCATTAATAACCGCCGGTATCAACGGTTCATCTATGGAATCTCGCTAACGCAACGATGACGTACGGACCCGTTCCGGCTTACTGATGTCATTGCGCGGCGCCGCCATAAGTTCCAGGCCTCGTTCCCGGTTTCTTTGCCACGGCGACCAAGGAGAATGCCAACCGATTACGCCCGCTGATATCGGAGCCGGTAGCGCGGGACCGAAAAGGGCCCCACGAAGCATCGAAAGTATTTCGCCGAGCCGAGCCGAGTACCAGAGAAATAATCCCCGGGGCCGGCCTCGCCACCTCGGGATTGCTCCTTATCGGCCTTTAACGGTTACCGTGCGATTTTTTGCGCTCCGACGATTTGTGGGCCTCGTTTGTAACCCGTGTCTTCGATGTCTCTCTGACACCGTGCCGGAATAAAAATGTGTCGGCGGTGGGCCGGCTCGGTTGCTCGCGCCGTCAAAGCGACCACTGGGCGCCATTTTTGGTACTCCGGGCGAGCCGGTGTTTAAGCTGTTTCTTCGTTCCGGAAGTTTTCTTTCGTTTCGAATTGAAACGGTGTTGGAAACCCTCGTTGAAGCGTTCCTAGACATCCGAAGGCGAGCGATTCTACCGAAACCGAGAAACAAGCACCGACTATGCCTGGACACTTCACCTTCGCATTTACCATTTGCGCTGGTGTGCTCTAAACCAGTTGTCTAAATTGAAGAAACGAAACCAAGACGACGGAGGTCTCCGCCGCAGATGGGAAGAGGGCCGCGCGGTTATAATAAAAGTTGTTTCATCGCCAGGTTTTATAGGCGGTTCATCGGCGAGTGGCAGGTGGAGGCGTACGTGTACCCGCTAGGTTGGAAGGGGGGAAGAAAAAACGGCGGGGGAGGGGGCGGTGGAAGGTGGATGGTAGGACGAGGAAAAGGAAAAGGTGGAGGAGAGCGGTTTATATACGCGCGCGGATATAGGGAGGCATTGCGATTGCGCTCTCACGACGATGATGACCGAGCACGTCGGCATGAGTTTGCTTCTTTTACGCGTTCATAATTGAGATAATCTTCGCCGAGCGGGAGGAGGACCGACGGTATGTGGATTTTTCCGATCGTCGACTTCCTCTGGTTCTCGCTCGGGCCGTTACACATGCCCATGACGATCGTTCGCGGTTTAGATAGCGAATTTATGGAACGGCGCGGAGGAGCGTCGAATGTTCCACGTTTACCGCAGTTCGAGCCCTTTGGTCGGACGAAGATTGGTGAAAAAGAGACGACGAGCGAGGTAGGTCGAGAAAGAACAAGGGAGGAATGCGACACGGTCGTTGGCTAGGATGATTTTCAGGGAAGCATTTTTTCGTATAGCGAAAAAATCAGGGTTAACGAGAGATGCTGCTGTTGACAGCGCGATATTTATGCTGCGCGAAAGAATTTTTATCGCTCGGTAAGTATCGCGACGCGAACGTACACGAAAAAATAGGGTTTGCGTGCGAGAGAGAAAGAGCGAGATTGAGCAAACCGAACGACGCGACGCGAGAAAAACGTACATAGGTATAATTAAAAGCAAGTATAAAGTAGTCGGGCACGTACGCACATATTTCTAGAGTTATCCGAGGAACTTTGCATATCGAGTGATCAAACCCTAGTTTACGATTCAAAATATTCACATGGTGTACACAAGCCTCGTCCGATCATCATGAATATTTCAGTGCACTGAATGGTTACGATACCGCCGCGCCGCGCCGTCGCGCTGAAATATCTGGAATTCATTTTCATATCCACTCTTCCTGAGTGCGGGCAAGAGTGCCTCGATGCCGTCGTCGTTATCAAACGATTATTGTGTCCTATTAAGTGGCTGTTTCAATTATAGAAATTGTTACTTGAAAATTTCAGATTCCGTTTCGGCACATTTTAATGTAATAGAACCAGTGTCGCAGATCAAATTCTTCGAGTCAAGTTCCTTCGATAGACCGACGTTAAATACTGATATTTTCCATGTTATATTAACTGCTGCCTACCATTAAGTAATCAGCTATTTCGATTCCCAGTGTGTTCTAGGTCATCGTTTTTAAATAGCTCGATTACACCAGACTGCAAGATTCATATACAACCTTGGACAAGTCTGACCAGTGTTCTAATCCATTGCTGACTGCATTCGTAGGATAGATGCAGTCCGTGTAGGCAAGGCGAAGGAGTCAAGGCAGCTGCCTTCGAAGACGCGACGCGACGTGGCTCCTGTATGCGCAGTGCACCAGCAACTCTCATTCGCCTTTGACAGACCGTGGTGTCACGAAGTTAAGCGAACCGAGGATCCCGGTAAGCTATCAACGTTGAACGACTAAAAATCACTGGAACAATTATCCTGCGTATCGAACAATTTCTTTCGCAACTCCGAGGATGATCGATATCCCGTGTGGTCGAGGCCGAGCAGCATCCATCCAACATGAGAACCACGATGATTGGACCCAATTACAGGTGGCGCGGGCGTGCTCAGGAGGTTCTTGTGTCCCTGTCGGAGGCGCAGCTCACATTTAGCCATCCTCTCTCCTCGCCGAGTCACCCCACCCGATTTCTCTCGCTCGGTTTCCTGTCTCCTCTCCTGCTCCCGCGTCGTTAAGGTCCGCCTATGCCGTGTACGAGGCTGCATGTCTCTTGGCAGGTGTATACACGCATTTTCCCTCGCCCCGTGCCCGTTGCGGCACCGCTCCTTGCTCCTTCCTGCTCCCTTTCGTCTGAACCACCTTCTTCACCTTTCTCCGCCGCGCCGCCCGCGCCAAAGGAAATTAAACCCCACTTAAACTCGCTGATTATCGTTGTCACGTACACAAGCACGCATCGCGTACACACGCGGTAGCGATGGGCATGATCCTTCTCAATTAGTATCGATACCCAATAGCGAAGTACGATACATATCGAACAGCGTGTTCGCAAAAAATTCTTCGAAGGGACCACGTGACGTCACGAAACCAACTGTAGGATAGCACCTTCAGCCCGAATCGCGAGGTCGCTATGCAGGCTGGACTACGCTATAGCTCGGTGACGTCACTCAGATTCTGACTATAGCGTTTCCCCCACTATTCATCCGGGAAATCTCTCGATCCGGGAACGTTGGTATCAACAACTTTACTTTTCAATTACTTAAAAATCATGAGAGAGAATTGGATCACTCCCATCGCTAACACATAGTATCCGCGCGCAGGCGACCGGCCGGGAAACGAGCGCGAGCGGCGTTCTGCCTTCTCGCAGTAAAAACCCCGTCCGGAGAACCGACGAGCAAAAACCGGGACGAAGCGGGAGAACGACGGTGGCAAGGAGCGGCCCGCTTCGGAACACAAACCGTTTCCTTTCCGTCAAATTGAATTTTGATCCCGCCGCTCGCTGCGAAACCGAAATCCCCCTTGGCCCTTCGTTCCCGAGCCCTCGAGCCGCAGCCCTAATTGACTCTCTATTCGCCCGCGGTTTTCGATGCGTCTCGCTTTGATTCGGAAATTCGATTCATCTATTTCGGACCTCGCGATTCGACTCGCGGTTTTTGCCGCGGAGACGGTTTTTGCGATTCCGGACGATTGTTCTTTCGAATCGGGAGCACGACTCGCGGACACTGCTGATCGTTTGGCTCTCGATCTCTACTTTGCTCGAGTGTTTTATACCGATTCGTCGAGAAGTGTAAGTCGCAGAAACGTTGAAACGTTGGTAAAAGCTTAAAACTGTACCGATCGCGATCGATACGCCTAAAATGTAAATCGCCTAGAGCGTATCTGGTACTTCTTTACACAGAAACAGTTTTCGTTAGCAAGCATCGTGTCTACCGAGATGTAGATTCCATGTATGCCGGAAGAAACGCTGCATTCTCGAACAGGAGAACCGTCGTCGCTATTTTCTATTCCACGAAATTGGATTTCGATCAGAGCAAATGTTCCGCGATAGGTTCTGTCACGAGCGGAGCGCAGGTCAGCACAGAAACAAGCAACGGATACATTGTTAAGAAGGAATTCCGTAATCTCGTTGTAAAGGTCGCATGAACCCGTAGAGTACGTCACGTCTCGTTCCAACATTAACATTTCGAGCTTGTTCTTCATTATCTGTAAACAGCAGTACGATTCGTTACACTACAACCGCTGTTACGATCGGAACAGAATTTTATATTACGATGGAAGCACTGTAAATAAATCGCACTATTGAACAAAAAGATCATATCGGAAACAAATAATCGTGTAGAACGCTGACTGGAACATAGCGTGTCGCAGTGCCATCAAACGGTCCTCGCGCGATGACCACAGAAATCCGGCAACTGCAATTAGATCGCGGTTCCAGGCTGACTGGAACATCGCGGTTCCACGGAATTAATTTTTCGCCTGAAGAGCGCGGAAAAACGCGAGTGTAGCACGCGAAGGGAGCCGGTCGCGTCGAGATTACGACGAGAGAAAAAAAGACAGAGCAAGAGAAAACGAAAATAACAAAAAGGGGAACAAGAGCGAAGAAACAAAGAGGACGATAAAACGCGGGCAGGGCCACGCGGAGAAAACGGTAAGAAGAAAGAACGAGGGGAGGAGGGAGGGGTGGGGGTAAAGGACGCGGAGAGCAGCGTATCAAGCTGGATTTCGCTATAATGAATTCCACCCTCAATGGGTAATCACGGGTCTCGCTCGATTACCCGTCTCTTCCTCTCGGGCACGATAGGAAGGAGAGGAATCTCCGGCTGGAAGAAGAGAAACGAGGAAGGGGTGGCTCTGGTTCGGGGCCCTGGAATAGCACTTAGGGCCCTATACGTGCCTTGGATGATACCCTACAAGGTAGCAGGAACGGCAGCCGACGCTGGCGGCGTGGTAATGTTTTAGTGCACGGAGGCGGAGGCGTGCTCTGGTAGTTAGGTTCGCCTTCACCGTCGTTTCTCGGTGTATATACTCGTCGGACCGATGGTGCTGGCGTTGTTGTTGTTGTTGTTGTTGTTGTTGCTGCTGCTGCTGTTGCTGGTGCAGTCCACGGTGCATCGAAGGGGGCAACGTGCACGCTATCATTAGGAGAAGCAAGAATGAGGGGACGGTAGGAGGATGGATGAGATGGACGTTCCCCTCCCTGCGCTCCTCGGCTTCGTCCTTCCACTTCTTCTTCTTCTTCTTCGGCTTCTTCTTCTTCTTCTTCTGCTCCTGCTGCGGTTGCTGCTGCTGTTGCTCCTCTTCGAATGTTATACGCGGTGCACCAGAGAGAAACGTTGCGTCGGTAGCTCAGTCGCGCCTCGGGCTACGGCTCTTTTATATGTGGAGCAACCCTCTCCTTTCTTCCTTCCTTCTTCGTCGCCTACGTTGTGTCCTCTCCCTAGAGAAGCCCTCCCCCGAGGCTTCTGCTCCTCGAATCTCCAGGGCGACACTTGTATTCGTTACGTCAGCGGATGCGGGTCGGCGGAGACCCGATTTAGAAAATCCGCAGTCTACTCGTGACCCTGGTCAAATTTTCTGTATACTGATTTTACAGCCTTGAACTGTACCCAGAAGTATCTCCTATCTACACAAAGTTTTAATGTGGGCATAAAATAACAAACGTCACCGAAAGCTCGAGCAGCAAGAAGAACAGTTGAACGTATCATCGAGGAATGATCGCGTACTCCCAGCAGGCCCCTTTCATCGCGCACTTTTTCCGCGGCCCTCCAGATGCGTATGCCTAATAAGAAACACCAGTCAGCGGAAGATCAACGACTGGTGGTGTTCCACGGCGAGGCAACACTATTACTCCCTCAACGCGGTTGCGCGGATGTCCGTGGCCCAGCAGAACGAAGGCTATCCTTTATCAATTTTACGGGGCCGCGAGGCCCCGGGGGGTGGGGCGTCGTCGGGCCCGATTAAATGTAAATCCTAATCAACCGGTGTGTGTCCGAATGGGTGCGCTCGCTTTGTTTCCTCGGCTTGGTCCCGAGTCTGATTACAGGTCGCATGTCCGGCGGTAGGCAGGGTTCTACGGCGGGTTTTTTATTTTCTACAGCGGCGATCCGAGGCCCAGATGCGTGGGCCTAATGCAGCGGGCAGGGCACCGGGGAAACAGTAAAAGCCGCGATGCGAGGGCCCGCGTCTGCGCATCCGATGCCACCAGCTCGTGTGTTGGTGAGTATCTGGCCGGCGAGCGCGAACCGCAAATATCCCGTTTTAAAGCGTCGTTTGCATATTGCGCCTGGAGGCGGCGCGTTTTCGGCCGGCCAATAACGGTGGCCTGCCACTTTCCGCTTGGCTATTCTTTTCTCCTTTTCGAAACCCTCGCTGCCGGTCTTTCCCGTGACCGGTCCCGAAAAATCCGAACTCAAAAGTTTCATCGCAACTTTTTAAGTTCGCTTGCTTTAAAATATTTGCCGAACCGTAGATTTTTGAACCACGATTTCCGGTACATCCCGTATTAAAATAGTAAAATACTTTCCGTACTACCGTGCGCTGATTTCTCGTAAGAGACGCATTGGTGTCCGCAGGATTATTGGAGCGTCGATTTCACCTCGGCTCGGCGGCGGCGGCGGCGCGCGCGCCCACCGAGAAGATCGAGAGATTCACGGAGAGTCAGTCGATCATCCTCGATCACGCACGTCGGCTCGCCGCTCATTCTGCTTCCAACCGATCACCCAGGGCGTTCCTCGGTCATTCACGCGATTTCCATTCATCCGGAGCGAGCCGGGGATCGTTCGTGAGCGAAGGAGATTGCGGAGAGCCGGTCTTCTCGGGAATGGGTCGGTCGATAAGATTTTTTAAATGCCTTGACTGATTGCCGTGCCGAGTAGAAACAGAGGAGAGAAGAGAAAGGGAGCCGCGCGGCCTGCTGCTGTCCCTTCGCGTTGAACTTTCGCC
Source organism: Lasioglossum leucozonium (assembly GCA_028454225.1). NCBI lineage: Eukaryota > Metazoa > Arthropoda > Insecta > Hymenoptera > Halictidae > Lasioglossum > Lasioglossum leucozonium. The sequence continues at coordinate 1,264,946 of CM052216.1, read as the reverse complement.
TCGGGGAAGCAGATTTAAACGCGTCGAATCTCTCTCTCTCTCCCTCTCTGTTTCTCTATGTGCGCGAATGTAGTATGCGTAGACTTTCCTCTATCTATTTCTTTTCTTCAGCTACTTCTGGTTCGTGCCACAATAAATTAGCTATAGCACAATTCTCCGGAATGGGGGATCATAACGTATGAGCGCTTAGCGAGGATCGATCGTTTAACGCGGCTTAACGTTTTCTGTACACTGTGCTATGCTAGGTCGCCGTATTTCAGGATTAACCCGCGATGAACTTCTCCCCACGGATAGATACTTACACGTAAACGTCTTCAACGTGCCGGGGCCACGGGAGATCATAAATTCATAGCTGCACGTCACGTGTGCAGGGTGCTTTGAAAAATTCGACCGAGGACGTGCAAAAATCTAGCGTTTCCCCGAAAGAAACGTTCACGTTGAAAATGAGAATTTCTATCGAAGATTGTTCGCCGAAGAAAGTCCCGTCAGTTCCCACTTTTAGATTAGAACCTCTTGACTGGAGGAGCGGTGATGGGCGAGTTAATTCGTCGTTCGAATTTTACATTCTGATAAAGATACCGAATTTTCTGGTCGGGGAGCGTCCGGCAATTACTCATCCGCTCGTTGGACGCCATTCATAATGACAATAGAAAGGGGAAGCCGAAAATCCGCGGCGTGTCCCAACTGAGCACGAGCGACAGCCCGGCTGGTAATTGTGACTAATAGCCGTGCTAATGCGTTTAACGAAGTGAACAATGACCGAACGTCAGATGGCTCTCTGGCGTTCGTCGCGCTCCAGCTTGTCCACCCCTCCCCCCGCACGGTCGCGTCTTTTTAACTTTCAGCCCGAAACGAGGTTGCTTGTCGCGGCTAATCACGCTGTCGGAACGTTCTGGTGTCCAGATTCTGGACAACTTGTCTACGTTGCCGCATTCTTAATTCTACTTTCTAGAAAACCGTCCGCGCCGGACGATAAATCATGGCGCGGCTCGCGGGAAAAGGATTTCTGCCACTTCATTTTGTTTCTCGGGCAAGAAAAAGCATACCGGTGCCGCCGCTCTACTGAATATTTGTTTTACACTTCGTCGACGCGTGTTCTTCTTGTAGCCAGTACACTTGCGTAACGCGCCATTCTTTTTAGCCTTGTTCTCGCACCTTGTTCTTCTGTGCTTCACCGTTCAGATTCGGAGTCGGTTTAACGACTCTAAATCGGCCGGTCGAACAGAAGAATCGACGGGATTTCAGCAATGATGCGGGACAGATTCCATATTCTCGTTGTAATTCACTTCGCGACGCGGCCGACCGGTAGGCTTTTAGCCGCGATAACAGATTTACTGGCGGATCTCGAGCCGCGAGTGTAATGGACGTTAAGAATAGACATTGGCATGACCTTACTAATTCGACTATTATTCCCAACAACGTTACCGAATTCACCCTCCTCGGTGCTATTGAGTACGCGGTCCGTGAACGTTCACCGTAGATCGGTCCACACCTAGAATCAGTGTCGCGCGCTAAATGTGTCTTGTAATAATCTTTTTTACTATGAACCAAAAACAATGTTCCATAATTTACTGTCACGGTACGAACAAGACGCAGTAAAGTTCTATCCTCGCTCGTAACATATAGACGATCTTGAAGGTCGCAACCGATTACCATTAAAAGTTATCAGCTAATTGCCGATTTGATAAAAACCAGATTAATGTGACCGTTTAATTTAGCGTCGCGCGATTATTTCTGTGTTCCCGATCGTTTGTCCGTTTTGTAATGAGCACAGCGATTTATGCATATTCAAGGAGAGGCGATACACCGTGAAACAAACGCAACGAAATTAAAAATGAATATATTAGCTCGCCGCGGCGGTGTAATAAATATTTCGCATTTAAATTGAAAGTTAATTGAGCGCGACGCAACGCGATGAGGACACTGTTAATTGATTCATAGGATACATAAGGAAAGGTACAAAAGTTGAGCGCAGGGATCCCTCTGCGCGCCGCACGGCGCCGCGCCGGTATTAATGAAACGGAATAATGTCACATAAATATCGCGGCGCGCCGTTAACCACCGGTGCGCGAACGCGCACAAAGTTGCGACGCGCGGCGGAAGTCAAACGAAACAATTTGCCAAGCCAGTTCCACAAACCGCCCGGTTTTTTCCGAGGGATTAAAAGTCGAACGAATGATCGCTGCCGCGAAGGGGACCGTGTACATGCTTTAATGACCGTCAACCCCTTCTCGATGTCAAGAACGTACGAGTGGGCGTGACTGGGGGCAATTTGGGAAAAACGTAATTTAGCAGGCGTGGCCCACCGCACGCAAGGTGCAACGAAAATGAGATTTTTTATCGTACGTCATCGCGGCGCGATCGGGACCGTCCATCCCCCACTCTACTCTCGACGCGGACAGACGTTCCGAGCCGTTGTCCGAATAACAATGGAGATCGGAAGTCGTCCATTAACACGTTCGCTGCTTGTTTAAACGCATCAGCAGAACATTTTTAGATTTTTTATAATTGATTTACGGTTTTATTAAATTCTCTCCTGTGGTGTATTTAAAAATTGATCAATTTCCTCGAATTAGATAGTAAATACAGAGTAAAACATATCTTAATAATGTAATAATGTTAATGGAAAAAGTATATTAAAGCAGATGAAATTTAAAACAGTAGTTACCGTCGAATCAAGCGTACGCTTGCTAATTATACATGCTGAACGACTTCATAAATAAGATGCTCGCATCTTCTGACGTGTGCCAAGTGATTATTGGTTGAACACTCCGCAAATTGGAAGAAATTGCACGAATTTAAAATGAACTTTTCACATTACAGAATTATAATTCCCTTATAGTTTTGTGACCACGACGTGGCACACTTTATGCAGCCATGTAATTTAACCGTTTCCTGCGCTCCTCACTGCAATTAACATCGCAGTAACTGTAACTTTGCAGCTTTGATGCGCTGTCGCATGCAACGGTGTGCGTCAATCGGTGCTAAAGAGTTCGCGATAAGAGACATAAAGTTACGCGTTTTCGAAGTGGTTAACGTATTTCACGTACTTATTAGTTTTAATAACGGGGATGCTTTTTAATGTGAACGTCGACGCGTCGGTCTAATGCTGTCAAACTCGATCTCGCGGTGAATGTCTTTTAAAAAAGCTTATCGCTTTGAAAAATCCCGTAAAAAGAGATAAGAGACGTGCTGGAAATCCTTGTAAAAATGATTCGCGTACAAAGAGAACCAGCTGTACGAAGTCACTCTTCATCTGGAAAGTTAGCGCTTCCTCGCGGTTTGTATGGGAACTCGAAGTCAATTATTCTTTCGCCGGCCAGCGTGATGTACGCATTCTGTCTGGGGTTGTCGGAACAAATCTGAGTAATTGTTATCTTTTATCATCCGATAGAGTGACTAAATCCCATCGGATCTTCCTAGTTCCCACAGCTGGCGCTCTCAGGATCGGCAATAGAGAGTTTGTCGGGGGCCGCGGAAGAGGAAAGGCCCGATTAAGCGTTCGGTTTATTAATGGTCCCCGCGAAATGTCACCGGTCCCACGTAGCCCCGTACCCGTGGTTGCTGTTTGCCTTTCCACCTAATTCAACGTGCTCGGGCACCGTGATCGGCCGCGCTCGAGGATAATGCTTGTTCAGGTGCGCACACAGTTCCGCGCTCGGAGCCGGGGCCCCGTGCGTGTACGTCACGGTTCTTTCATAAGAATCGCACCTGTCCGAGACTTGTTTGGGCCCGCGAGCCTTAAACCTGTCGGCGAGATTCATACTAACTCGGATTGATATATCTGCGCCGTTCGCGGATCCCTTCCCCCGTGCGTTTCGACACGCCAGCACACTTTTTTCCCCATTGTCGGGCTGTCCCCGTCACGTTGCCGAGTCGCGCGATGCCAGTCGCGATTGACTGTCACAGGAAGAGAAAGACGGAGAAAAGGGGGACGGGCCCCGGACCCGGACCCGGAGCCGTTGATTCGCGAATGGCAGCGCGTTTCGTTACGACCGGGAATACGTTTACGGAAGTTTATTTGTGGGTTTACGGTAATCACCGTGCCGCATACCGTCACGTCAATCAAGATTCCCGATTTTTCAGCCGCGCCGAAAACTCTCCTCGATAAACTTATTGGCAGCGCGAGACATTATTAGTTTCGTTTGCCGCGGCGCGGCGCGGCGGGGCATTCGCTTTTTCACGAGATAGCCATCAAGCACCGGCATCCGACGCGGATAAATGCGGAGTCTCGCAATCAGATATGCCAGGCTGATCAGTCCGTTGAATTCCGCTTTCGAACAAATAGAACGAACGTTTGTAGAACCTGCTCAAATTTCATGGTAATCTGCACAACAGAAATTGTGTCGGATATCACCGCGCCGCGGTGACGTATCTTGCGAGATTCTATGTAGATGCTGGAGGACTCGAGAGATACCGATGATACAATATTCGAGAAACCTGGTAAACAGCTGTAATAGACCTCGGATGGTAGGAAATCCTAAAGACAAATTGCCTAACGCGGAGGATGTTGAGATAACCCTAAACGCGCACACGGTACATAATTTCCTTAGTTACAAATTTAAACGCAAAACAGAATCTTTGTTTTAGAAGAAGCAAAAATGTATGATAACGACAATACAGGTTCTCGCTCGAGGGATTTTCAATTAGAATTTTGCGCATCGTCCGTTCAACTATTGATGGATGCATCGATCGTTCTATTAATTAACGACACCGGCCGTTCGCTAGCGAATTTCCATTACGTTACGCAAGACTGACGATTACAAGTCGCGCGCCCGATCGGGGGTTATTTAAAACTTCCTGGCACAAAGGATACAACGCTTCAGCGGTTGATAAATCTCGCTTCCTCGACAGTGTCCGGCCATTAACTGCAAAATTTTGCAGGTTTCTTCATCACCTCTTGGGATCGTTATCCCGCTCGGTGTCAACCCGTGACCCGGCGTGATCAATCAAAATCTAATCAACTCCATCAACCTCTTAGATAACGCGGTGTGTCGCGACGCGACGCGACCCGACGCGACGCAGCGAATAAGATCGCTAAGACTACGAATATTACAAGATCCAATTAAAGTAATTCGTACCCTCCGTCGACGAGTATATAATTGCCTTCGGGCGTCGAGGTAAGGTAATTACAATGATTATTAAGGCCAGTCTAATAAAGCCGTGTGTATCCACTATTGAATGTCTGCCGGAGAATCAGTTTCTGCGACAGAACGAACGATCGATCGATCGATCGATCGCCGGGAAAATCTGTCCGAGGAATGATCCGCCGGCAGAGGCATAGGTTTGTCATTATACGTCGGGCCGACATACCAGAGCTATTACACGGCTGTGGTACGGACACCGGGCCCGGCGACGTTGATGCTAATTAATGATGAGACGCTCGTTTGCACGCGCGAAAACGATTTTTGCCAAGAACCCGGAGAGAGGTTGCCGTGTCGTACAAGTTCATTAGTCCGGTGGGTGGTGAGAAGGGATCGAGTTAAGACATCGCCGGACCAACGAAGATCGCATCGATTCAGCGGATCGATCGATCCTCCGTCAACCGGTGGACACTGCTCGACCGTAAACCAACACACCGCTATCGGCGCTCGGAGATCTAGCCGTCGTAGATCGCAGCTTGCGAGGAAGTATGCTCGTAGATTGTAAACTGTCGCATCAAATATTGTTCCCCATTCGTCCTCGATTAACAGGTACCGAGTCCCCGGTACTATTTATACGCACTCGCGATTATTTGTTCACAATGTATCCTTGGTGTCGTTCGTTTCGACGTATGTACGGTGTCGCATAATCAGTGATACGCTGTTCGACGGGAATTTCAATAAACTCTGACGCTAAACGTTATTTTATCTGTTTTCTGATCGAACGGCCGACACTGACCTGTTGAAAAAATTAAAGTACGTCTCTGCGGAACTCACTCGATGGGAAAGCTAACCTGTTCTGTTCTTCTATTGCTATAAATTATTTTACCGTCGATTTTTATGAGCACAACCGAGGCAGTCTTAAAAAATCATTTACAACGGAACAATATTGTTATTTAGACGCAATTCCGTCCACGTGCTCATCAAGAAATCGTTCACAGCTCCGGCGAAGTGCGAGAGAAACTCGCGGGGGTGTCTCTATTTTGGCGAGTTCGTGTCCCGCACAGCCTAATAATACATTCTTTGATGTGCTTCTCTCGTCCTTCAACCTTGAGTAGATTCACGTGCGACCGATCGCCTTTCAAAGCAGTCGCTCAGAAATGATCCGTGCAAATCAGAATTTCGTCGACACCGGGGCGGCACTTCAACCAGAAGATTGACACGAAGCTGTCCTCGACGTCCCAGATGTCTGCGAGAACAGTATACTCGTACTCGGCTGTCTGCGAACGTCTTTTCCTACTGGGAGCTTATTAGTCCTTTAGCGTTTAAAATAAAAGCAACTCGTTTATAATAAAAACACTAACAGAATATTAAACAGCGTTCTACATTCCGGGCAACGGGTAACGCGTAGTCTTTTATTATTCTAACCAGTTATCGTTTTCCTTTATTTTTTGCATATTAACTCTCGAAATCTACGAGACCGCGAATGCCCCGGCATACTTCTCCCGTTGGGTTTCGTTCGAGTTTCGTTCTGGTCTTATGATAATCTCCAAGTTACTAAATATCAATACACGCGGTACAAACTAGCTTCACCGAGTAACCAATTTAATTATATGTTTACGAAACGTCCAATGATTAATATACTGTGTCTGTGGCCGGATAAAATTGTATTCGGAAAACTGGTTGGAAATCGACGTCGGCGAAACACTCTTCGCGCGCTAAATATATTTATTTATTACCAGGCCACCGCGGCCGACTTATTAGGCGCCACGTGTAACGTACTTAAAACGCCGCTTTGCTACCTGATACATATTATTAAACAAGGAAAAATGCTGAGTAATCAATAAACTCTTCGCGTACCAACGATTTTACGATGCATTAGCCGCGAGATTTATATCACGTCGCATTTTAATGGTCTCCGGTAACGCTGACAGTCCCGGCGAATGGGCGCGGAATGAAGTTAATTAATAAATAAAGCGGGGACGAAGATGGGACATCGTGTTAGGCGAATTGGATCGTTTTAATTGACGTTAAACCCCGTCATAGTTTGTAACCCGCGTTAACGAGGACAGATAATTCGACCGATAAAACGGTATTCACGGACGGTTTTGAAAAAAAGAAGACTAATCGCGTGACGCGTTCACGCGAGTGCGCTACAAGTATCCGCGCTTCCTCATGACAATCTCATCGTTCGCGGTCCTTTTTTTCCGTCGACACGGTAAACGCGAACGCGAACGCGCCGGTACGCACATTCATGGTCATTTGCGGAGCTAATTTATCAAGGCAGCGCGCCGAGGGACTGAAATTAATATTCCTCGCTCGTAGTTCGCCTCGCTAGTAAATTTTAATGGAAACGTCGCTTTTTTTTTTACCGAACCTCGCCGCGTGGAAATAACGAGCTGGAAGATATCGGCGTTTAAACGCTCTATTTGCGGGCACGATCGCGAAAACTGGCGAATTTGATTTTTTTCTTCGTTTCTTTTAGCATCGTAGTGTAATAGTTTGCGATTTCGAATTGTGAATTTCTAATTTGAAAATGAATTTGTCCAATTGACAATGTCTCGAGAATTTCCGAAACGAAACGATCTTGCACCGAAGAATTTTCCCTCGCGCTTCGCCGCGCGCTCGTCACCCGAGTAATTTTACTCCCTTCACGATCACAGAATCGATTACACCGGAACTTCGTTCGTAATAAGCGAATCCCCTGACTTCGAGTGCCAGCACACGCTGCAGAGATCCTCGGCTAACTCGCGATTTCCGGGTGTCGGGAAGCGAAGAGAGAGAGAGAGAGAAAAAAAGAACCCCCGCGCGGAATCCTCGTGCCTGGTTCGCCTAGGAAACTCCGCCGACGTCGGCTGATAAACAAACAGCGACGGAACGATTGCGTGTACCGGCCTCGTAGTAAAACCTCTCAATTTGTTGCTTCGCGAGCGTCTATTGGCCTTCCTTTTTGGTCGCGTTCCCCCGGCCGCAATTTTACAAGCGAGCGACCACGTTTCCTGGACGAGAGCGCCCGGCCGGCCCGAGAGCGGCGCCAATGCGAAATACGCCAGCGAGAAAGAAAGAGAGAGAGAGAGAGATTTTTTTTACCGAACAGGCAATTTACGGTAAAATTGCTCGGCGAGGCGTGAAGAATTTTGAGAGGCGTGCAACAAGTGGTTGGGTGTAACAAGTTATTGCCGGCGACGTCCGGCTCTCCGACTAGCGCGTTCCCTCTTCGTTCCTACGAGTAGAGTCCCTCTCGCGATTCTCCGATTCACGGTGTTCCACCATCGCCAACGACAATTCGCGGAACCCGCGGAAAACCTCGCCGAACCTGCCTTCGATATTTTTAACCGATGCGGTGAATATCGCATCATAGAAATATAAAGCCGAGGAAAAGAATGTCTCGGGCATTGCATGCTAATTAGTCGACAGTGCGTATGGTATATCGTTTCTCTGTTGTTTTTGCGAACCGCCCGGTCGCGCAAGTCGCCACAATATTTCGATCCGTGTTTCAACCAGCCGACCGACAGCCACCCACGCGATCCGGCTGGCTCTCGTTCCCCATTTGTCTTTGGACGCTCCTTCTCTGTCCGATCGCGCGAAACGACGACGTCCTGACCGACGCTTGTCGCAGCAGCCGTCGCGTCGCGACGCGCGAAACGTTACAATCTTCCCGGCTGTCTACCATCCGCGTTGCGCGTAGCGATGGGCATGATCCTTCTCAATTAGCATTCCTAATAGAAAGGTACGACTGAATTTACCTACGTATACACCCAGCCCTCGAATATATTCGCCCTTCGATATCGGAATAACTTTTTTCCTTTAAATTCCACCAAAACCACTCGAATTGTTTCGAGCAATTCGACTGTAACTTGAAAATCACGAGAAACAATTGGATCACTCCCATCACTAACGCCGACCACGGTCACAAGCACCGCTGATACATAATTCCAAAGCTACTATTTCAAGCGGGCGTCCCATACCATAGCGGGGCCCTCGACCCCCCGCCCCCTTTGGCCCCCGTCCAACGCGTTCTTGCGATCCCCCTCGAAGGGCTACCGAGTCGAACTCATTCTTCTGGGATGATTCTTTTGATTGATCGCTCGACTTTCTCGTTTTCCCTTTTTGCGACAGAGCGAACTGGGAAATAGGGGGTTGACGGCTACGATTGGACGCGGGTCCCGACTGGGGCACAGAGAACCAGCGGGGGTTACTGCGTTCTGTGCCAGTTCGTTTTTTAGGAATTTGTACGCGGCTGTCCGAGGAAAGTAAAATCGCTGGGACGTTTTCTCACAAATTGGGTTTAACTAGCTCTTAGAAATGAAAATGTACATGGTTTAAATGTAACGTCCAGTCAGACGGTATCCAAGTTTCTGTGGTGACGTTGTGCCTACTCTATTTTAATAGCAAATATGCAGCTGCCATTGTCTTTCTCAATTTGCTAAGGAGTTACTGACAACATAGCGGGGACTGCAAGCGTAATTACCGCACAGATCGCAAGCTGTTAATATGCACCGCGAATGATACCGATTAACATTGACAATTACTCTGGAGGTGCCGTTGAGAGATCTGATTTGAGAAAAATTCGTGGCGGACGGGTTTCTCTAAGAAAGGATACTCCGGGAATGCCGGCTTGGACGAGGAACGATAAAGTACTTATGCGGCAACGCAATGCAACGTAACGCAACGCGGCGGCGCCAACCAGGACGCGGTGCTCGAAAAACGAATAGGCGAATGCGGGTACACATAATTTCCAACCAATTTTACCGCGGCCTCTCCGCCCCAAGCCTATTCTCAGATAACGGCTGGTCTCAGTCAGCGATCGCGTTAAGCTGCGGCGTGCAGGGTGGCAATAACGCCGTCATCGACGCTGCCGTTCGCTCGTAGCAGGGGCGTCAGAGGCAGGAGGGCCTCGCGGAATTACGCTTAACGTCTCTTGCCAGAGGAATGCGACTTAAAGCGATTCCCCGAGGAGTGTTGCGCTCTAGCCCGAAGAAGAACAGCAAGAAGAATAGTGCGTGGCTGGGAAAAATGAAAGTTCGCAGGCCGGAGAAATGTTCAGGAAGTTCCTCGGGAGAGAGAGAGAGCGGCAGAAAACGCGCAACCGAGGTTACGAGGGTGGAACGTTCGTTCTTCGCGTTCTACATTTTTGCTTTATGCGTGGATTGTAGATGTTGCTCGAGTAGATGAATCTCAAGTACTTTTTAATACGAGTTTCGTTCTATTTTATACATATAGAGGATCGTTTAGATCCATCCGCGGCCTTGTTTGTATCGCGGCGGAGCTGGTCAGCGATAAATTCGGAAAATGAACCCGATATATCTTTCGAAGCCGAGGGAACAGGCGGCGAACCAGGAAGACCAGCGCTCGGAATAGAATTGTTCGTCAAACACGCGACGATTAATATCACTTTGTATTTCACAAAAGAGCACATCTCGTGACAATTACGTTTCCTGTAACTGTCCGCCAGCATCTCGACGCCCTCGTCGACGAATAGCCTCGGACAAAAGAGGCGTCTCTGTCCGACGCGCCGCGCCGCGCCGGACCAGCGTCGCACACCGAGAGATCCCTACGAATTATATTTCACGTGCAGATATTCAACAATGCATGCGTGACGAAATAATACGTCATTTATATCCACTCTATCTCGCCTCCCGACGTCCACACGGTTGTCATTTATGCCATTTGCCAAATAACTTTGGAACACTTCCTTCGAAACCGCTCTAAATATACCGCGCGCCGCGCTCTTCACGTCGAATTACGCTCTGAATGGAATTTTTAACGACTGGCAACAACAGCCGCGAATTCTCTCTGCTTTCCGCAATGCTGAACGCTTTGCAACAAAACGAAAAATTTCTATCTGAATTCCAGCAAACTGGAGCGAGGTTAACATTTATTTTCTGCTTTGGTATACGCGATATATTAAAAATATGCTTTTCTAAATTCTAATATAAATTTTCGAAACTTCTCGCAATTTTGTTCGTAATATTTTCTTCGGGTAAAATTGACCACTGTGCGTCGCGCGCATAAATAAAACCCACAGCTCAGACCGTCTGGAGGGCAGGGCCATATTAATAATCGCGGAGTGTCACGAGAACGCGAGCAGAGTTTCCATCTCCGGTTAAGGGGAAAAAGTCGACGTAGACTTGGGAAAAACGAAAGGGAAAAGTGCCGGGCGAGCTAAGACGAGGACGACGAAGCCACGGGTAGAAGAGAGACGGAGAGAAAGGGAAAGGATAGGAGGCAGAAACCTGTCTGTCGTACTGTCCGTCAAGACGGTGTCGGGGGTGGCGAAGGCGTAATAATAGCGACGATAATACACGCGCGGCTCTCTCTCCCTCTCTCTGTCTCTCTCGGTGCTCGTGGATCTCGGAGCGCGCAGAGGGATCGCCTTGTCTCCGTTTATTTCATATATCTGCCTGGCTTTCTCTCGGATCTACTCGATCTTTCTGCTTCCTCCGGTGCGTGTACCGCGCGTCTGAGGTGGGTGGCCACGGATTGAACGAACAATAGTACACGTGTAACCGTCATGCCAAACTGTCGTGCTATTTCAGACAGAAACAACGGAACGCGACTCGACGTCCCTCCGCATCGTTTGCTCCACCTTCTGATTCAATCTGCCCGGTCCGCGACACCCTGCGCCGCGTCCCGTCCAGATACATTCTTGCCCAAGCCCGCGCCTTATCGCGAGAACCGAGCCGATCGCGATCCTTGCCTCCATCCGCTGATTTCTTGTCTCCCGGACGCTTGTACTTGCTCCGCGCGTCGCTAGATCCTCTTTTTGCTGGTTCGTGATTTACGGGGTGCGCTAACTGTGTCATAGATACCGCGCCGAGCGGTGGGATCTCGCGAGAGGGGAAGAAGACGGGCAATTGTATTAATTAACCAAGGTAGACTCATACAGATTCTTACATACCTCCGAGCCTACTTCGTCGAGATCAACGTTCGGGCCCGATACGAATACGGTACCGGCCACAGTGGCTCCCTCTGTCAATGGCCGATCGGTCACGTGACGTTGCGACGCGTAGCCAGTCCGCTAAACATTGTCCACCTGGATCTCGAGCACGGTATTTCGAACTCGTTTCCGAAAAAAAAGCTGATAGAACAGAACCAGGCTAGATGCGGACTAGCACATCGGACGGACCACACGCCGCGTTTTCTATTATCACCGGTATCTGGCGCGTGATCGTATCACCGTCGCGTTTTTTACCCCGCGGAAACGGTTCCAGGGTGGCGTCCCCGTAGCGATGGTTAACGCGGAGTACCGGTGCGTGGCCGCCACTTCGGAACGAGTTCATTATCCTCGTGAAAAAGCGCGATCCATCATCGTCCTCGCCAGATTAGATCAACCGGCGAAACAACGCGGTCGCAGCTCGCGCGCCACGTGTTTCCCCCCGGTGTAACTATAGTAGGAGGTAGCTATGCACAGTATAGCTAGCTAGCCAGCTAGCGAGTAGAGCGCGAGAGCTCGCGCACCCGTTGTTCCTCTGGAAGCGACATGACAGTTTGGCATGATTAGTACACGTGTACTATTGTTCATTCATCTTGGCCGGCCACCCACCATAAGAACGGACAAAGGAACACGCCGGAGACCTCGTAGACAGTTGTAGATCACTCGAGCAGATACCGAACAACGGAAGAAGACAACGAGCCGCCTCTACTCATCGACCCCATGTTCCGGATCATCCACGGCCACCTATCGGCTCCGTTTTATTTACGAACAGGCTCGCTTATCGGACGAGCACGCCACCGCTCCGCTTGTCTCTGTCTCTCTTTCTCTATGTTAAGAGCAATCCATTTCTGCTCGAGATCCGATACGCATCGCCAGGACTCCAATATCCTTACGGGCGACCGGCAAGCGAGATCGCGCGAACGGAAAATAGAGCAGCAAACAATGGTGCCTACGGGCAACCACTCACGGCCGGGTGCTCTCGATACCGACGCTGTGATTACATGGTTCTGTTTGCTCGAAGGAGAATCGAGTAGTCGGCCACCCCGGTCCGAATTAGGCTTCGGAGTTGAATAGGAGAGGATCGTCGAACGCATGCGATATACGATACGATTTCTTTCTCATGGCGAAAACGTCTCCTAAGGAGGATGGGAGTATTTTGTCTCGCGTGAACCCATTACGTCCAAAACATTGTGAAAGAGTGTCTCGGTGCTTTGGTAGGCGGGGATTTCTCCAATTGTCAAACTGTGCTCGAGCGAAACCGTGTTGCACGGAGGATACCTGTGGTTACACCGCGCCTTGCAATTTCAGCTTGACCACAACCACAAAGCAGAGAGCCAGCTGGCGGGCCCCCGAAGACTCGTCGAGCGATTTCAGCCGCGACGATGGCAACGCACCGGTGGTGATATCTCTCCGGGCATTATGTATCGGGGACAATGTAACAATCTGCAAGTAATATGCGTCCCGTCGTTAATTGGTAACGGGAAGTAAATTTATTTGGAATTTTCGATTACTAAATTGCGACGATTATCGTTTAGCGGCGAGCGGGCCAGCCGCGGGGGATGCGCGAGAAAAGTTATTTTTCTCTCTCCCGTTACTCCAGCCCCCACCTAGCCGTTTTTTCTTTGGTGCGGCGATACGCGAACTGGTAATTGGACCGTAATCATCATCATTGACAATTTTACGAGCGACCATACGCCGATGATCGTTTCACGGCGTAAAAGACCGCTGCAGGCCAGACGCGGGCCATCTTCTTCTTCTTCTTCTTCTTCATCTTCTGCATCCTCCTCCTCCTACTCCTCTTTCTTGGCCACCAATTTACATGGAAACTATAACCCGCAGATCGTCCTACTATGCGAGCCCTCCGCCGCCGCGCCGTGAAACCCCGTCGCCACACTCTTCTTTTATCCGCTCGCGATAAAAATCTCTGACGATTTCTGCGCCCGATTTCTCGGAAATCCGAACGGCCAGTCGGCGAATAAGCGCGGGCTCGGATCGGCCGAATATGCCAATTGGAATCCCATAAAAGCTTGATGGCGAACGCCCCGGACCAGTTCCCTGTCGACAGGTGAGCATATGGTGTTTAATGAATGCTATACGGCTGCTGGATCGATTGGAAATATTGCTGTTGTAAGTGAATTGGTAGCCACGTGTATGTATTACGATAATTAGCCTATTCGTTTCGGTCATGACTGTGTAAAAACGGTGTCAATGTAATTAGGAAGCCAATTTTGAAACTAATGGATACCGTGTAGTCTTCCACCTTCTAATTTTAAACGGGACTACATATTTTCGTTACTCCAGTCTCACAGCTCGCAAAGAAACAAATTCAACGATGCGCGGATACGTCAACCTTCACGCGACCTTCACCTGTCCGCAGACAATGTGCGTAATCTTGTAAAGGGTTCAAGAGAGCTGTGTAAAGTTTCCCGATGATCGGAAACGACGTGGTTAGCGACTATGACGCGACGACGACGACGACGGAACGCGCGTGTAAGGATGACTCCGCGACGAAGACGACTACAACGACTTTTCATCCGCAGCGACGGGCCTGACGCGGCGTATGCGATGGCGAACAACTCTTCGCGGTTATGTAACCACGCACGAAACTAATATATCAGAGTTGTCCGGCTTTGTGGCAAACTTAGACCGCGAGCAGGCGAGCCAAGCTCGCGGCCAGTCGATCTGCGAATCGCTCGCGGAAAGAAGTCGTCTCGCGGAAACGTACGAACCGACGGGAAACGCGACCGGACACGATCGGAAACAAAGTCGCCGCGGGCCTCGATTAAATTAAAGCGAGCGGTAAAAAAATTAATTCGCCGATCCAATTTATTCCGCCGTAGCATTCGGCCGGTTCCGCGATGATTAATACCGTTCCCATTACTATAAAATTAAATTTGTAAACGCTCGTAATTATAATCTTACGTAATAAAGAACGCGGTGGGGAGGAAAGAAAAAGAAGAAGAAGAAGAAGCCGTGGCAAATGAACGCACGACGAGCGAGGTGCGCACAGCCGTCTCTCTCTCCGGGAAATGAGGGACACATAACGAGAACTCGGTGGCCCGAGGAACGTACTAAAAATAAGTTCGCGGGGACGAGTTCATTAAAGGAGAATTTTATAACACGCAAACGAGAGGATAATATCGATATCCCGTTGCCGAGTTGGTAGGAGCCCGAACGTGCGAAAAGAGAGCAAAAGAGATTGCGCGCTCGCTCGCTCGGTAGCGCGAGTGCGCGCGAGTCGAGTCGAGTCGAGTCGAGTCGAGTCGACGGGGCCCCAATAAATAAGACCTCCTCGTTCGATTTTGACAGCGTCGTGAGAGGAAGAATTTTTTCGCTTGGCATGCGCAGACCGTCCGAAAAAAGGGGAACATCTGTTGTCTCCGGAGCCTTTAAGGACCCAGACGACTCCCGGGTCTCGGTTTCGTTGGCCCGTTTCACCACCCCGCCCCCGAGCCGTCGTCTCGCTCTTCCGTTTTATTCCCCGCCGCGATATTGTTCGCACGCATCCACGAAAATGCGAGTGACACTGTGTCTTTTTGCCAGCACCAGGCCAGCCCCGGGGATAAAGTGTTTAGTCTGACTTTCACGCCGGGGCGGATTCCCGAGGTCTTAGAGGATAGAGACACCGTGCGACGAGGAGAGACAGAGACGAACGTCCAACGGGGTGGGGTGCGACGGGGGAGACCGAGAAAAAAGAACGTTTCCGTATTTTTAATGCTCGTTAAGCCAGCAGAGCCCCGTTCTCAGACGACGTTTCGCCACATCCAACCGGCGCATTAATATCGCCATTCAACCGAACGGATTACTCGAGAACCGACATAGATTCCGCTGATTAATTTCCAACGCGACCGTCCCCTTTGTTTCGCACTCTCGGCGCACGCACTCTCGCAAAACGCCATTGTGCATTGCCGAGCAGCTTTTGTGGCCCCGGTCCTTCACGACTCGAGGAAAACAGACTTCGTCTCGCACTTTGACGTCTTCATCTTCTTCCGAGGTAACCCGTTCGCTCTATTCTCGCAGAAATGCAAATTTGTACAACACCAAGAACCGAATAATATTTTAATCAAAATGTATACGCGAAGCCTGCAGAATTGTATAGTTGCGAATATATTGAATATGGAAAGGAAAAGACGTCAGCGTGTATCTGTCGGATCAGCGGCGGAGTTAATTAAGCCGGGCCGCGGCGTGTAAATTAGTACACGGCTGTCGGGCCGGGCCGCGGCCTGTCCGAAATAGAAGAAGACGGAAAAATATATTAATATTCGGCCGGACGTGTTACACGAGCCACGAAAACGAGAGAGCAACGTCGCGGAACATTTGTCCGTGGTTCGTTTCCACATGACCGTGGTGGGATTCTGCGGTTCGTACTTTGTCAACGCGCGATACCCCGTCGCGAGAGAGGTCGCATTTCTCGATTTTAGGGTGTGCCTGTCGTTGGCCGCATTAAGCTCGTCTTGCCACGGGTCTTGTAACACACGCGAACGAACCCACGCCCGCCGGCGTACTGTCAGTCCCATTGTGAACGGGGAACGTGTGACAGAGGCATGCGACATATCGCGCACACGAGATTTACTGGCAACACCCACATGGCAGATGTGTTCAGCCGCGCGAGACGTCTCGCTCTCGTTCCGCGACCATATCGAGCGTCAAACACCGCCGCGCCGCGCCGCGACGCAATGGAAAAATTGATCCGCGTGGACGGAGATGTAATTAACGAGCCACGGCCAATTGTGAACGCCGAAGATTTATCGGGACCCGGTCGCAATAACCGCCGCGCCGAGCCGGTGGAATAGAACAGCCCGCGAGGGGTCCTAACGATGAAATTTTAGAACCCAACCAGCGCGACGCGTCATAAACGGGGTTCCATATACGGCGGCATCGAATGCGAGTCCTCGCCGCACACTTTCAACACCGAATTACTTTTTCAAAAGGGATCTCGAACGAGCTCGGGTTTTTTTCGGAGATTTCAGAGGTTTATATCGGGCGACGCAGGAATAATAAAACAACGGGAGGATCGATTCACTGAAAATTCTTTGGGGATCAACGCGCGCGCGCGCGGGACGCGACCGAGCGTTATTTTGTCAGGCGAGTGACGGACCGTTAAATATCACATTGGTTCGACGCTCGATAATATCGTGCGAACCAGCCGCTCATAACGAATTCATAGGTTATATCGACTTGTCTCCAAGTCGCTATTCCCGTCCGACGTTGCGCGGCGCGGCGGGCCCATAAATAAGCAGCATCCCTAAATGGAACAGTGTTCCAGCCCCGACGTTTTTCTACCCGGTCATCTGACTATGGATGAATTATGGGTAACACTTAAAAGAAGATTTGCCAACCGGGCACAAAAACTAGAAACGCGCTGTTTTACGGCAAACGGCGTTTTAACTCGATTACTGTGTCCGGCCACAAATTGGCCCCGTCGCGGCGAGCCTCCGAACGTTATAAAAGCGGGGAGGTGTACGAAATGGCACACTTTGTCCTTTTAACCGGCTATAAAGAACTGCTTCGAAAACGATTCCCGGCCCCGACGATTGTTAAAGAAGGTTCAACGGCGACGGACGGACCACGGACATGGATCCGATGTACACTCGTTGACCGCAATTAAACCGCGGCACGGAATCGACACGTTTAATGAGTTTATAATGACGCGCGGTGGTCGTCGATCCCCTTCCTCTCTCGCCCCCCAGCATCGATGACTTAAATGCCAGCGATAATTGCTTGAATACAGGATAGCCGTTTCAGGAATACTTAATTCCTGAAAGGTCGCGACCGATCATCTGTCATAAATATCTGGACGCGATTAATCTCGATATAATTTCATTTTCAGAATATTAATCTTAGTTGAACCTGACGGGGATTTCTAGCGGTACGTACATTCTGTTGCAAAACGCGTGATCCACGATGCGCGGACAAAACGGTGAACAAAAACGACAGCCGGAATCATGGCGTGCTCTTTAGGATTATTAGAGGCGGCGACAGGACCGACGATAATAATTCAGAAGCGTCGACGGCGCATAGTTTTCGCGCGGGCGAATTAACACCTCGTTTCGAGACAAACGGAAACCGAAAACACCCACTAAACGTCACTCCGCGGTGCGGGTAAGCGCGCAAACAAATTTCTTCCCGTGGCACGCCGCGCGCCGTCTACCGGCCTGTCTGAAATATGTTATTGTTATTATGCTCCACGCGTCATCTAATCTTGCCGCGTGAACGCCGCTAATGAATGGAAACGGCGAAGTCGTACATATTCACGGTTCCGCGAAACACGGTTGCGAAAGAGTCGTCAATTAAACGACTTTACGTTCGCGCGAGTCTCTCTCTTACTCCAAATATTTTCCTCGAGACAAACATGTTTTTATTCGGTTCTGAGAATCTCGCGTTCACGAGCCACGCGAACGTCAAACGCGAAATAAAAAATTTCTTTTGTCGCCGCGTACTTGGTTTCATGGTGTCATTTAAGAGCAATATTGGTATTGAAAATATTCCTCGCGCGTTGAGAGCATTGGAACAGAATTTCTGAATTTTATATGGTCACGCGTGTACCGTGACGTAACGGGTAATCGCTATGCTGTTGGTAAAAAGGAGCCCCGGGAGATCGGAAATTTGCATAGAGATCTAATTTACGTTTTATGATATGACATTATGAGTAATTATTCTCGGCAGCCAATGGGTCAGTATGATATATGCCTTGGATTTCTACTTTGTATCTGATTGGTTGCGCAGTTTCTCCGGCGCGTTTCACAAGTTTCATTAATCCTGGATATTTGAGCATTTAATCGACAACACTTTTCCAAAGAATCAATGGTAGAATTGATCGATTTCGAACAGAAACGACCGTTGCGCGGCATTAAACGAAGTATAAAACATTTAATTCGATAACTCGTTACCAAACAACGCGAAAGGAATTGCAAAGGGGTCCGGAGGTCCCGCGTTTTCCATTCGTCGAAAGACACTTGCACCGTCGGCGAGGGTAGCGTGGAAGGTCACTAATGGCCCGGAATGGCGCTCGCAACAGCTTTTTTATCGATGTAAACAACCGCTAAACTCACCGGGCGCAGTGTGCTGTGCCAAAGTGCGGTCGTATTTTTGGAACGCACTCAGCGTCATGGCGTACCACGTCAGCACGCCCTCGCCTCGAATCGCGAGCGTCTAAGTGTTGGCGAAATGAGTCGATGAAATAACTTTTAGCGATCGCCTTGATAAACGATCCAACGATCCATCTGGACGAACGGTGGCTGGTAAATTGAGGATTGTTCCCGGAAACTAAACAATTTGAAAAGCCGAAGCAACAACTCTCGCTCTACTTGGTATCGCAGTCGTCGAAATGCCTGGCGAACGTAATCGAACACCCTGTATAAGCATCGCCCCTTTTCCCCTCGCGGGCCACGTCGCTTTTTATCGCGGCTGATGCGAAGTTAATTGGTTCTCCGTGTTGCGCGGGGAGCGTCGCTACTGTGGAAACCAATATAACGTTTACGAGTGCACGTAAGACGGCCATAAATCAAACCGCTGAAAACGAACGAAACGATACCGTTCCGTTCTCTACGTGTCACCGCACAGAGAACGGCCCGCCGAGGCCCGAATTTTATATACCGATGTTTACGGACAAAAGTAACTAACGACGCGGCCCGACCGTTTCTCATCCCGGCCGCGGTAAAGAATACGCGTAAATCATCAGCAGTCCGCGGAAACACGGACGGAAATCGCGCGGGAACAGAGAATCTCTAACGAGCTGTTCACTTCGGCTCTTCGGTTCGCCTATTTCTCAGCGAATCCCAATTAATCGAAACGTTTTAGTTTCTTTTTGTTTTATCTGGTCGACGTTCCTCTCTGGTATTCGCATAATTTTGTAATTCTTCCGAAAATACTTTTTTTCACGTACAACGCGTTCCACATTTGACCTAATCGATACTTCATGAATTTTCAAGGCGGGGGGTTAACTTTCGCGGCAGCATCGTCCAGCCGAGACGTTATAATTTTCGATGTTGCTAAATGCTCGATACCGCGCCGAAATTGCTGCCATTTTTAAAGCTCTCGGGTTTCCAGAACGTAACCCGTTGAATGGCCACTGACGTTTACGACCATTAAGAGCGCCGTAAATTTCGCGAACGCTTTTTGCGACGTACTCTGTATAAATTTAAATAAACTTCTTTCGAGGACGTTAATTGTATCATCTTAACGTCTTCATTGGGGCTATCAATTGCAGGTTCGAGAGACGAACAAACGACATACACTTCGTTTTATTCGCGTCGCAAAAACCAATTTATATTTCCATATTTATTCCTGCCTCGACTATTACCACATTGAACAGTGTTTCACAAGAAAATTTCCATACCATCGACTTGGGAGGGAGCTGAATTGGATTGCGGTGATTCCAGGAACATTTCGATCGGCGTACTAAGTAGTAAAAAATTGCCGCGAGGTCCAACAACGTGGTTTCAAACGAAATAGGTAGGAGGGTTAAAGAAGCCCGGCCGGATCCGGTGTTCGGTTGTCGGAACGGCGGTCGTAGACCACCGGTCCTGTCTATTATTGTCATCGGAGTAGCAACAGGAGCGCGACGAGTCTTCCGGCAGTGCAGCGAGAGAGAAAGAGAGAGGGAGAGAGAGAGAGAGAGAGAGAGAGAGAGAGAGAGAGATAAAGAGAGATAGAGAGCGGGAGGGTTACATTCATCCGCGTTCAAGAGACCGTCGGCAGACGGTCGCTCGTTCACTAGGTTCACCATGGCGATTCATAGTCTCGCGGGTGTTCCATTAATGAGGGTTTCCTCGTCGCGGCTAGCCGCGGCTGTTATTATAGCTGCTCATAACAGTCAACCGTCGGGGATCGGGGCTCTCTGGCGTGGCATAGCGTGGCGTGGCGCGCGCTCTGCGCGGCGCGGCGTGGCGACTATGAGGCATCGGGCGTCTATTTTCACGCGAGCGTCGCCAACAGCGTCGCTCCTTGTTGCGTGATCCGTATAAGTATCCAGCCGCCTCGGACCTATCCTACCCTATCCGTTCCGTCCCGTTCCGTTCCGTGCCGGTGCAGCAATTAAAGCCAAGTAGCGGAAGAAATTTCTGCTCCCCGGTTAGACGACAAGACGGTTATGCGTCCGCGAAATACGACCGCGAGACAAACGATCGTATTCGCCGAGCAGAACGACGGAACAGCACCCGGTCCCCTTATTTCTGGCGCGTGGCCCCGCGATACTACGACCAGGCAGTAACATATCCAGGCATTCTTGCGAAAATGCTTGTCCGGTGAATGAACAAACCGCAGAGGAAGTCGGTTGTGTACCGCGCGGACGCGATGAATGAGCGTTCTGCTGGACGACGATCGGCCGGATCTCGTTTCGGGATCCCGTTCCGATGTATTAATTAATTTCAATTTCCGCCTGGATCTAACGTGATCGTCCCGCGTTCCGACTCGTCGTTCGTCTGCGGATAAATCGGAATTTCACGATGGCGAATATATATTTTCCGAGCGTCTCCTCGCAAACAAGCTCTTCCTTCGCGCGCAGCGAATGTAACCAAATACGTGCTTCCGTAATTATTTATTAGAGGCGGCGGTTAATCGCGCGATCGTCTCCGAGCGAGTTCTACGTTTCGTTAATCCTCGGTAAGCCCGAGACGATACGCCGTGGGCCCTCTCAACACCGGACGGCTGTCATAAGTGTCACTAAATGACCGCGAACGTCCGCGGAACTCGAGTGAGAGAGGGAGAGAGAGAAAGCCGGTTGTCATCCACCGACACACGTGAATCTCCAGCGGCGCGGCGCGGCGCGAACGAGAGTCTAACTACACCGCCGCTAATTATACCCTCTTAATACCTCCAATTATCATTTTATTAGCGGACCTCGCACGCCGCTCGTTACTCCGCCGGCTTTTAATTCCACGACGACGCGCCGAGCCGCGCCGCGCCGCCGCGGATTAGAACGATAACACGTTCTAAGCTCCGGTTTACAATTCCCGCCATCGGAATTGCCTCTTCCCCCCCCTGTGGAAGAAATTGTACCGTGTTGACAGGCACGTTGAAGAAACGCGTGTTCCTACGTTCTCTCCAGCGCGTTTATGCTGTCCCGCGAACTCCTCGATGCGCCCAGCGGTTTCTCCAGGATTTTATTGACGATTCTTTTATTGTTTGTACGATGTTGTAATTCCTACGGAACCGCCGGATGATGAACAGCTTCTGTGTAATGACGTTCGCTGAATTATGTGCGATTTTATTACTTATGTTTCCTGTGCGTGTTGGGTGGATGTGTTTAGTGTTACAAGCGACAGCTCGTCAACATAGTAGTCATCGTTTCGTCATCGAAGCTTGCAATTCGGGATTTCTTAACAAAATTTTTATTGTACCAGGCTGAAAGAAAGTCTGCAAAAATTCTGAGATATCTCTCGCAACGATCCGAAACATAAATAAAGAGATTAATGAACTCCCTTCGAGCACGTCCCACGCAAACCATAACCTTGCTTAGAACGGTCAGGCCCGGCCCGGCCCGGCCGGTTGCCAGCAAAGTACCTTTCATTTCGAATTACTTTAATTTTAATAAATCTCGTTTATCGCTTTCATAATATTTTACCGCCGTCACCGGGTCCCGCTGTAGGTACTCATTAACGTCATTCACAATCGGCGAAAAAAGGCTGTCGTCCTTATACGGTGACCGGCGAAGTGGCAGCGTCACCCATATACGGCTGACAGGTCGGTCAAAGTGTCAATCGCGAGTTGATTCTAGGATCTCCGGTTGGAATTTGTACCGGGGTTTTCTCCCATCGCGCTTCGATTTTGATCGATTGGATTGTCGGAAATGCTGTCTCGATCTACTCGAGCTTTTTGCACCGTAGAATCGTCGAGTTGCTAACAAAATAATCACGCCGCCCACGAGATGACTGTGTCAAAGATCGGACTACGGATTTTATAACAAAACGAACAGACGAAACTTGGGGACATCGGAGGAATTGAAACATAGTTATAATATTGTTGACTACTCGGGCGTGCTTATTTTCAGCAAATTTTTGTCAATTACCCTACATTCCATCGGGGCGGTAGGGGTTAGGAGCGCGCGGAGAATTTCGCGGTCACTTGGCAGGCCGGTGCAACTGGCAGAATAGACTTTGCACAAAGAGCGATAAATTCATTCGGCCTCGTCAACATGCTCGTCAACTATTTTCGCGGTCGGAGTGGGCGTTCCCCTGTGCGCCACCGAGCGAAATTCCCGGGGCGCATTATCGCGCCGTAACTCTCTTGTCCAGGCCGAGGAGACATTTTTTCTCGCAGCGTTTAGGCGAGCGCGGAGACGACGCGACGCCGACGTGTCTGGCCGTCCCGGTGTCGTCGACGACAACGGAGGAAACGCGCCAGAGAGAAAGAAGCAAATTAATTTAACCTTCCGAAACGTTCGCACGTAATACAACGGCGTGTCGAGGCGAAGAACAGTCGAGACCGGGGGAACGTAGCGATGGGCATGATCCTTCTCGATTAGTATCGGTTCCTGATAGAGACTCGATGCACCGAACACAGCGATTCTCATTGTTTGAAAGGAAATACTCGTCGAGCACTTAAACGTTTCATTTTGTTTTATCGATACATCCATTGCTGTGATATAAGCGTTTGATCGTCGAATTAATTGCAAAGCGTGAGAAAGAGTTGGATCACTCCCATCGCTAAGGGGAAGCCGAGGAGCAACCGCGCTGGGCAAAGAGAGAAATCCGGCCAGACAGTGGAGGGCGTGGGAGATACATTTATAAACTCTCCTCTGTGAGCCTCGGAATCGGCTGATTTACTGGCCACGGTAAGGAGAGAGATCGTCGCGTTCGCTTTAGAAACGACTCGACACACCGACGCGGACGAGTATCGCGGCCAATTGGATCTTTCGCGTCGAATCATCTGGCCCACTTAATCGATCGCCCGTGTAATTGACCGACCAGTCACCCGCTAGTTCGGGATACGCTTTGTCTCTCTATGGGAAACAATTCGATTTTCTTGCCGGCAGTCTCTGTGTTAGGGTGGACCTAATTTTTCGACTATGAAATCTTGTGCCGCCCCCTATTATTGTTCCATTTCATGAGAAAACGATGAGATATCGACGTGTTATCAAAAGTCTAATCAACAGTGTTGCCTTCAATTATTCCCATTCCTATAAAATCTCACGTTTCTCGCAACTTTAACGTGAATGTGCCACGTCTTCCGACTATCTCTTGCAGGAATTATGTTCGTGCCCAGTGTGGCACGCTTTTAGGTGGCGACGTGAAAAGAATCTCGCAAAACACTTTTCAGCAAACGCCCCTTTGGGAATAATTTGGTCACAGGTTTCTCGGCGAAAATTTGTGCAGTTACTCTGTTTCTAGCGGCCGGTGTTGTACAGAGGCGGTGGCGATGGTTTCTAAACTGGTCGACGGGTTCTTTCGTAGGAGGCACCCGGAAGCGGCGGGTGTCGGCGAATTCACCGCGACTCGGAGGAGTGTCCGGGACACAGGTTCGAGAATGGATTCGGTCTCGTGCCGTGACCGACGAAGAATCGTCGTAGTCGCGTGCAATTTGATGGCCGGGACAACCGGAACGCTTTGTACCGGTCGCGTTTCAACAAGCGAGTTCCATTATTTCCGCGGCGTATTGTAATACGTGGTCGCGGGCACGCGGGATTCCATTAAGCTAACAAATGCCCGCATACATAATCGTCGGGAGAACGGAATCCCCGGCTTGCGTCGGTATCCATTTCTCGCGGGCATTTCTCAAACGGATGAGAGAGAAGCCGGGGGAGGAGGCTTCTCCTCCTCATTGTCCACGATTGTTTCGTCTACGAGCCGGTCGCGGCGGCCGATTGTTGCGTCTGCCGTACATCAAATTTAAGTGTTCACGCGTGTCCGCCGTAAGCTGTCGCCCAGACCATCTGAAACCGAGCATGTAAACACGCTACGCTAACGGGTCGGATTATTAATCGTGTTTCGCGAAATCTCGGAAATTTAGGCGAAAAGTATTTTCTTCTTCGCCGGGGAACAAGTTCATTAGAATCTACATTTCGAATGTGTTGCGAGATAAATAATTCTTTTATTCTGACCCCCCTCGGGTATGGTCTTAAGATTGCTCAAGCAGGTTTCTGTACAATAATACCATGCTCGTATTGATTTTCCGTCGCGAGGTAGTTACTCGGATCATAGCCGTGCGTGATCTTTTCAACTCTGTCACGGCGAGAGATTTCGAGAAGCGATACAAGATGAGTGAAATACCTCGTCAACGAATTCAGACGGGTTCATTAATCAAGCAACTCGACTTAGAACTTCGAGCTGTCCCGGTAAACGCGAAAGTTTAATCCATTGAGCCCGAGATACGAGTTGCAGTGTCAGCATTTCAGTCGCGGGTTCATTCGTTACGAATGTTTAACCGCGAGGATCGCGATCGCGTTGCTCTCTTTTGTGTTTGAGAACAACGGCATGCCGGGAGTTGAAATCAAGTATTACAATCCAGTCTGAAGTTAGGCTGTAATTACGGGTCGAACCGGACCCGGACATCGCTGTTCGAGGCCCTCCACCCATTTTCCATTCGATTTCGATCTCGGTTGCAAATTCCTCGGCCGACATCACCAGAAACTCAGCGCGCCGCATTCCCTTGTCGACCGTGTCCCGATGTTTCATTACGTTGACTAATTTCGCCGAGCATCCAGGTCCGTTGATTCGATTACCGGGCCAAGATTGAAACACGACGATCAATCGTCGGTGGCCGGGGCAAACAAGGCACCGTAGGTGGGGATGGATCGCGTTGCAGAACCTGTGATAAGAATTCGCATCGGGAGTCGCGGGAACGCTTTGCTCGCGTTACAGAATGGCATGACGTCGGCGCGGCGCGGCGGCGAGCGCGGGAGCGCATCAGACACGGCTGTCGCGGATCGCAGAAATAGCCGGCACACGCATCCGGCGTATATACTCAGGATCCGTGAAATATCTGTCGCTACGTTGACAAAGCGCGTATACCGTTAGAAACTTGGAAAATTTCGAGTGTCATTTGTTAGCGAGCCACCGGCACCAACGAGCGTTTGGCCCGCGCAAGTGCGCGCCGCGCTGACAATAATAGTGAGGCGTCCCTCGAAAAACTCGCCGAATTTCGAATTTCGATTTGAACGGGAGATACGATTCTCAATGAAATAGAATTTCATCATTTCCCCGCTCACGTAAAAATCATCATGCATTCAGTTTATTTAGAGGTTCGTGTATTTATAATATCAATTTAACCTGGCACTTTTAATGCTAGTATCTAAATCCGACCATTTGTCAATAAAATTGTTCTGCTGCAATTTCCGAGAGGACTGATTTCAGCCGTGACAATTCGACTTTGTGGGCCGCGGCAAACGATACTCTTCAGCGAGGCGACGGTTCCGGGAATTGCGGGCCGCCGCGGATTAGTATGAAAAATGGATTGTTCGCCGGCGTAGCCGCGACCCATAATTGTGACACGTGACAAAATTATTCATTGTCACGCGTGTAAATGCGCGGGGCTTTCAGCCGTAAGCCGCGATTTCCGTAACGCATTTTACTTGTCCGCCCGCGAGACGCGTGGCCTGAATTATCCCGTCTCGGGTATCGCGTACTAGCCGTCTCGCTTTACTCCCTTCAGAAATTTCAGTTTATTGATGATTGATGTCTGGCGACCTCTTCTCTGTGCGCGAGGCGCGAGCAACGCTCGAATTCGCCCGCACGCGATCTCCGTAGCGTTTCGTTCGGAAATGCAAAACGGCCGAAGGCGATTCAACATTTATATCTGTATCGCATTATGTTGGGCTGGCGACAAAATAATTACGGTTTTAATTAATTAAGTTCTGTTAAAATTATAATTTTTTTTCTTTCTGACATTTGATAATAAGATTACAGAGATGTTGAAATATTTTATCAATTGAAGTTCATCGTTCATATGAAAAATTGAGCTTTATTTCACCGTAAAATACCGCAATTACTTTCTTGCCGAACCAATATTTTAGAAATTGCAATTAATACTGGCTCGGTTCAGCGGAAATTCTTTCTGTAACTCTTGTGAGAGTTACGGTAACGAAGGTTCTTCCGTGACTATATTTTTCATTTATCAAGATTAAAAAAAATAATTTTCTAAAACACCGGGTCGAACACCGAATTGACGACGCGCCCTAATTGAAGGCGTCGCATTATTCGGAGGACGCAGAGCGGAGTAGTGGTCCGCGAGATCTCGGACGGTCATCGGTAATGCCTAACTAGGCACGGGATGAGACACCCTCGTTATTATATCGCGGAATTCCTTTCCGCGTTCGCCGCGTCTCGGCCCCGCGGATAGTGGCCGCGATGTTCGTAAATCTTTCGGCGTGGTTACAGCCGCCGGGCATTACGTTGATGCACTATTTATAAACACGTGACATCGAGACGAGTGGTAGGTGCGGGTGGGCCAAGAAAGCGGTCGACCCTGCCTGCCTTCTGGCCGAGTAGTTTCGTGTTCTCGCCTCTTCTCGTCCACCTGCTCGCATGTACTCCTCGCGTCTCGCGATATTCCTTTTCCACTGTCCGTCTTATTAAATTCTCGACACCGAGCTGCTTCCTTTCCACCGAGGTCGGGTCGCCCCCGCTTCCGCGGAAGATTTTCGCGGCGTCTTAACGCGTCACCGAGAAGTACTACACGTTCGCCGATACGGAAGGATGCGCAAAATCTTTCTCGGCGTAATTCATCGAGAAAAGCAGATCGAGCGTATTCGGACGGTCTTCTCGGAGGTTTCTGGCCGGGGCGCGCAACCAGTTTCCGGCGAAAAAAATTCTCATCGGGCTCTGGCCGGCCCCGCTAAAATTAATTACACACGCGAGAGGGCCTAATATCGCGGCCGAGCCCGAACAAATTATTTAATGACACGGCGCGCCGCGCGGCGACCGTTCTGCAAGAAACGCTCGCCAAGAGCGTAATTACAAGCTGGGAACAAGGAGTCGCGCAACATCGAACAGATACGTCGCACGCAAACGGTGTAACACTGTGGGCTCTCTCCCCCGTTTAGAAAAGACTGTCCTTCCGAGTAATTACGTCCGGCCGGTGCCTTTCTAATGGATTTCCCGGCAATTAAAGGGGGAGGGCGGGCGTTGTGCATTAACGCGATCGTTTATCGGGCCCCGACTTTCGCGTCTGCCCGGACCTTCGGCCCTTCGATACGGAAAAATTATCGCCGGTCGTGGCCGTAATTATCTCGGGGGCTACCGCGATACGGTGCCCACACCGTGTAGATCATATTTCTTGTCGGCTTCTGCCTTTCTTCGTATATATACCCGGGCTGCGTTGCGTACGAGTGAGACGTTCCGGAGCCGAGTGCATTAATCTCCGGCGACGGTTGCGTTAATGTAATCGTTTAATAAGTCCGGTTTATTAACTGCGCCCGCTCTCATCGGCATTAATTCACCCTTTGCCGCGGAACCCCGTGCACCGAAAATCTGTCAGATCCGGTGGTCAACGGGAGAAAGAGAGAGAGAGAGAGAGAGAGACAGAGACAGAGAGAGAGAGGAAGAGAGAAAGCATGAGATAGAAGAAGAGATGGGGAAGCTGCCGAGCTGTATCTTTCGCTCGCGTGCAAGATGCACCGACCGGGCCCCCGTGTGTACCGTTCGAGCCTCAAAGGCTCCCGTGATCAAAGGACACACGGGAGATTCGAGGAACCGCGGAACAGGTTTAACGCGCCGAAACTGTTTCCCTCCGAAGAGAAAAGGGCCCGAGCTGCTGATTCTCTCGATCGCGAAGAACACGACGCTGGGAGACACTGCTCCCCAGGGAAAATCGATGATTCGCATGCAATTAGATATATCTTTTAATCTCGAATGTGAATCGTTTAATGGAAACATCTACTTTCCATAAGGAATATGATACCACAATTTGCTGGAAAATTTACACAACATAGAGATCAGGTTTTCTCTCGTCAAAGAAGCATAATTTCGTAAGAGAATCGCGTCAAAGTGTCAGATCGACGAAAGAATAATCGTAAATTATGTCAGAAATGATGTCGGTTCGCTCTTGCAACTGTTCCAGCAGAGTCACAGTGGAAACAATTTTTTCTCCGGGAACGCATTAAGCGTATCGATCGGAGCGTGTAATTAACATAAACTGTCATCTAATCTCACGGCAAGCAAAAAGATCATGTTAATCCCGGTAGAAAGTGTTAATTCGATCCGGGTACGTGAACTGCATAAATGATTAAGTAAGAACAGGTGGAATAGATGTATACCGTACACGTACGTACACACCGCCATTTCTTCCCCGAGCGTTCCACCGCTAGAATATTTTCCCCATTGGATTATCTTCATTTGCATTGGCCGTATCTCGCGGTGTATTAATCATTTCTCGAAACTCCGCTGTTGGTCGTGCCAACAGTGTTTACATCCGCACGTCTCACATCCTAATTAATACGATAAAATGCGCGTAGGATGTTTAACGTGCAATTAGAACGAGCGACGGGACGCGTTCCAGTCCCCTATCGTTGGTGTCGCGCGCAAGAGGTCCGCGGGGACACGTGCGTCGAGGAGGGTCGGCCGTGGTTTTTCTTGAAAAAGCCGAGCTCCGATTCGTCGTTGAACAGTCCGCAAGGTGAAAACGACCGGTGGCGAGTGGCCGATGGAAAAAGGCAGCAGCCTTGCAAATCAACGGGCAATCAATTCCTTTGACTGCCGGCCACGCGAATAATTTCCATCGACAAGCGGCTTCTTGAAAAACCGCTCGTGTCGCGGCAGCCTAGCCCAGGCTAATGAATACGAAACCTCGACGATTTATCTCCGCTCATTCGCCGGGGAATATTAATTATTAATTGCGCCACGAATATTTATAAGGCGTGTCGCGATCGGGAATTTTCTGTCGCGACCACGGGAAACTTAACGATCCGCGTTAATTTATCCAAAATGGCGATCGATATACCGAGCGTGGCAAAAACTGCGGCGGATCATGGAGACCGGGTGCCCACTAGGGGAACAGACAGAGCTCACCGGCAATCGAGTATGCAAAATGCGGAGTTCGGCCGAGTTATGCGACTCACGGTGGCCGAGGAGGTAGCGCCGTAGCTTGCCGCGGAAGGTTGTTAATCAGCCAATTGCAATCATCGCGCGGCACAGGTACAATGCCGTTGATTGGTTGATTGGTTGGCAGCCGTGTCTCGCGTGTCGCCTCTTTCCGCCGCGAGAACCATTATCCGCTTTAATAGAGGCCCCCGAGCCCCCACGGCTGAATTCTCCGATACGCGGACGTCCTGTCGTTTGCGACGACCATCCCGCCGCGCCGCGCCACGGGAAAGTAACATGAAAAACGCTGCTCCGGACATCGATATGCGCTCCGAACGGAGAACCGCCGCGTCGCGATCCTGCTGCACACTGGAGTCGCCATCTTCGATACCGGATGCTCCGCTACATACAAATGACACGAATTCAAAATGCACAGAAATTTTAATACATAATACCTCACCAATTTCTATCAACGAATTCTGATGATTTTTACTTTCAAGAAAGTCCAGAAAATTGAAACAATCGACCGATTTCGTACGATAAAACAAACAGCCGTTGGTCGTCGAAGAATTTTTCGCTGTAACATGGATACAGGTTGTCCAACGAAGCGATATCTCAAATCAACATCCTCGGTGTGTATTATCGTATTCCGCGAGACGCGTGTCGGCGGAGGCTAGCGGTTCGGTTCGACGCTATCAATAAAGGCTGGTTTCTATTCGTCGGAATAGGAGCGTCGGAATGAGCGGCGTTCGGATGATGTATCGTCCGGGTGGGAGACGGTATAAATTTCCGTTCGGCGAGACGGCCGTAAATATTCGTTCGCGTGAATTACCGTTCCGCGGCGATCGCTGAAAAGAAGCTCTCGAAAGAGAGAAGGACGGTCTCGGTATCGAGGCGGACAGCGGCAGTAAATCGGCGGAAAGGGGACGAAAGGTAGGCACAGGGAAGGCAGGCAGGCAGGCAGGCAGTCAGGCAGGCAGGCAAGGTAGTCAGGCAGTCAGGCAAGCAGCGTGGCGCACGATTACCTTAGCGTGTGCGAGCGCGCACCGAGTGACGACAATAAAAGAGCTTAAACGCGACGTCCAGTCGTTTCCCGGTCTAAGCGCGACGTTGATAAATAATCATTGGCGTATAGACGCGAGCATCTACATGCAGGTGTACATTCAGGCCGGCATGGCACGCCGCGACTGCAACGCGCGAGCGCAGCGCCTCGCCTCGCCTCGCCTCTCCGCGACACCTGGTGCTGATTAACGAATCGGTGAATCGGTTCTGGTCAGGTAGAAGAGGCTAAGTGGCCGGCTAAATTGCCGCGTTATTCTTGTAAACCGCGGCATCCCCGACTATCCAATTACCGGACGAGGTGGCAAGATGGCCCCCGTTTACCCGCGTACATGCACACGCGTTCCACAAGAGGACTCGGAGTCGCGGACTTTTTTAAACGCCGCGCCGCGCCGCCGCCGCCCTACACCATTAAGGTCAACTAATGAGCACAAGTCCAGGGAAAAAAACCGGGAGGCGGGAGGGGGAGAATTAATCGGTAAATTTCGCGTGGCACCGCGCGAGAGCCGGCTGCGGAACAGGCTTCGTTAACACTAGGGATCGACGAATTTAACAAGTATCCTCTCGCGGCTGCGATCTTTAAGGTCGTCCCGCTTTGCCACTTTGCCGTCGTCACAGTGCTTTCGGAACGTATTATTAATCGGCTACCTGCTGGCCCCGCAGGATTTCAAGAGCGACTGCCCGCAGGAAATGTATCGAGTTCTACTACAGAACCTTGCGGATTCCTTAATTGAACCTTCTTGTCGCGCTCGCGCAAATAGCGGCTCGATCACCGGGACGTTTACGCTCGGAGCTGTGCTAATTTGTGAACCGAACACCGTTTTTTTTTTCTTCACGCTCCCACGGTATTTTCTTGTGAATGATCGGGGAACGAAGTAACTTGTTGCGCTCTTGAAGCGCCTTTCCACTTCGCACACACCGTTTCACAAAACCGACGTAATCGCAACGGACGGCTGGACATAATGCAAGTATTCGTTACTGGAACAAATAAATATTTCACGTGTCGAGCGCAACCGCAATCCGAAGCTTCGATCTGGAACATCCTGTAGTTTTATTCTTCCCACTATTTGTCCAACGAGTGGCGCCGTCTAAACGTAATGCGGCCCATTTAGTCGCAACATCTCGCGATCGTGTCCTGGTTCGAATTGAATCTCCTCTCCGCGAAACTTTATTCCATATTTCAGTATCTGTTAGCTTCGAAAACGATGATCGAGGTATCCATCCAACGCGCGAGATAGCGATCCGATTATCTCGCTGGACATCTACGGAGGGAATCTTCGCGAGACAAGCACGCTCTTCCGAACACTTTTCACCGATGTTCTAGCACGTAAAAGACGACGGTTTTAAAATTATCTACCCATCATCGCCGGGCAATGGAGACGCGTGTTATGTACATACATATATCGTGTTGAATCTTTTAATGATTTGATAAAATGCAACTACGCCGATACGCTGGACCGGAAACGAGCTGAAACGTTCGTGTCGCTTGGTGACAAACGTCAACGGTGGAATTAACGGTGAAACACAACCGAGACGCTACCTATGGACACTTAAGCTGGTATCTTTACGATTCCGTGGTTTCTACCTCACTATTTCAGCCGCGCGATTCGGTGCAACAGCCCGGTTACATCGAAAAGCAAACTCGGAACGGCATTTAACAGGACTTTCGAAAAATCGTTCGAGCAGCGATAAGCCATCGTCCGAGACGAGATTATCTTCGATTCCATCGAAGCGCAAGACACACTCGGTTGAAAACGCGATGTCGGTTCCGGATTGTCATCGGAGCAACCCTTTAAACGTTGTACACACTTGACAAAATTGCCACGCGACAGCCTAATGTGACAGTTACCTGCAGATAGTCCGTAAACGTTCGTTGTACAATTTTACGACCACGATAAAAACGCTTCTTCGCCGCATAAAATGCATCAGTTTGGTTTTAAGCGAGGAACCGACCACAAGAGCAGAACAATATTCCACTAAATATCGTCGGATATCTGAAAATATTGCTTTTAATTTGATAACTCCACCGAATATTTAAAAGTGATCAATGAACTACGTCAACGTCGATATAATCTCGACAGATTCGCAGCTCGCGAGATATTCATAGAAATCGATCCTCGGGATTGTAAACGAGGCTTCACGGCAGTGGACTGCCGAGCGCGATCGAATGGTACCGATGACAAGAGCAACGCATAGAAACCACAAAACAACGCAGTCATTTGCAATGAAAATCGTCGACGAGTCGCGCGCGTAATTTCGGCCGCTCCGCGTTACGATGCTTTCGGCAAAGAATTTTAAAATTTCGTCGTGATCAGCGTTGCCTCGACGTCGTTGAACGTGTCGGATGTTCCCAAAATTTCGCTCGAGTGGAAATGATAATTTTCTGACTAGATCGTCGGCAAGTTTGCGATCTACATATGTTGTGGGAATTGCCGGAGCACAGGGGAGTTCGGTGATCGTTTATCGGTGATCACGAAAAGAATATACAGAAGATGGGGAAACAGGTGCCGAAGATGTCGGCCCGGATAGTGAACGCGATCAAGAATCTGCGGGAGGTTCACGGGTCCACGTCCAAGGAGATTATGAGCTATATCATGTCGCAGTACAGCGCTCCGGAATCGACAATACAGAGACAGGTGCGCGCCATTCGTTGTTTCACGAAATTTTCATCCAGCGATCGATGTCGTTAGTTATCGATAGCGATCTGGTCCCGCAGATGCAAGCAGCGTTGAAGCGCGGCCTGGACTACGGAATCCTGACGAAGAACAACGGCCACTACTACCTGAACACGGAGTCGGATATATCGCAGCTCGCGCCGCCGAACATGCCGGTCGAGAGAAGCAGAAGACGTCGGAGAAGCAGACGAGGTCGCAGCAGAAGACGAAAGGGTCGACGTCGCAGCAGGGGTCGTAGGCGAAGAAGCCGCAGGTCGAGGCGAAGGAGACGAAGCAGGCGGAGGAGCGCGAAGACCAGGCGGGCGGGTTGCACCCATTGCAGGTGCATCAAGAGGGCCAGGGATCTTCAGATGCTGAAGGACACCGCGGCGGAGCCACAGAACGTTGAGGACGACCAGTGCGATAAGGAAAGCGACACGGAGCGCCGGAGCAAGAGCAGGGACCGCAGCGGAACCCGTAGTCGATCATCGCTGAACAGCGATCAAGATGCCGCGATCGACGATCGACAGGCGACTCGTGATCAAGATTAATGCGGCCGAACAGCTTGGTTTATGCCCCGAACCCGGGCATCGTTAGCGGCGACAATCTCTCGGCGCGTTGTCGGCGCCGATCGACATTCCCCATGACGCTCGCCGAACCAAACGAATATGCAAGGGACCCTTTCTTTCGGCACCTCTGCCAAAATTTTGACCGCCCAGTCACTTGTATTTTTCTTGAACCATTTACCCTCCCAGACACTTGTGCTTGTCTCTATATTTGTAATAAATTTATTTTGTACCGCAGCTTTGATCGCTTCGCTTCGAACGTGTCGCAGAGAGGGAGGGGGTGTGCGATATTTAAAAGAAAGCTCGTTAACGCTATCGGCACGCCTCGGCGCCGTTTCCGTGGGAGAAAGCGATCGTGGCAGATTCCGGGTATCCTGGTCGAAGGTTTCTCCCGGTCGCCGATTTTTCTCGGGGCAAGTTTTCACGAGCGTGTTGCCATCATCGGTATGGGTCTCGGGCGCGAACGGGGGTCAGGGTCCCGAGACTGAGGTAGCCCGAATAAAACCAACGGCCATAACTCTTCCGGCGGTGGGGTCAAGGTAGGTTAGAAAGGATCGAGAAGTGATTAGTGGTATTTACCGGTCCCCACTGAGAGAGAGCCTGCCGATTCTCGGTACCGGTCGGACGTCCCGCAGGGTCCCGCGTACGCGTCACAATACCGCGATCTAACTGCTCCCTATTATTCGGCAGGACTCTCTCGGGAGGTCGTCGTCGTGACACTACCGGGGGGGATTCTCGTCGGACGATATTAATGCGATTCTAACGGTCAGTAGTAAAAGAGTTTTCTCATCGAGCGACGGAGAACCGTTTCCATCCGGTCCCAAACTTCATCGGAGGTCCACAGCTCCGAGCATGGGCCTGATGAAAAGGACCGCGGGATCCATCCGGGGCTATCTCGATCTACGCCGATTTGTCTCTCGCCGGTAACGAATGACGATCTTGAAGAGACCCTACCGGTGAGCGACGCGCAGAATGGCAGCTGGAAGAATCACAGAATCGGAAGTGGCTTCGGCTATCGGTACCTCTCGCAGAGATTTCCCGAAGATTCTCTGTATTTCTCGGTGACGCGTAACCCTATCATCTGCAAAATTATTTCGATTTCTTTCGACGTGAAAAAAATGTTGACTTCAAACGATTTATTTAATTACGAATGATACGGCGGTCGGTGTATCGCAGAGCAGCAGCGAGACACGATCGGTGCTACGTGCAAGCGGTGCCTTTCGTGGCCACGGGCAACGCTTAACGAAGGAAACGCGTAGCGGCTTTAATTTAGGTCCGTCGGGGCCGGTAGTTTCGGGTCTCAGCGTGCGACCCATTGTGAGCGATAACGAGTAAGCGGCCGCGTATTATGACCGTTCCGTTGCGTGTGCTGTCCGTAACACGGCTTATTATTTCGTAGGATCCAGGGCAACCCAACAATGGGGGACATCCTGGCTGTTAATGAGCCGGCCGGACTTATGGGGGCCCGATAACTCGAGATATTACAGCCTTGAGAAACGCGATCATGGGCCCCGCTCACGCCTACGCGCCGCTCTCTCAACCAACAGGTGTCCTCGCGGTGTTCGTGACCGGCGTACTCGAATCAGTCGATTGCTGAATTCGTTAAGTCTCGTGCTGTTTGTGAATTTCAGATGATAAATCATTTTCGTTCATCGAAAAGAAACACGCGCCTCTTCGTGTACACCCATGTGAAATATCGCTAAACACAGAGAATTCTTAAACACGATTTTATGCATTTATGACAAAAACGAGTGGGTGCAATTTGAAACGGTGAAAATGATTGTTGTACGACTCGTTGTCACGGAATTGTAACAGTTTTAAATATGTTTCTGTATAATCATGATAAAACAAATTGTCATTACTTGGGGACACGCGGTCGAGAGGTTTGCAGATTGCATTAGGCTGTAGTTTTTCAGCGTTTCTATGAAGAGATCAAGATAGAGCGAAGTAATTCCGCCCCGAGCGTAACAAACTCGACGGTGTATATCCCGCAGGACGGGATAGTTTCTCGACGCATAAGTCAAGGGTCGAGCAGCGCTCGATAAGATAATGTGAGAGGGAGGCGGACTTTTCTTCCCGTTAGCGGCGTTATTTACTATTTAACGAGCGGCTCGCGAGCGAACGCGAAACGCCGATAAGAGGGGAACGGACAAATTGAAAGGGGGACAATTTGCAGGAGGGTGGCGGGCTAAAAATCCGCACCGGCGAACACACGCCACCGACAAATTTACGAGTTCCACGCTGAAAGCCCCGTTATCGTTTCGTGTCCCTCGGCTCTCCCGGTACCTTCTCCTCGGCTCTGATCTCACAATTAGTTCGCGGGAACGCCGGCTCCGAGAAGACGGTGTCCGCTCTTTTTAGGCTCCTTTGCCCGCCTCGTGTTCCACCTGCCGCGACTATGCAACTTTTGCGTGTGCACGCCGCTCAAATCTCCGCGCTCATATCCGCCATTTAATTACCAGTTTAATTAAACCTTTCGTTTCCAGGTTGTTTACGTCTCTCCTAACGGAACAACTTTTTTTCGATTTCCGGTCGGTTTCCGATGTCCCATCCCATCGTTTTAATCGGTTTAAATATTTTTTTTATTAATCGTGGCCGGGAAACGCTAAAGAGAAAAATAATGCAAATCGAGTTATCGGTGGTACCCTCTACCGAATGAATCTTCGAGCAAAGCGCCGAGCGTCTTCGGGCGAACTGTTGGAACGTTACAAGCTCGATAAAACACGCAACCAACGGCGAAAAAGAGGGCGAAGAAAGCGTGCGGAGGTATCAGCAGATCTCGAAGCTCGCGGTGCGAAGTAAGAGCGGAAAAATGGGAGAAGCGTTGCAGCGAGCTGAGCAAAAACCACGAATAGCGCGGAGGGTTCACCTATCTGAAGACGAATCGCGCTTGGAATCGTTTCTGGCTTTTGAGACAAGAAGAAACACGAAACGGTGGGTAGGAAGAAGTTTCGTGGGTTCGATGGGGAGAGAGAGAGAGAGAGTCTTACGGGATGGCCTGGCCAGTCATCGCGACGTGAATCCTCCTAAACGACGAGAGAAGAGGGCAGGAAGAGCCGGGGCAGAAAATCTCGCCGATACGATCTTTCGCGCACGATTGCTCTTACGAGCGCGGCTACGAAACGGTGGATCGAGGTGTCAGCCGTGTTCTCACGTGTACCAACCTGAGAGATAGCGTCACCCTGGCATTACGTGCGATATCATTAAGGTAGATTTATGTTGCACGCACCGGAGGCTGCGAGGGGTTAGGTTAGACGTTAGTCCCTGTACGCTACGTAAGGCTGGATACGTGGAAGCTCGAGTATGCGTGGACCGCGACCAATTGCTGCCTAGTTGAAAGACACTTTGATTGCACTTTATTTGGCCACTACTATTCACCGACGGAATTACAGTCCACTTGAAATTGATGCAAATCGTGTGCATTAGGTCGAACCTTAGCTAAACCCGCTGAAAATATAGTATCTTCAATATAACAATTAACTAATAATTTTAGTTTTATCGTTACCTAATTTCAAAAGTAGAGTACATCAGGGTACGATACTTTTTCACTGGATGTGGTGAATACTTAGTGCGAACAGCAATTACCGAGTTGCCTGTACATACATTATTCTGTCAATAAGAAATATATAATTGCGAATGACCGCGAAAAATATTGGACACCTGTATTACGTAAAAGAAAATTATCTAGCGCTCTACATATTTTTGCTGCGAGCGAAAAACGCGAGAAGAAACAGCTGGATCATTGAAACCGGACAGATCGCGCCGTGTGCCAATGGTGTCCATCATGGACGTCGATTATACAGTGCGCAAGTAAAAGCGAGGAAAAGGAATAAGTCGTTTTAACTGAATTTTATTAGACCTTTTCTGACAAGGTTCCCCTGACACGAATCTTTCGCGACGAACGCAAAACGAGGCAGCGTAACGGTGCAAATGACGTTGTCGTGTACACGTGGCGGCCGCGTGTACGACAAAACAGAGGCGGAGGAAGGTCTCCGCGTCCCGTGTGAACGTACCTAATCCGGTCCGGGCCGAGGAATTTAATTAGTCACCACCTTCACCGGCTAATAGACCGGGGACCACATGCGAGAAACTTTAATTCGAGCGATCCGCGCGGTTGATAACCGACTGTAAACTACCGGGCGCTCGAATTAGGCTACGCCGATGATACGAAATCAGCAGGTGGCGATCTCAGCATCCGATTACTCTGCCCGTGGTCCCGCCGTTAGCCCGCTGCCTTTCTCGTAGCCCCGGATAACTAGCGCAGAGATCTCGTAGCGCCGCTGCCACCTATAAAGGTGACCGTACTTAATTACGTTCCAGATGCCGAGATTAAGCCCCGGCCCTTACCCGCTTTGTTTCGCAACGAGAAACGCCGGCTAACGAGTGCGACACTTCCGGTTCAATTACTCAACCGGTCCCCAATCGATGATCGTCAGATCCCTGTCGGATCCGTTGACCGATCAATCGGTAGCTAGAAAACTAGATGTAGACTCGTGGATCGCTTCCGACGGAACGTCTCGTTTCAAGAATCACTGGATGATTTTCGAAAATTTCTCTGCGTTCGAATTTATCGTTGCAGAGCGTCCGTTGCGAATTTAGTGGAAGCGAAGGATCCTGCGGACTTCGCGAAGGCAGGAACGGCTCTCGACTCGATTCCATCCCCGCCCTGTTCGCCGAAAGAATTTCTACACGGTTCGAACAAGGATCCGGGGACTGGCGAGTTCCAATCTCGCAGCAGCAACGCGTGGAAGAAGATTTAGCGCGTGTTCCGGAGCCTTTTTCACCGACATTTCGCGGGGCCGGCGTTCATTACGGCGTTGCTCCGCAGACCCGTACAACCGCTTAACTGTTTTGTCCCGGCTGATGGATAGCGCGTTCGCACGTTATTACCGGACACACCGGCCAGTTTTATGAGTCTAGATTGGTACACGGTTCACTCGGCCGGGCAAGGGCTACCAACGCGTCGGCCCGTTAATAGTGTGTTCGCCGATAATGGTCGCCGGGATTATGTTGACCATGTAAGCCCGGCATTAGGATTATTTTCGTGTCCGCGTGAACTTTCTCGACCGTTACAGAGAGAAACGAACGCGACCCGTGCGACGACGTTCGATTTCGCGAAAGGAACTTGCGTTTATTCGTAATAGCAAACTCTAAAACTAACATTCACTCGTATACTAAATTATACGTATACTAATCTGTAATACCTAATGTTTTTATCATCTTACAATCAATCGAACAGACTGAAAAATTCTGAAGTTTCCTAGAAAAATCATGCGACGCATATATTACCGACACGCAGTAATGGAAGAGTGTTGAACGGAGCGAGCGTATCGTTTCGCAAACCAAGGAAACAGAAGCGGGAAACATTCGGCTGACCGCGTAACGACAGCTGGCACCACCCCCGGATGTCGTGCGTGCGCAGGCCGGAAGCGGTATCGATAATTATTTATCTGGCTCCTTAATGAACTCGGTTTTCGCGTGGCCGGAGATAAAATTACGGGACGCGCGGTCGAGTCGCGCGACGATTGGCCGGAAGGAGAGTTACACCTGCGAGGCGCGATTCAACGGATACGCACGGTTGCCGTTTTTTGCACAGCTAGGTGTAGGCGTCCTCGACGTGCACCGGCCCCGTTTCCCTCTATCCTTCTTCGTCCTCTACCCTCGCGAGGAGAATCGCATTTGCATCGTTAATTAACGATGGACTCGCCATACTGCCGATCTCCGCGACGATAGCGCTGTGACCGCTCTCATTTCCACCGGTCTCGCACCACCAATTTTAATTGCTCGAGTCCTCCGCACCGCCTCGCTCCACGAGATCAATTTAGAAACGTTGCTTAACCCCTCGACGGTCCGATTAAAGAAAATTAGGTGACCGAAAGTACCGTTCATTCCGTTCTATCCACAGAATTTGTGAAGTAAAAAATTTAAAAAATATCGGGACAGAACGTTTAACGAAACAGTGACCTCTGGCGTTTCACTTGCCGCGATCCCTCGAAACCGATTCCCACGCGCTTAGCGAACCGCGTTCGCGAAACTGAACGCGAGGGTACGGGGTAGCGTACTTGGCCCCGGCGATTCGGGTCGGCAATCGAACGCCGGGACAAGCGGTTAATTAATTAACGCAAAGATTCACGGACCATGAGACGTTGAATCCGAACCGGGATCCGTCGATCAACGATCGATTCATCGATCGATAAGGCGAGCGTCGCAGACGGCGCGGAAAGCGCTGAGTTGTGATTACATTGTTTGGAGCTGAATAGAGCCGTCTGTATGGTGCACGGACCCATTGTGGGTACTCGAAGAACTCGGCAGAGGTTTCTTCCCTCGCGCCGGTTGCATCGCGTTCCCTGCACCTTCTTCTCTCCCCTGCATCTCCCCCCACCCCTCCGGACTGCACCCCGTCCCGTTACTTTATCGCTGTTGGTTTATACTTTATATAAATACAAGACCGGTAACCCGGTGGTTCCGTGCGGATGGTTACCGGTTCGAACGTACCGGAAGCCGGGCGGTCACGGCGTCGCCTCTTTTCTGCCGATTGGAAAAATCATGTCATTGAATTACGACACGTACATACGCCACAGCTCCGGTGCCTATGCAACACGGTCGTCGTATTCCGTTTGATATACGGCTCGCAACAAAAACCGACGGGTAAATCGTGCGAGTCGAGGGAACCGGACCGCTAAACGGGGCACGCTTTAATACATCATAAACAAACCACCTGCGACTACTCCCCACCATCGGGAAGTACTGCTCACGTGTCTAATTAAGCGTCCAATTAGCTAGGCCCGCAGTCTGTACGCGGCCACGCGACTCGTTATCGCCAGATAAAACCGCCGCGTAGCGCCGTGCCGGATGATCGATCAGAGACTTCACCCATCAGCGTATCCCCACGGTCGACAACGATGGACACTTCCCTAACGTTGTAAATTTCTCTGCCCGGTTATCTACTTCTTGCAACCGTTACTCCTCATCTGCCAGAATCTCCTGGCGGATCTTGTCCGGCGATCGTCTCCGAGCATCGTTTATGCAGAACACATAATAAATACGACGCGGCACGTCATGATTTTATCGATGACTTTGGTAGTCCCCGGTTTGCCGGAAAATTTCACTTCATATATAAATTAGAATCTCCTTATCGTCCCATAAATTCCACCGAAGACATTGCAAACCGCGGTTTCAATGAACCGAGCGAAGCCAAGATAAACTGCCATTAAGCTCCGCTAAACTGTGCGTTTTGCCAGAAAGAAGAAGACGATTACACGCCGCGAGCGTAAAAACGTCCGTCCGTTCGCAAACAGCAAATTACAGTCCCGAAGACTTCCGACATCGGAGCGTTCACGGTGTTCGCCGGCGATTAAATTAGATCACTTCGGGGTGGCGCGCCGGTACCTCGCGCCTAAGCAATAAAAATTAGGCTCCCAGTGGTTCAGCGGCGATTTCACAAGGATGCCGTTCGTTTTCACGCTTCGACGAGAATGGACGGGGCTGGGCCCCGAAGATGAGACCGCGCGCGCCCCATCAAGCGAGAGCGGGTAGCAAATAAAGAAACGAGAACCGCGGAATTAATAGTTTCGGGGCCCACGAACCGAGACACGCAACCGCGAGGCCACGTATGCGCGCACTGGCCTCCGACTTCCTTCGAATTTGAATTACTGCGAGTCAGATGAGAGAGAAGGTCGTTAATCGAGGGCCAGGTAGAAGAAGAAGCGCAAGAGAGTTGGTTGACCCGGGGTGTATTAGGCCGTCCATAGGGTAAAAGGTGTAAAAATTATTGTGTTAATAAAAAAGCGATGCGTAACCTTATTTTCAAGAGCAACTCGAGAAGCCAGCTTAAATCGCGTGCTCGCGAACGGAAAAAATCTGTCCGTTATTTTAAAAATAATAATTAGAAAGTGATAGTACTGCCGCGATCGTTATCGCGAAACAGGATTCTACCCGAGGGAGCCGGGTAAAAAATGAGCCACGCTTTGTTTTAATGGCGGACGCGTCGATAATGCGCGCCGGCAAAGTGACGATAAATTATGGGCCCATCTTTTGCGAGCCGCGAAATCTTCGATATTAATGCGTCCGCCGCCTCGGACGTGATGCATCCTGCTCGTTGATATTTGAGAACATAATTACGATTATTCGCGGCCGTTTGCCTTTTTCAATGCCGCCGATGATCGACTTTGCACGAGAGCAGCTTCCCCTGCGCGTATAACTTTGCGCCTTTTATTGCCGCGCCGGACAAATGATGATAATTAATCGCTCGCGATCGCGTGGCGGTATCGGCTGCGAAATTTGACCGGTGAGAAATTTGATACAATTAATTAAACCTTGACGCGGAGAGTTTTTATACGTTCCCTAGATTGATTAGATCTTTCAGGGTCTCCTGACTTTCATTTTGGAATTCGCGTCGATGCAACTAGAATGCGCCGAACCAGCTGATCTTTGGTGAATAGAATAAATTGTGAGATAATTTTTTCAGTCGGTACAACTCGAACAGGAATGGAAATTGCAAATTGTTATGAATTCCGTGTCGAATGCAGTTTTTATGGTGTTTTCTCATTAGGATTCGCAAAGTGGAAGGGCACGATCTGCAGCGAAGCATTTCTTTGTCCGCAGCGCGGGTTCGTTTACGGTCGGCGAGTGGCGTGATCGAAATCAATTACTCATTAATCGTTCTC
The DNA here is from genome assembly GCA_028454225.1 of Lasioglossum leucozonium. Taxonomy (NCBI): domain Eukaryota; kingdom Metazoa; phylum Arthropoda; class Insecta; order Hymenoptera; family Halictidae; genus Lasioglossum; species Lasioglossum leucozonium. The sequence continues at coordinate 1,222,029 of CM052216.1, read as the reverse complement.
GTTCATCGGCGCTGCCCCCGCGCTCGTAATTAACGGTGATTAATTGGATCGGTTGCCGGTCGGGCATATTTTACCGTGTCCGAAATTCGCCGCGGGCTTTCGACGGGCCCGATACTCTGTAACCGAATCCGAAAGGCATGGATAACATCGGGAGTCGATGCCGATGGGACGGGAAGATTTGAATAATCATTGATCGTCATGCGATCGAGAATGGCGCGAACCCTCGAAGGATTTATGTGTACTTGCTTCCTTATGCAATACGCCTGTTGGTACCCGTCCCGGCCGAGAATTAATTAAGCGTTTCGTGGTTACCGTGGCATTTCGGGAATGACCAATTAGAAAAATAGAGATTCAACGGATATTTAAAATATTTCTTGGTTTATTACGTTCTCTAACGCAACCTCACGATAATCGTTCGAGTGCTCGAATCGAAGAAGAGAAAATCTCTTCTCGAAAATCCGAATTTCGCAGGTTCACCGACCCCTGCTTCCTATAAAGGTCCTCTAAAGTTAGCCAAAGGTTTCCCGCATCCTCGATCGTTATTCCCCTCGGCGACGATCGTTGCTATACCCGCTATATTTAGTATGTAGACCGCGTGTGCAGGTGACAATCATTCGCAGATAACGTATCAGATGTGCACGCGTCACGGATGAGTTAAGAATCAGGAACGGGCATCGTAGACGAGGAGAGAAACGGATGGTTGGTTAATCGACGGCGCTAACAGGCGCCAAGTAATTTTCTATTCGCATGGTCGTCCTTTCGATTTAATCACAGGCTGACGAGCTCGGCCGAGGGGGACCGCTTTGATCACCGTCCTCATTAGCGAAATCCGGAACGCCACTTCCGCCGACTAATTTACACGAAAAACCGGAACGTTTGACACAATCTCAGCATCTGTTCTCGCATCGAACCGGCTGGATATCCCCTTGACGAATGATTTTTACGCTCGAAACCGCCGGCAACCGGCGAAGAAGACGAAGGATCCAGGACCGGCAGAACGATCAGGCTGCGAGACGAGGATGCTGCGAAGAGTGGATATACTAAATTCTTATTATTGCATGTACATCCAGCAACATTTGAGCGATATCATCCGTCGCGCTTACAATAAATATACTTTCCGTACTGCGAGTTCCCAACCATTTCTCTGTACATGTAGATGTACTCTTCGCTATGAAAATGCCGAGGAGGCATTATCGAAGAAGACGCTAGAAAAGAGCCGCAGACATTCCGCATGATTTTCCCCGAGATAACAGGATGTTTGCATCGACGTTTGTATCGGTGGATCTTCTACAGCTGAAAGATCATGGTTCGCCGGTTCCAAAGATGGCGGTCGGCCAGTGAGCGGGCGTTCATGTCCGTCGATCACGCACGGGAGAAAAACGAGACGCGTCAATGAGAATTTCCGTGCTGAATATGTCCGCCGGAAATTATCCGCGGACGTTAATTGACACTGCCCAAGAACGAGATTTCCGGATGTCAGGCCGGTTCGAACGGTCGCTGTGCGCTGCTGGGACGAAAGAAAACTCGAACGGGGCCCGTTTAAAATTCAGGAGTTGCCGAAAATACATGACACACATCGGCACGCCACATAGTCATTAATAATTAATCGATGTAATTCTATCTAGGTTAAAAGCAACCGATCGGTCCCGCGTCAAATCGAATAAACAGCGATATTTTTATCATCGCGGCGGTGTCGATAAACGGTCTAAACGAATTAGGAGCGACGTCGTCTTGAATTTCTATATAAAGGTTAATGGATGCGCGGTTCTGACACCGCCGATGAACTTTTGACCTTAAATGCATTTCAGAGCGACGATTATCAAGCCGACTGCCACGCTAATTCCCATTAAAGTCACGCCAAATTAAAATCTCGGTGACTCACAAATGTCCAGAAAAGTTACAGAGAATTCACGACCACTTGTTCAATAATACAAGAATGTTCCAGTAGATTATTGTTTTTTCCAGATATATTCTGGCTAATTCTGCCACTGCAATTACTGAAATAATAAGCTTTCTTATATGAAGATTGATTGAACAATTAAATTGCACAAAATCTAAATAAACGCAGCCTTGTCATTCGTATAAGCTAAAAAATTTGAAAAGCTTTCAGTGCTCGGTAGGCTCAGAGTTAATAGGGAAAGTGTTGATAGTCGACGCGTTGACAAATGTTGGTGGTACACGAACGTGATCGAGTACGGTCGGTCAAGTGGTCAGACCAATAGGCTAACCCCGCGTAATGCGTGGCAAGTAATATTTCGTAATGGCGGGGGCGATTCGTACCGGATCAAGAAAATCGCCCGTGACGCGACCCGGTCGAGACGTTTATATCACGCGCCACCCACACGTTCGCACGTGCGAGTGAAAACGCGACGAAATGCGCTCGATCGTTGATTTCAATGAACAAGGGACGGGGCTCCGCGCAGCCGTGCCTGCGTTGCCTGGCGCACGGTCATGGGAACAATGCGGCTAACGACAATGGGCATTATCGGGTTATCAACACTGTCGGCGTAATCGTTGCTTTCACCACTGGATTTTCGTCGAATGAAACAGTAATTACAGTCTGAATGCGGAACGTTTGCGGACTGTCGTGGGCAAACGTCATGCTATCTTATAAATAGGGTTCGTTTAATTTAGATAAAGCTGTCGTATCGCGTCGATAAGAAAACTATTCGTGCTACAAATACATAATGGTAATTCTTTTGTTCGCTGCGAAAGCATGGAAACGTCTTTAAATAAATAATTTAATTGTAAACATTTAAGCGATATAATTAATAAATTACATTCACCATCTCAATTATTATATAATATTTGGCAGAACGATCCCAAGTATAGGCAGACGACTGTCAGGAATGCACTCGACGATCTTCTCGCATTGTTTTGCTACAAGGTCGCTGGAGTGTCGCCTCGGGATTCCTTTTACCGAGGAGCGCACACAGCCGAAGCCCGAGTGACAATGTTACACATGTCACGCTGCGTCAAAATAATATTTTCCTTTTCCCGTGGCTGAAAGAAAGCCAACGACGGCGGGTATGAGGGGGGCGGGGATCTTCAGCGCGTCGCTTCGCCTTTTTCGAGCAAATACGCGCAGGCACGTGCGTGGGCGACACCGAACGCCCACGCAACGTCGTACAAATATTGGACAAATATTAGCATAATGTTTGTACGTTAGCAGCGCGTCGGCTATAAACATGGGATAACCCGCGAACGGGCTTACATGTATGTATATTCCCATACGGGTAAAAAGGGACGCACGATCCATGAAAGGAAACGACACGCGGAGTAAACGGTCGTGTCCGTTGCAGCGATTTCCTGATTACGATCGGCGATAGAAAAATCGATGATCGTTAGCCGACAATCTGTAATACACTTTCGCGGCGCAGACTCTGTCATTACCCGGTATTATCATGCCGAGCATGTTTAATTATATATAGCGATGTACGAGAAATCGAAGCGTGGCTCGTGGCAATCGATAACGATCTGCCGGTTAAACGTAGGAAAAACCGTAACCGACGAAGGTCGAGCCGATTATCGATAAGATCTCGCAAACTTCGCGGACAATCGTTGCTCTGCGCCTACTCAAACGCTGACTTATGAGACGCGACCAACGCAACGCATCGGAAATCATGCCGATCGATCATAATTACCATCCGTGACGTGTGCGGGTCGACAGGTGCTGCGGTTCTGACGCACAACTGAAAAACATGACCGTACGCCGCGAGCATGATCGTTCGATATCAAGAGCGTCCTTAAAAATTCTCTGTAACGCCGAATCGATTACGCTGTTCGATTATTTACCAAGCGAAACATATTTCTAGCGCGATCTATTCCGATTAAACAATTAGTTCGCCGTATGAAAGTTGAATCGATTCGGAGTTACAAAGTGTCGATAAAGCATTACCGTGCGATAAAACGAATCGAACTGGAATGAAAGGCTAATTGAGAACCAGCTCGTTCCTGCGAAACGAACGGTCAAGATAAACCCTGAAAATCTTCCCGGCAGTTTAAAGAATAGTTGGTTCAACGGAGTGTGAAAATAGCCTGGGAGCGAGTCCGGTGAAAAAAATCCTGGTACTATCGTTCGCCATTAAAAAGGAGGCCGGAGCTCGCGATATTCGCCGCGCCGCGCCGCGCCGGGGCAAAAGAAAACTAATCGATTGTGCAACGGACCGAGCCGACTTTCAATAGATGCTCGTTAAATAGCCTATGAAATTACGATTGCGCAATTTCCTATGGTTATTGGTCTGGCGGGCACAGATGAGAATTAAAACAGCGTTTACGATTTAACTGCATCGATTATCGACAGAACGGACTCGTTCGAACGGACATTTATGCCATCCGTTGGTCTATTCGCCGCAGTCCTTTCTAAGAAAACGTAAACTCTGTTTCGAACGACGCGACACTCCGGTCAAGAACCGTGTCTCGACAGCTGTTGTCAACCAGATAGATATTTCCCCGAATCGTACTTAACGAGCCGAATCCGATCGTTTTGTTGTCCAGCTATTTGTTAGAACCGGCCACGTGGTGAAAATATTCACAGTCGTTTATACTAATCACCGAGTAATCGCGGCTACTAATTCCCGAGAAATATTCTGCAACGCGAACGCGGGAGAAATAAAGTATAACAGTTTGTTGCCTTGGGAATTAAATATTTTAGAGGTACGAACGGTGAGAAGTGTTAACAGTCTAATAGACTGTTCGTTTTATATGATAACTAGACTGCATAGCTTTGTGAAAAAATAGACATTTTCTGCATCGATTGCAAGAAAGCAAAGCAAGCTTTTGCTGATTGCCTATCTCGTTCCACGCACAAGGTCCCCCTAACGACACCTAAATGATCCGGGGGCCTGCGCGTCCAGTTGTCCTATCAGCTGCGGCACACAGTTTTCAAGGAAACAATCACGGAGAGTGGCGTTCCCGCGCGATCCGCGGTCACGCTGAATTTTTCAAATTTCCTCGGTGTTCATAGCGGTCGGCGTCGGCCGGTCGCATCAGCGTTAAAACCTCGTAAAAGTCGCTAATCCGCGACGGTATCACGCTACCAGGCGAGGCGAAGGGACGAGAAATAGAGGGGGTTATGATAAGCGGTGATGGTTCGTTTCTTCTCGGAGGGCGACTAATGACGCGGGCATTACACGCGAGCGAACGATCCCCGACGCATTACGTCGCCAGCGGCGAAGAGAGAAGGGCCGGTCCTGGCGGGCTCTTTAATTCAACGTCTCTCTCCCTTTCCGTTCGTTCATTAAGAGCCGCGAGAATGATTCAGAAAGCCGGCCGAAATAAAAGGAAACCGCGGGGACACGCGTGATAAACGCGGACGAACGGCCGCGGATACCGAATCGCCATCGTAAAATCCCTTTTTCGAACCTGGAAGCCCGTTTCCACGTTTTCTCCCCCCATCGTCCCCCGTCGCCCCGTTAGAGCATTAAACGCGATATTATGAGCAAACAGAAGAGGCAGGCCCCGTGGACCGTGCGAACGCTAATCGCGTCTCGTTAGCCGGCGAAACGGGGAATTAACCGGGACGTGGAAACCATCGAGAAACCAGACCGTTCGGTTATGAATTATCGGGTTTCCCGTAAAAGGCCCGTCCCGATAGGATACAATGTCTAGCTACGGCGGAGATTGGTCGTTGGCTTATCAATCTTTTCTTTCTTTCTTTTTTTTTGGTCCCCGCGGCTTCTTCCACGGCTTTTTACTGCCTCGCCTTTACCGAGCACGGCTGAAAGGGTTTTACTAGCGACGAAACGCCGAGCGACTTGCCGGAACCGCGAGCTGCCACCGAGTAACGAGCTAATGGTTCGAGGAAACGGCCGCAGTAAAAACCCGTAATGAGCTGACGCGTAAACGTTCGCACCCTGTACTCGGGGCGGTTTCGGCAGAGTCACTTGGCCGAAGTGTACAATAATATCGAGAAACGTAATTATATTCGCGGGGCACGCGTTGGCCCGTAAACGTCAACGATAGGCTTCGATCTCTGCGGAATCGTCGAAGAGGTCTCCGAGTGCATGTATCGAAAGTACAATATTCCAAGGATAGGCTCGGGAAATTTTATGATCGTAACTAAATCTGGAAATTTCTCGCATTTCTCACCCCCCGCGACGAGAAGCTCGAGGCGCCCGTTTATGACTCGTTCTCGCCGCCCCTTTATTTGCAGTGCGCATCAACACCGCACCGCTGAAAAATAGGACACCGTTCCGAGTCGCTCCCCCTTTTATGCGACCCTTGTGGCGAAGCATATTAATTAATATGTTCCGGTATTGTGTGGCCGCTCGTCGAGATGGTATCTCTCGCCGCGGGATCCAGCTCGGCTTTCGATGTCTCGCGATCATTGTGATCGCAGTATGTGACAAGATCTCAGCGAGACGCCGCGCCGAAGGAGGACCTTTGTACCGCGTATTCTGTAGCCTTCTGGTCTCATCGGAACACACCGCGTCCGGGCGAATCTGATTGCATGATAATTCGCATACTCTGTTACTCGGTGTGTTCCGCAACAGGAGGAAACCGTTGAAAGAAGAACCATTCATATTTTTCTAGTTTAAAAATTCTACCCGATGCACAAATTGTTAGAAAACAAGTTGCCTGTACCGAGCATGAAAATCGCGTGCGAAAGTAGCGGCGCGCCATCTCGGGGTCAAGCAACAATTCGCTCTACTCCTGTTCCCAGCAGCCCGGTGCGGTGCGATGCGGCGTGTTGTTCCGGTGGTGTTCGCCGTGCGGGTATCTCGTCGGAATTGCGTATTCCGACCTGGTCCGGCGGGTCAGGAATGCCGTGGTGGTATCGTAGGGAAGCATTGCGGGTGTACGATGTGGTAAGTTGTGGCCAGCAGGGTCGTGGGTCGTTGCTAGGCCGTCCGGCGTCATGAGAACAGGCTTAAGGCCCCGGCATGGCACGGTGCTCGCAGTCCTCTCTTACACGCGGAGACTAGCTGATGACCATCGTCCACCTGACTCCCCGAGATTTATCGCGCTCACGATACGTACGAGCCGTACGAACGCAGGTGGACCCAACTATACCACACACCTAATCGACCCGCCTCGCTCCTCTCGCCGCGCTCGCGGTCCCGAAGCGGAAACCCCGCTTTGCGTGGATAATTAAACTCTTATCCTCCTCGGAGCCCACCTTTTTCCATCGCCCATTCTTTCCTCGCTATCCGGTAATAACGTTCATGATACATTTACCACGGACGATATAGTGCGCGACGTGCCGGTGAGTAATGCACGCCAACTCGCCCTATTGAACCGTTGTGTTGTAATAAGCGGAATTATCCGCTCGCGGAAAACGCGCCGTGTAATCGATGCGCTTTTCTACCTCTTCTTATTCTTCTTCGTCTTCTTCGTCTTCTTCCTCTTCCTCCTCCTCTGCATCGTCGACTTCTACTTCCTCTTCCTCCACAACGTTCTACCGACAACGCCCTCTCGGCTTTCCTATCGATGCGAACACGGAAGACCTGTTTGAATTGTAAAATCTCCAGGACTGATGACAAACGCCCACATCATATTGTCCCGCACGTTTTTATGATACTTGCGGGATAATGAACGCGGCCGTAGACGACCACGACCACCGCGAGGAAATCGAATTGGCAGATGTGGGTGGGTGACGAGGTTCGCGTGACGGATAACCAAGCTGTTCGCTCAATATGGTTCTCCGCGAACCTTCAGAAACGAACACACCCCTGTACAGTATCTAGCTGGGATGGAATATCTGGATCGAAAGAGATCATTACGATCTATGTACACTACCGAAGGCAATGTTGGCGAAATTAAGAAGAGAATTAATAGTTGGAAGCGGCGAATGTGAAGGAGTTTATTCCGCGCACGACTTCAACCCTGAAGTTCTGCGAATCGATCAACTATGTGCGCCACGATTATTCAAGGTTACCGGCGCACAATAAAACACGACTGCCCCGGAACGTTTGATTTAGAACGCAACGCGGATCCGGCATCGCCGTGGCAATCTCCGCCGAAATGCATATCCTTCAACCGCGTCCTTTCTTCGGCTCTCCAGCTGCCAGGTCGGCTGCTTCTCAACAGTGAAATATTCAGCTATCACGCAATCAGCGTTCTAGACGAATTTCAAGCGCGTCGATTATCGGGTCATTGAATACGGTATCGGATCGGATCGAAGGTGAACGATGGCCACCGCAAGCCCAGGCTCCCGGCATGTCGGCGCGCGGCGAGAGCTTATCAGGGTTAGCGGAAAACGTTAGACAGGCAAACGTTCCACATTTTAGTGGCCAGTGATCGATTGCCACGGCGACGTATACTATCGACGGTGTGCCGGTCATATATCTCGTCTCTGCGTAGGTACCAGGATGCGAGAAAAGGTTTTACGTAACCTCCGCAGGTTTGACGACCTCCGCGCGTTCCGTCGCCGTCGTCGTCTCGTCGTCCCCGTCGTCTCTCTTGTTGCAATCGATTTGTACACTCGTCAGGGAGACTTTGTTGGCGCGCGCAAACTTTAAGATAGCGCACTGTCGACAGGGCGAAATAATTTATCGCCGAAGTAACGTTTTCTTGGCCCGCAACAACGGACTCCCTCGAACCGCAACGCGCCGATTCGAACGCGCCGCGACATGTGGGCACGCCGATACAAACCGACACGCTGTTCGACGCCTGTTCAACAGATACCGTTGCATTTTTGCGAACGTTCGGCGACATTCCTACTGCTCGTTGCGCGACCAGGGTGGTTCGAACGCCGCGCAGCGGTCGGGGAACAATTGCCGAGAATTTGTCAACTTTAAGATTTTCAGAAATTTGGTTTTAAAGGAGGTTTTAAAAAAATGAAAACCGCATTTTTTCAGAGTACATGAAATTTCAAGTTGCAATTATACCAACGACCCATGCAACATTTTATCGAACGTATAGCGTTTATTAAGCGTGCATAAAGATTAGCTAGCGTGCAAGCATCGAACTCACCGCTACCATTGGCAGTTCCATAAGGTTTCTCGGCGAGGAGCCGTCGCGGCGTAAATCATTCAGTGACACCGATTATTACGATCGAGAGCAACAATTTGAAATGGAACAAGGGGTCGAATTTCCGGGTAGAACGTCAGCGGCATACAGGTCGGGAAAATTTGCATCCGTCGATACGCGTACCACGCGTGTACGCGCACTTACACGAGCGCGGACCGGGGTGCGCAACCTATTATTACTTCCTGTTGCAATATCGCGCGGGTATCGGGGACGTTTCAGAGGGAAAGAACAAGCGCAGGGCGTGCACCGTTGGACATTTGCAACAACGCATCGATTTACATTTTCAAGCGGTGAAATAGCATAAATCTGCCCCGGCAAGAAACACGACGACGACGCGAGGCGTCCGACCGCGTCCTCGGCCGGCACATCGGCGCGGCGCGGCGCGGCAGCGTGCAAGATTGCATTTTCGAATGATTACAAGGGATCGGGTTTTCAGCCGAAACCGGATGACAACGCTGACAGGGTGCCATTACCTGGTAATAACCACGCGTCCAGCACGCACACGGTCGTCATTGATCGACAGAATCCTACTATTTCAGCGCTGTTGAGACATATTTGATCTTAACGACAAGAAAAAGGCTTCGAAATCCAATGACGCGTGAACGAGTCCATCCCTCGTTAACTTGCTCCGCTGGAATTACCCATTGCACTTTTTGATTTTACGTCCGCTAAATCTCCCGTACCGCAATAAAAACACGGCTCGCAGAGTGTTAATAAGGATAAGATGCTATTATCCCATACACCGGGGATATTGGCTCGTTTCAGTGGATTTTGCTTTTATAGGGTACGTGCCTTTAGAAAACGTGAAATATATGGACATTCCGATATTTTTAATGAAATGAGATTGGCGAATAATTCAGGTTAAATCTCGAGAAATGTTCTACAATAGATTTACCTATATATATGTATTTTATATTCTATGTCGAAACGTCTCGTACCGTTACATTTTTTAAATTAATTCGTCATAAAACTAATGCGCTTATGAACAGATTTCACCGCAACGGTGAAATTCGAATGCAAAACCGGCCGGAACGCCGGGATCGAAATAAATTCCGCAAGCACGGGCGGATCGATCTCGTGAATCTGAATTTTCGAGCAACAATTTTCGCGGCGGACGGTTCGAGGGGTCCGGACACGAGGAACGAGCGCGAATATATACGTCGACGCGACGCAGCCGGCGTGATTTAGTGCGGTTTACAGAACGTAATCCCCGCACGTATCAACGCTACACGCGTGACTCCGTTTCTGCGGATGCTCCCGCGACCGAGCAAACGAGGACTCCGCGATGAAGACGCACGATTTTCGCTCGCAAATCCGGCAGGCTGCATTATTTAGGACGTCATCCGTTATACGTCTTGCCAGCGCGTACATCGCTCGCGAACCCGCTCGAGTTCGCCTGCCGGGGACTCGTTCGCTCGCGAAACTGCAACATTTCGCGGACTTTCTGCGACGGCGATTTGCTTGAAATTACGCTACACGTTCCGGGTCCGACTTCATTCATCGTGGCGAACGCTTCTCATTCATACACCCGTTCTGGACGTTGCGAAATTATTTATTTCATCTTCCATCTTCTTTGCGATCATTTTTTTGCGTAGACGTCGTCTGTTGTTTGATTGTCAATCGTTTTTTAAGAGAAGTCACTACGAAACTAGGATCATTGAACAATTGGAAATTTAATATTCAAATAGATTTTGGGAACGCCGAGATTCGGATGAGATGTGTCGCGTGGGAGTGGGGACGCAGAAGATGGAGGTACAACCACGATAAAATTAATTTTCATCCGTGACGCGGGACGGTTTACGGTCGGCGCGCGATTATCATAAAACTTTCCTCCTGTGTGAATTCGCGCGCAACCGATGACCCAGTTTTGCTTGTCGGCCGACGCCGCGCCGGACAACAATTATATTTGGCGCCTACGGGGTGCAGCGAAAGAGCGAAGGCAAGAGGAGAAACGTGGCGCGAGAGTCGGAGAGGAAGAGAGTAAGAGAGAGAGAACGAGAGCAAGAGAGAGTATGAGAAGAGTCGAGAGGTGGCCAGGGGAAGAAAACGCAGCAATATTAATCTCAGCGACGCAAGCCTGGACGATCCTCGTGACAAATGCGGGACACGGCGCGATCGCTTGAATTTCGACGAGTCGCCCAGGAACGTCGAAACCGGCCACCTTGTTACGTTTTCCCATTTATTTATCGAGATTACCCGCACATCTCTCTCCTCTCCTCTTTCATCCGCGGTTTTCAATCAAACGGCGCGTCGCGCTTGATCGTGCCGCGCGCTCCTCTCCATTATGCGGCCCGATTTACCACGTACCTGTTCCTATCGGTACACGGTAGAGCCTCGTTTATACGAACCAATTAATGCTACGCTTCGTCTACAGGGTGTCGGTTAATTCTCGAAACTATGGCTCGTTGGACGAAATAATAAATTTTCACGTGACGTGCGAGATTTCAAGGTGACCTTTGTTTTTTTTTATCCGGAATTGTATGTTTTTATTTATATGAACGCGTAGCCTGTCCCGAGACGAATTCCCCGAGTTATAACACTTTCGTGTTCCAAGGTCACAGAAGGTCAGTCAGTGCCGTCTCGGGCAGAATGTTTTCAAAGTGATAACTGTTCGTTTCGATCCACGATAGGAACTATTAATGCCCTCGTCAGGTGTTGCTCCGCGGATCCTGTTGCATATCTGATTGCCTAATCAATAATATCGCGCGGGAACACAGGATACGACCATGGCAGTAAATTAAGACTTGCCCGTTCGACTGTGATTTCACGTCTCCGTTCGTTTTGCACGTGCGGCGCGGCGGTGCATATGCAACGAAGTACGTTACTTCTTGATCACTGTGAATGTCACCGTGACCAATCTCCCTTCGCCGAGCGTGCGCATGACTTATCCGTTCCTTTTCGCCGCGCATCAAAATATTATCCCTCATTCTGCCTCGTGCTCCTCGCGCGCGGTACTATAATTCCCTCTCTTATTACCAGTTCCCTCCCATACCTCGGCGGTCTCTCGAGGCCCGCGGCAATTAAATTCGTAGACAATCGTTATTTAACACCCTTAACGGCTGCGCGTGCGATTACGATTTTAATTCCCTCTACACTGACGAGCGCGTCCTTTAATCCTAACGGTTTATGTTACACCGCCAGAAAATTAATACTTGCTTCCCCCTGGACCACGACGCGCATTAAAACATCCGAATGAAGATGTTTTCTGCGCGCCTCCCTCTCTCTCTCGCACACACGCACACACGGGCGATACCACATTCGCAATCGCATGAAATTTTACTCGATCGCATATCATACTTATCTCCGATCTCGCGCGCTCCGTTCGAGCAACGGACCGACCGACCGAGCGATTTGGTAAAATATTCTTTGGAAATTTAGTTGATGTAAAATTCGAATACTTCGATAGTATGTTGAACACGGAGTTAACGTCGAAAAAGAATAAAAAGTAAAATTCCTGTTCCGTTTAATTGGTCGCTGGAAGCGCGAATTTGCTTGAGCACACGCACCGATTATCGCTTCGCGATACACACGCGCCGCTCGTTTATTACGCGTAATCGTTTAAGGAAACCCCGGTGAACGCCGATCGTTCGCCGGTAACAACAATGACCTATAATCGTTACAAGGATAAAGTGAGATAAAAGGGAAAGAAAAACACGGGAGATTCTACACGGATCCCATTTTCGCGCAGCAGAATAAAAAGAGCGTTCGTTGCGAAAACGCGGAACGTTCGGCCGTTCCGATAAAATCTATCCCGCTGAAATCATACGGGGAGTCGTAATGTAACGAGCCATCGTATTATCATAACTTATCGAGCATCGGTTCCTCGTGGATCGCAGGGGCTACGGCGAGATAGACCGCTTAATGAACTCGCCGGTTTCGCCGATCGCCGATCGCAGATCAACGGATCCTATCGGCCGGAATAACTTTACCAGTTTCGCTCGCTTCCATCGTTTTGCCCCGGCACACGTTCGAATCGAGTCCACGGATGTCTCACCGGCAGATAATGTTAATTTACGTTTCGGGGTCACCGAGCAAGAATGCGGCGCGATCTCCGAGCGCTTCCCGGTATTCAACGCGCATAATAACGATCATCTCGGGAATCTTAATCTGCGTTCGAAGCGGGCTGCGGCCGCGGCGCGCCGTTCGATCGCGAGTAAGATATTCCCTACAATGAGACACAAGGCCTGCCATCGTTTCCGTTAAACCGTCGCTCCGAGGCTTCGGGGATACGCAACACTGTTTCGCGCGTGTCTTTCTGAATTTTTCATGGCCTATCCGGGTAAGTTTAGCAAGCCCAATCTTTTTCAACGATTTAATTATACTGTCAGTTGATACGGAATATTATTCTGTAAGGCTCCGACTGGACAGCGTGGAACATTAATTTGCGGAGATCGCACAACTGGGTTAATTTATGTGTTAGAATTTTCTCTTAACGGTGAGGAGACCGTGTCCCTGTACAGTTCTGGGGCAAGTGCTGAGCTGTCAATCACAGTCCTCTTACCAGAAGGCACCCTCGCCTTCCCCACTCTGTGGCAAGATCCTTGAGGCCCAAGGTCTCTATTTTTTAAGCGAGGGAAAGTTAGGCTTCCGCTCATCTGTTTGCAATAAAACGTCCCCTCGATGACGGGAGACCCAACGTGGTCGCCTACCGTTGCCCATCGACGGTTCTGTTTTATATCACTCTTCTTCATTGTTGGGTTGTCTCGGCATCCGTCCTTGACTCGGCTTAAAACATATTCGCGCTAACATACGCATACAGCGATTTCAATAATTTCGTCGCTGGACTGCGAATTTGATGGATTTATGAGAAAAATGGCTAGCTGTTATTTGAAACAGCGAATTTTTTATTTCGCATAAATATCCACGGTCCATCGATCACCCTCGACAGTGTCGAACGTCGAACGAATCAGCGGCGCAAACCAAGAATAAACCTCCGTTCAGAACCTACGGGAACCGGACGGCTAGTCGTGGGTGCCATTACTATCATTAGACCGGTACCGCGTCGTGTCATGTTACGTTCCCCGGAATAAGTTAATAATCAAGAAGCTTGTAGCAGGATCGTGGTTTCTGGGTTGCCGGTTGCCGGCTGTCGGCTCAATTCTCAATGGGTAGGCTAAGATTTAAGGCGTTTCGTTTAATACTCGACAGCCGGAGAAATATGCGACGGCTGCTGGTCCGGTTGCTCAATCGCCGCGCGAAATTATCTTAGAGCAATCTACCCGTTTGTTTTTTCCGTTCGGCCTTTCGTTCGTTCGTTCGTTCGTTTGGTCCGGCTGGAATGGCAATTGGCTACGAATTCTTTCAATGCGTGTCGCGATGCCTGATGCAATTGTCTGACGGGGAGTACGCCCGGCGGAGAACAAGAAAAATGTTGCCAATTAGGAGAAAACGGACCTTAACGCCCCTCCGGCCCGAATACGCACCTGTGCGCCCCGAATGCACACACGAGCTCATTGTCCGACCGACAAGGTGGACGCGACCGGGAGGAGAACCAACCTGCGGAGACCCTCCTGCCTTGGCTCGAAACAATGAAACACTTTTAACCCTTTGCGAGTCGTCCGGGGACTTGGACGGGACGCGTCGGCGTGCCGCTCTTTGGATCAGAATTGGTAGCTACCTCGTTTCGATGGCTGCTGGTCGTCGCGGTCGGTTTTTCTGCTCGCACTATTCCACACGCAGAACGTAACGTTGGTCAACAGTCGACAGGACACGATTTGTTCATTTTTATTTAACAGATAAACTTTCTGAGGATTAAACACATATATTGTAGGGTAGACCGAGGCGAATCGCATAACTTCGGAGAAAAGAAAAATAGTTCAAATTTAGAAACGTAATATTTTTTTTAAAAGTTTCTCGTTTATAGATAAAAAACAAAAAATATCCGATTTTCCTCGTATCTGGGAGCGAATCGGATGTTCCGCTAATTTCAAGAAAGCAAACAAATTTTCACGACTCGGACGATTTTTGCCATGATAACATACGAAATCTCAACTATTTCTTATTCCGATCCGACTCGCCCCGTGATCCGATTCGCCTCGGTCTATTCTGCAACATAATAGTTGGATAGGCGCAGAAAATTCTGATATCGCAGAAAGATCCGCAGTCTACTTATTCCGCTGGCCGATACTTGGAAATGTAAGTTCCCCGTAACAGTTACTCGGCAGAAACGTTCGCCATAACTGTTTTCAATCCCCGAACCGGATACCATAACAGAGTCCCCCGAGCACCGAAATTAAGATTCTCTCCGGATTAAACGAGCAATCTGAAATGGGTCATCGGGTATCCATTCGGTGGCTCTATCGTCTGCGCGAAACGAGAGTCGGCGTCTGGTCGCGCGGCGACGCGAAGGTCCGAAAAGATCCGCTTTTAATTCGACAAGCAACGACTCGGGTAAGACGAGCGGGCAGCTAGCTCGCAATTAGATCGAAGCGCGGTGGAATCCCTTTTAACGACGTCTGCCCCATTCGGATCGGCCGGGTCCGCAAAAAGAAAAAGCTCGCCAATTACGAGTCGAGATATCGAGGGAGTTCCTACGGGCAGCAGGCGTACACACGCCTGCGAATCGCGATGCAATCCGAGGCGGATTCGCGTTGTTCCGCGACAAGCCGGAAAGGGCTTCTGCAGGAAAGGCAGAAGGTACACTCCGCTGCGTTCGTACAATAAACGTCGAGTAACACATGCTTCAATTTCTGGTGAAATCTCATCGGTGAAATTCTCGCGAGTAGGCTAGCGTTTTTATTTTTAATTATATTAGGTCGATACGAAATGTCCAACTTTAAACAAAATTTCAATAAAATCTATTTCAGCTGACCACTTGATTCTCACTTAAGTTTTACGCGCCGTTGAACATATTTGAAGAATTTCACCTGTACCCCCGAGGACACGACGGAACCGCCACATCTTTTTGTCCAGGAGTGTACATAAAAGAGGAACACATCGTGTTTATAGATTACGCGGCGATACCGGGTGGCGAATAAATAACTGTATTACCGGAGACGGAGAAGCGTGGAGGACAGATAACATCCAGCTCTCCTGGCGGAGGCGAAGACCGCGCGCGGCGAACGCATGGCACGGCCAACGGCAGAAGGAGGATCGCAACCCCCTTTCGGGGATTACCCGACAAAGCGGCACGCATCAACGCGCATATTTCTATAATTATTGCCGGCGCCCTTTGATCTACCTTAAACCGCAGTCTGCCGTAGCCCCCTTCGCTTCCACCGTTTCCCCTCGGCACCGGCACCGTCACCGACGCGGCGCTTGTCCCTGAATCTTCGTTTCTCGCAGAAAACCTGGACCCGTATCAGCGCGGCTCCAGCTCGCTCGCGATCGGCAACAACCTGATAACGAGATTCCGAGACGCGAGCTGCGAGTTTCTGTGGCGCTATATGCTCCTCCCTGGCTTTATGGGGGCCGCTCGACAATGAAATATAAGCGCAGCAGCATCCCCCCTCCCCTCTCACCCTCCAACTTCCCACCACTCCACGCCACACCGTGCCCGAGGCTCGCCCCGCGATTTATACTTTCTTTAATCGCGTCCGTATTTATCACCGGTTCGCGGCCGATCCGTAAAACCGCTATCTCTCGCGCGATCTCCTTAAAGTGAGAGAACCTCCGCAGCTGGTAATGAAAGAGGGCGCGCGTTATAATCACCCCAGCAAGATAAGGGCCCCGTTGTTTAATTGCCGATAATACACCGCGAGCTTCGAGTTCGCGCGTGTGCACGGTCCGACAGTTTGGACTGGAATTTCATACCGTGGATTATTCGCCTTTCCGTTCTCTCGCTTTAATTATTAATCGCGTGTACCTGAATCGTTACTTAGGCTGTCCCTACCGCCTGTGTTCTAATAGTCGATTGCCTTTTTTCTTACGGCGGCCGGTGCACGCGCAGTGGAACAGCTAGTCTTTAGAGATCTAGTTGGTATTCCGGAGTTTATGACTCCGACCGTCCGGGAGTTTTACTGTTATTCTGGGTATATAAATTTCATGGTTCACATTCCCCTGGAACATCTTTTGTTGGCCCGTGTGCACTCCGTCGGGGAACCGTGCCTCGATTTTTCTCCGATGACTTCTCTTTGGATACGAGTTATGCTCTGTTCGCCAGAAGCTGTCGGGCATAGGTATTTATCTTAATGATTAGGTTGTTTGTCCATTTATAAGAGCCTCCAGAGTGTAGTACACGGTGTAACGAACATTTTCGTAGTGTCCGATGGCTTGGAATCATGAAGATGCTTCCACGAAAAATAATTGAATCGATTTTCTCATTCTGATACGTCTTATAAAGAGATCGAATCTTTTAATATTTACTGTGCAGTAGATATCAGTCACTGTTAATGCTCGATACGTTTGAGTACCGTTTAACGCACAGTTCTCGAAAGTGTCTCCAATAAAACCGCGGTTTCTAAAACTGCAGGCACACGAGAGCTAATTACCGGCGCATAAAAGCGAACGGCTGATCGGAAAATCGGCTGGAAACCGGAGCGCAACTTAACACGTGCTAGATCTATTCGAACCGGCAGTACTCGTCTTCGGGATAACTAATAGTACAGGGCGAGTTTGTTGGTATTCCAGCGAGCCGGTCACGCGATGTACAAGGTTGTCGTGTGACGGGAAGCAGCGAGAGGATGATCGCGGCCGAGCGCGAACCGCATACTATACCGTCATCATTGTCAGTGTCCGATGGCGGTGGATTATCGTGGCCGACACACTTACCCTGATAACGATTTTCATCTGGAGAGAGACAGAGAAGCGAGAGCGAATCGTGCGACGAATATTAATGCGCTGGGTATCGAGAGTCCCGGCACGTATGGCAGCATCGGTACAGGCCCGATAAATAACAATCGTATCGCCAATTAAGCGAATTTCGAAGGCGCTGTCGCCGCGTTGCGAAAGGGGTTGGACGTCATTAGGGGCGCGATGGCGATTAGGTCAGAGTCGCCACGAGTGTCCCTCGATCCTCTTCGGGGGAGAACGATAGCCGGGTCCACCTGCTCCCGGCGTGGAACATCTGCTACCGATCCCTGCTCTCGTTTCCGACGTCGTACGACCGGCCGACTACCGGTGCTAATTAGCGATCGACCCCTTCACGCTAATAGCGCAGAAAATCCTCACGGTACCGGCGCGGCACGGCGCGGCGCGTTCCCCCGGCACGTCCGCGAATTAATCGAGCTGTTTCACTTGTAACACGGCCAACATAGTTATAAAACGCGGTATAACGGCGTATTAAGGGAAATTACGCGACCGATAAAAAACCTCTGCTTAACGACTAGCCGAAACTCTTCCTTAACGACACCCGGCCGCTTCAATTAATCGAACCGCAACGACGAATGATTATACATGTATACGCCTTACGTTTCCCGCACTCGCTCATTTAACGCACCGGTGCTGCCGCATAATTAACGTAACTCTCGCTATATACCCCTTCTCTCTCTCTCTCCCCCAACCCGCTAACCCCTCTCTACGCTGGCCATCGGTCCAACGTTCTCAGGAGAGACCTCGTTTTTTAAATTATTGCGCGAACCACTCAGCATCCTGCTCGATTATTTCGGCGCGTATGTTCCCGATAGCGAGTATTTGGATTACTTCTACCGGGGTAATCACTGTGGTTCGATGCTCGGCGATGCGATACTGGGAAATACGTAGTTTGTACGCGCGGACACTTTGAGAAGGGCGATCAATTTCTTTGGGGTTTTTGTGAAATTTTCGGAGTCGATCCGAGAGGATAGTAATGTAAATGACAGTTCGGGCCATTGCAATACCAAGATTCACGAATTTGGATGCCGGGAGAGTCCTGGACCGTGACACGACGGTCCTCGGCGGCAAACTCGGCCGTAACTTCCGTTCCGTTGGTGATCACGCGCGCTCGCGTGACCCGGTTGCATCGTTGTACACGGCGCGCCGCGAACGGAAGGAATTAATAGAAAACACGCTTATAGTATTTCGCGTGCAGCGAAGGTGATAAACGACCGGCCGCTCCCGACGCTCTGTTACACGAAGCTCACCAAGCCGACCGCTTTACCAGCCGCTCTCGCCCTCTTCCACCGCAGAAGACGCTCGCTACACCTCTGTCCGCGCGCGAGTTACCCGTGTCCGTCACTTCGTTGAACGCACTCCGCCGTCGCAATTACGGGCCCGGTCGTTTGCATGCACGCGAACGTCATTAACGTGTCACTTCTCTGCCACTCTATAAATATTTCTCGATGCCCGTTCTTCACGAACACCGAGTCATGGCTCGATTGTGACGCAAGCCGACCGAGAATCGGTCCGAGCCGGAACGCGATGCCTGGACCCGAACAAGCCTAGCTCCTTTTTTCGATAATTGCTTCGATCCTTGGCGGATCCTGAAGCAGCTTCAGGTTCCATTGCGCTGAGATAAGCATGCTCTCAGCAATATCGAATTCTTGGTACGATTCGGATGAAAGACGGAATGGTGTAGCGGATTTTTCATTCCGGGTTGAGAGGAACATATTCCATAGAATTTTATGTAACAACGAAAGACTTCTTAATTTGGATATTCTAAGAATGAATCGGAAACGCAATAAACATCGCTAAGGACAGCACGTGTCGCGGCAAGAGTTATTCCGTGCCCATAAACTTAACGAATGAATCTTCGCAGAGTGAAAGCCGGGAGAAAACAGGCGGAACACATTTTCTTCCTCTAGAAAACTAGCATGTCTGCGCAATCGGTCTCTAATTTTTTCTTGCTGTACACCAATTCCACAGTTTCTTCCATAGCTCATAAATGTTTTATCAAACTTTTGAACACTTACGAACGGTGCTTCGTGAAATTGTTCTGCTTATCTGCTTGAATGTTTCTTGGAATATATGTCTGAAGGATAATTCAAAGCTCTGAGATACGAGATATTATATTTATACGATGATTGTATTCCTGCGTCAATTAAATTGATTCGAATCGATGGTTATATAGTCCAAAGATTTCAATTTTATCTGCTCATCGTTCATTTTCGTGTTTTATCACCTCTAAATTGCTCTCGGTTTATGTATTTTATTTCTCGCTGAAACTTTCTACTCCTATTTGGTTATTCTTGCTTTCTTCTACGGTACTTCCGAAGCTAATCGTTTCTGGTAAAATACTTTCATAATATTCGTGCTCTTTGAGATAAAAGATCGTTTGAAACTATCCACTTACCTTACAAGTTTAATAAACTTTGTTGCAAAGGCAACATCGAAATATAAACGTTCCTTACCGTTCCTCGAAAATAACGAAATAATAATTTACTAACGTCAAGTGGTCAAGTGGTCAAGTGGTCAAGTGGTCAGTGGTCAAGTGGTCAAGTGGTCAAGTGGTCAAGTGGTCAGTGGTCAAGTGGTCAAGTGGTCAAGTGGTCAAGT
>CM052216.1:389245-559247 GCA_028454225.1 Lasioglossum leucozonium | reverse complement strand
TGACCACTTGACCACTTGACCACTTGACCACTTGACCACTGACCACTTGACCACTTGACCACTTGACTACTTGCCCACTTGACCACTTGACCACTTGACCACTTGACCACTTGACCACTTGACCACTGACCACTTGACTGCTAAAGTATCTTCATTAATTGTGACAAAGCAAACAAAAATTCGAATGTTATAGCTGGATCCCGTCACAGGAAACGAAGATACTATCGAGGAGTTGCTGGATCGAGCGGTAAAATGTGCTCTCTGGTTAAAGAAAAAGGGAGTGCGAAAAGGAGACAATATTGCGATTGCGTCGCATAATCATCGCGATAATTTTACCCCGTGCCTCGGCGCGCTTTTCATCGGTGCAACGTTTAATCCTTGGGATCCTGGGATGAATACTCGTAAGAATTGTGGTTGAACGCTGCATTTAACCAAGTACTAAGAATGTTTGTTTTCACAGATCTTGCGCGTCATTTCATAAGACTAACCGATCCGAAAGTGATCTTCACGAACCAGAAATCGGCGAGGGTTGCATTAGATGCAGCGAAAATCGAAACTTCCCTGGCGAAGGTCGTCACGTTTGGCGATTATCCCGGCAGTGTCCCTTTTTTCGATGTTCTGCAAGCTCATAATGAATTGGACGTGGCAAATTTCCAATGCGAGGATGTTGATCTCAATGACACGGCGATCATACTTTTCTCTTCTGGGACCACAGGCTTGCCGAAGGGTGTGGAACTGTCGCATAAAATGGTCCTCATGACGATGGACCCCACTCTCGGATTAGATATGTCCCAGGATAGACCGCTATGGTTCAGTCCCATATCCTGGATCAGTGGTATCATTGGCAGCCTTAAGGTCCTTGCTTCCTGTGGCAGAAGAATAATCGCTTCGAATTTCGAGCCACAGATAGCATGTGAACTTATAGAGAAATATAAGGTAATGAATTAGTTGCTGTTTATTATTTTATTACATTTTGTAGTTTGTTGATTATCGTGTCGTAGATTACATGGTTAATATTAAGCACCAGTATGGCCAATCGAATGGTCAGGTATAAGGACTTGGGAAACTACGACCTCTCGAGTTTAAGATGTCTCCTTGTAGGTGGTGCTATGTTGAAATCAGAATCTCAGGAAATGTTGAAGAAGCATTTACCACATACGGCAGTCGTGCAAGCTTTCGGTAAATATGGCAATAACATACAGAATATTTAAGCAATAAATAAACATCCATATACCATTTTCATATTGAATAATACGAATGATTGTCCTAGGTATGACGGAGCTAGGCGGAGTGGCTGCTGCTCAAAAGCCAAGCGATAGCGTCGGTTCTTGTGGAACGGTTTGCATAAATTATGAAATAAAAATAATCGATCTCGAGTCAGGGGAAGCTCTTGGTCCGAACCAACAGGGTGAACTCTGTGTTAGATCGGAGAGCATGATGAAGGGATATTATAAAAATCCGACGGCAACAAAGGAGGCCATAGACGAAGACGGTAAGAACAAAAGTATTCGCTTTACCGTAAAGTCTGCCTGAAATTTGTTTATTATAAGTTATGTTAATTTCAATTGTAGGTTGGATGCACTCGGGCGACCGGGCTTACTATAACGAGAAGGGAGAATTGTTCGTCGTCGATAGGATAAAAGAGATCCTTAAGTATAGAGGTTACCAAATATCGCCCAGTGAAATCGAAAATCTTTTGCAAACACACCCGGGCGTTTTAGAAGTTGCAGTTGTCGGCATACCTCATCCTACAGATGACGAACACCCCGTTGCTTTCGTTCGCAAAATGCCTGATAAAGAAGTAAAAGTTAACAACTATCTTTTCGATAATTGGACTGCGAATTTTATGTATTTGCCGATGCTGCCCCAGCAAGATTGTTTATTTCATGGTTTTTAATTTAATTTGCAGGTATCCGCAGAAGAATTAATGACGAAGGTTGAAAAGAATTTCGTGGATGCTTATAAATTACGCGGTGGTGTGAAGTTTGTAACAACCTTCCCTTATACTGCTTCCGGCAAGATAGCGAGGACACAGTTGAGAAATATAGCAAAGTCATTTAAGAGTTAAGTAAAATAGGCATTAAGAATAGTTTAAATAAAAATAAACAATTTTATTGTTCATAAATCTTGAACACTTGTCAACATCATTTTTCTTCGTTGTTCAATGGAATCTCCTTTATTCGTATCCACGGGCCTTAGATTCTTTGAACATGGCGACCAAAGAATCCAGGGTTTCCAGAGCTGTGGGTGCAATCTGGTCAGCTGGAAGCAGGAAACCATGACGGCCAGTGTCACGAAGTTCGTAAGTGTATGTCACTTTCTTGTGGAAGGTACCCTTCACCCAGTCTACCGAGCTACCAGTAGCAACGTCTAAAAAGAAAATATAATAGATTTATTAATTAACCCTTGGCACATAATATTCAACGTATTAATGACTATAGATTATTCGATATATTATATTTTTTGTACTTACAAATAGTTTCAGCAACGTTTCCGGTTTGGTATTTGGTTCCATAGCGTTTGGCAAGGGCCTGGATGGTCTTCTCGCCGATTTGGAGCTGAAAATATGCAAAAAGAATGTATTTCTTTCTGTTGCCTCATTAATGCCTAATCGGTGAATGAATAAACCCCTTGTTATTGTGCAAACGAAAATATATCTTCCGTACTTCGTTATCAATCGATACGATGAGTCAATTGATCGGTTAAGATGTCACGGAGATAACATCAAAAATCTTGATACAGTTATCAGCAATACATTCAAGATAAAACCGAAGCATTCGTCTTCGCGTTTAATAATAAAACTAAAGATAACTTATCCAGAGACAGACACTTTTCCGTTATCATAAGCTTTGTTAATGAATAAACTGCGAAACTTTTCAGAGAACAGAAACTTACAGATTCATTGTAGTTTTCCAAATGTTGTTTCGTGTGTCCGTAAGGGAACATCAAAAGCTGCGAGTAACTGTGGAAAGCAACATAGGCGTAGAATTTGTTCGAAATCGATGTGATGTAGTTGGACAACGTTTTGGTTTCCGTTTCAG
This sequence comes from Lasioglossum leucozonium, assembly GCA_028454225.1. Lineage (NCBI taxonomy): Eukaryota > Metazoa > Arthropoda > Insecta > Hymenoptera > Halictidae > Lasioglossum > Lasioglossum leucozonium. The sequence goes on along the minus strand of CM052216.1, from coordinate 556,206 downwards.
AGAACGCGGAGCTTCCTCCATAAGTTTCACTGCATGGGTTGCTGCTAGCACCGCCAGCTGCAAAAAAAAAAACGACAAATGAATTGTTTATTTTCTATTATTTTCCACTGCGGTGCATTCTAATTGAGAACCACTATTTTTCTAAAATAATTCTAGAAATATAAAACGATACTCACACATCCATTTGTAGCCCCAGTTCCTGTTGGGGTCACTTCCGTGGCACAGGAAGTTGTACGGCTTGCGTGTCTTTCTCCATAAGCGGTTCTGAAACAAAATCATCACTGTATTTTTATTTTACTGCGTTCACGATGAATCCTCTAATTAGAGAAAGAGATATCTGCTTACGGTGGTGTGCGTGTAGACGTATCCGTCGGGGTTGAAAACGGGGAAGATGTACCATTCGTGGCTTTCAGCCAGTGCCCTAACATCGGGTTGCTTGCTAGTCAACAGCTCGTTCACCATGTACAAGATTGTAGCAGGGGAGATCCATTCTCTAGCGTGGATGCCACCTTCGAGGAAGATTCCGGGTTTGTTCCGGCCAAAAGTCAGCTTGACACCTTTGATTTGGCGATCCTCGTGAGTCTTTCCACCGACGATCACTTGTACCTTGCCGGGATAGGTTTTGGCCCAGCTGTCGAGCAAGGAGTAGATCTCTTCCAACTTGTGATACTGCGTGAAGTCAAATCCTGCTAGGGGTTGGACTGGTGGTTGTTCGCTGTCGATCAGGGTTTGTACGTTAGGAACGAAGGTCTCGTGGGCAACTCCGTACTTGTTCATCGTGTCAATGAACTCTGGTTCCTTGTGGGGAGCAACCATCACGTCAGCAAAGTTGCCGACATGGCTGGGCCCTTTCCAGAAGGAGTACTGCAGAATCGAATTTTCTAAATTATTTTCACGTCAAAAATTGTAATAAGTAACGTAAAACCCAAATGAATCCTCGAAAAAATCTTGCGAGTGTAATAGAAAATTACAAAGTAGTAGTGTGTTTAGATTCGTCCACTTTTGATTGGGTCTCGTTCTACTTATTTTTTTCGGTGGAAGTATCAGCGATAGCACGAGTACTTTACAAGTGGTTTTATCGTGCTAAATTACACAGAATGTAGGCGAAGGACAGTTTGAATCTCAAGTTCCATCGTATCTGAAAACGTTTTCATCGTTATACATACCGAGTCAGAAATCTCTTCGAGGTGACGGACAATTTCCAGTTGGTCCTCGGTCTGAGGTGTTACACGGAACACCTTATAGTTGTCATACTTGATTTGCTCAGCTGTCGCGAGGGCGACCAGCGCCAGGAGAAAGACCTTCCACATGTTGCTATACACTAAAAGAACAAATGCCACAATTAGTAACAATTACTATTAAAAATTAAATATTAAAACTCTCCGTAATCGCGATGAATCAGATTTCGATCAGGCACCTATTGCAAAGACGATCGAAAAGTCAATCACTGGTCTCGGTTCACACTGACTATAAGCGCGCTAGATTTACCAGAACGCGTTCTTCGAACGAACAGCTGCGAAGTATTATTCGTTTCACCGAGTAATTTGTTGGCACTTTGATACAATGGAGGTATAGTGTAAATTGAACACGTGCTCGGTATCATATTCTACGTACAAATTGCAAGGTGGTAACCCGAGACTTCTGTACACTTACAATTATTTAATAAATCAATTGTATGTAAAATAATTACTACGATTTCAGTTACCAAGTATATTTAATTGCACAAAATTCACGCGAATTATCGATCAACAAAACTGAACTACGTGTCTGCGAATCCTTTCAACACGATGGAGAGCCACTCCGATCAATGATCTTACCCTGAACAGCAACAACAGTGATTTGTTGTCATCCGTGTTCCCTTGATTCTATTTAAACACTTTACCTGCACACGGCACCACGAAACTTGTCTGGTATAGATCGTTATTTAAAAATCATATCGTTGATCAATTAAGGAGCACGTTTATTGGGTCCGAATACATCTTATCAGATCTGTTTCGAGAGAATTATCTTGTCGATCGCACGCCGTGCCACTCGAAATGTCGTCACGGTTTCGCAAGTAATGCAGACGATTTTTGATTCCGGGATATAATAGAAACGTGATTATATATGCTAACAATAAGATCGACATTTTTTCCATCCGCGTCACCGATCTAAGGAAAGTTGCGTATGTCTCGGGAGCTTATAATTTCCCTCGCAAACGAAAATGCGAATTAAAATAAAAACGCGTTAACTATTCAAGTATGCGAAAAAGAACCGATGGATGAGACTATATTTTTGGACATTTAGCTGGAGTCTAGATAAGAGGATAAAATGAAAAGAGAAGTCGCACGTTGCGAGAAAATCGCGATTATAATCGTGTGTTTTGTAATCAAAGCTCTGCCGAAGACAACGAATGATATGCAAAGCTGTGTTGACTTTTTTAACGAATGTTGTCGGCATAAAGACGATTTAGCTGATTACAACAGATTTTATAAATAATGACAATCAAAGACACTTGTCTGGCTATCGAGGATTTTATTAAATTAAACACAATAGGGCGTCAATTGTCTGAACTAATTAACATAAATAAATGATATATATGTATAATAATCGTAAATATAATAATATAAATTAAAAGATTGGAATACGTTGTGCATGTTTAATGAATTTGTGAATATTCAGTCGTATCGTAAGTAATGTGAGAATCTTTTTACATTTCTACAAAGTAAAATAGAATAATCAGAATTATTAGTCCTATACATATACATATATATATATATTTTCCCTTATTTTCTGCAATCTATAAAATAAAATAATGTTTGTGATTTATCATTCGCATTACTTATGGAACAACGTAAATTAAAGAACGAATATGGCGACTTCAATTTGTCGTGGACGCTCCATATCCGAGTTTCGACGCTTGCTGAAACATGGCGACCAAAGAATCTAAAGTTTCTTCTGCGGTGGGTAAAATTTGATTTGCTGGTAGAATAAAACCGTATCTTCCTTTGTCTCGAAGCTCATACGTGTACGTCACTGGAATCTTGTAAGTTCCGCGTACCCAATCCATAGATCCTCCAGATGCAACATCTAAAACAAAATAAGATAAATATAATTTGAATTAAAATCTTGAAAAAGTACCGTGCAAGTATGTAAGAGCTGATCGTTGGTACATAGCGGCTGAGACTATTGAGACTATTTTTATCATTAAACAATTAGCTATTTCAAGGAAAGGTCTTTGGCACTTTTCCATTAAGATTCCGTCGGCGTGACCGTTCGAACTGATAGCTAATCAACATTACAACCTTTCTGTTGCACGTGGAGCCGAATAATAAACGTAGACCTTCCCACACTTGACCTTGTCTTTTGTTCACTTTAATCAGGCCGTGCGTCGCGTCGCGTTGTCCGTTTAACAATTCGCTTACATATTACATCGGCTATGTTTCCGACTTTGTATCTTGTCCCGTATCTCTTCGACAGGGCGTTTATGGAATAGTTTCCGATTCGGAACAGGTCCGAGTAGTTTTCGATCCTTTTCCTCGTGTGGCCGTAAGGGATGAGCAACAGTTGGCTGTAACTGTGGAACGCGATGTACGAAAATATCTTGTCGTGAATGGTGTCGATGTATTCCGACATAGATTTCGTTTCTATTTCTGAGAACGGCTTGTCGCCTGGATATATCTCGCTGCATGGATTCGGACTGGTACCACCCTCTGAGATAATAATAATTAAACTTTACTTTAAAGAAATATTAATGTACGAATTAATAAATTATAATTGTTGCGTATTCTTTATTAATAACCTGCCCAATGGAAGTTCCAATTTCTGTTCGGATCAGCGCCATAGCATCCCCTTCCACTTGGTCGTCTAGTTTTACGCCAGAGACGATTCTGAACAGAAAATTGTACTTTGTACCGTGATTCTTCTTTCAATTAACCAATTGACATTGTCACGCGATTATCGCGCGTTGTATCGGTATCTATCGATTAAGTACAAGATCGTATACACTTGGAATTAAAAAAAATTGCAACCGATCGAGGTTCTTGACTAATTACAGATAACGACTGATCGCTGATACAACGCTCAGGAGAAACCCAGATTTTATCGGTAATCGATGCCGCAGGAATATCGTCTGAATTAACTCCGCGGTATGGCAATCTACGTTTGTTTGTACACAGAATCAATTGTTTCTGTGTCGAATAAACAATCGTTCCGACGGACTTGGAAGTTTATTATTACCCTGGTATGCGTGTACTCGTAACCATCCGGGTTGAATACCGGGAAGATGTACCAGTCGTAAGACTCGGCCATGTATCGGACACGGGGATCGTCGCTTAGTATTAATTCATTCAGGATGTACGTTACAACGGCAGGCGATATCCATTCTCTGGCATGAATTCCGCCTTCGATGAATATTCCAGGATTTCCTTGTTTGAACGAGAGCTTGACGCCCCTTATGCTTCTTCCTTCGTAACTGCGACCACCGTTTAGGGGTTTCACGATTTCAGGATGTTGCGCGACAAGAGAATCTAGCCAACGATAAATCTGAAAAGGGAAATAATTCGATTAAAATGACAAAGCGAATGTAAAAATTCTTTAAATTATTTCGATTAAATTGAATTATCTTACCACGTCCAGTCGATGGTAGCCAAACCAATCGAACACTCCCCGCGTGTTTCGCCGTGGATTTTCGTCATCGATGTACCGTTGCACGTCGTCCATCATCAATTCAGGATCGAGCCGCGTTGCATTAACAAGGCTCGCGAACTCTTCGATTTTCTTCGGTGACATCATAACGTTCGTAGTGTCGTTGACCCTCGGCTGTCCCCAGAAATTGTAACCATCGTCATCTTGTATCTTCTTGAGTGCTTCGAGACCGGATGTGTCCGGAACGTAGATTTTATACAATCTGTATCCATCGTATCGCACCACCTCTTCGGCGCGAGCCACTCCGAGAATGAGAAGCGAACACAACGTCGGTGCCGCTATCATCTTAAATATTAAGCTACGTCGATCGAACGAGATTTGGATTTAACAAGAAGTTCTCTTTTACGCCAGTTCTCTAACAATTATCATCGTTCCTTCGTTAAATGTCACCAGTTTTCTAGGAAACACTCGGCTGTTGACTTCCAAGAGTTCGTAGCCTCTTTTTGTTTCTATTTGAAAAATTCTGTAATACGTATGTGTAGTAGTTTTGATCTTCACTTTTTGTTAGTGCAATTTTGCAGTTTTTCTTCGGAAGAATAGTTGTACAAACGATTTTCTAACGGGATCTCGAGGAAACTGAACGAGTTCCTCGTCCACGTGAATGAAATCGTACCAGAAACCACCGATACCGGTTCTAATCCGTCTCGTTTCCTCGCGATGCAACTCCCATGTGGCGTTTAAGGTGAATCTGCCCGTGCCTTTATATACGTAGCTACGCTAAGCAGCCGCAGGCGGTAAAAATATTCTGTACGTGAGATAAGTGTAAACAAAAAAAAAAAGGAAAAAGAGAAATACGGGCGACGCATTTGCATGCAAGATGGCCTATGGGAATTCTCGTATGGTTGCAAACAAGACCTCTTCATGGTTAAAGACCTCGGAGGTACCGTTCGAATGTATCGATAAAACCAGGTTGTCGACATTCACCCGCGGAAGAATGCCTTTTTCACAAAATTATATGTCCACCAGGTTTCGATGATTTGGAGCAACCTGTTGCGGCTGTCGGTGATACGAAATTCCAGTATCTTGAAAACAAAAATACGAAAACGTAATATGTAAGTAGACTGCGAATCTTCGTGCAAATCCTTAATTTTGTGGTTTATTTGATAAGAACCAGGATGAGGATCGCGATTACGTGGATGATTTACGAACAAATGATTTGCGATCTTATACAATAGAAGCGTTTCTTTACGGTATGCAAGAGTGCGGAGCCATAATCGAAGACCTTCGGGTGTTTGCCCAACAAGTCGTTACGATCGGATAAGGTAATTTGCGTATATTAATTGCCGCGCTAATGAACGAGTGTTAAGGTGAATTCCACATTGAACCTGCATACTTTTTTAGCATGCTGCGATCGTGTTAAGTAGGACGACGAATACTGTTAAGCGTTATCCTTCTTTTTGTTTGCCAGATGGAGGTATTATCAAATGAACATATACGTGAAATCGATACAAATCTTCGTTTAGACAAATGGAATCCTTTATTTATAAATGAATGATTCGGTAAACGTTAACGAAGTTAGAACGAATTCGATATTCCTTCTGGCTAGCTTTCGGAAGGCTCTGTTCCATCGAAGAAAGAAACAAGAGCAAACCGGAGCAGAGGGCTCTGGAACGAAGGTGACGCGACGCGTAAATACATACAATGCTCGCGGCCCTGTGTTCAAACGATATTCCATTTTTCCAGCGACCGCCTGTCGCTGAACGCTTCAAACACTTTTGCTTTTAATATTTTAATCCTTAAATACAACATCGATACATTGTCTGAAATCGGCGAAGAATTTCATGATAATTCATACGATTCCGTAATGATTCGACTTCTCGCTCTCATCGACGGACATCTCTTCGGCCTCGGCTGCCTTCCGCACCGACGATACGACGTCGGTGGCCTTCTGTTTCTTACTCCAACCGGAATATATTCTAGAGGGCGTAAGAAAACGGCAAAATTTTTAGGAAGTCGCGATGTCCCGTAAGGCTGGCAGTCTCGTCGGTGCGTATACTCTCTGTTGCGATCTGGTTCACCAGCCGACTGTTCCATTTGGGTAGAGGGCGCAAGAAAACCACTGATTTTTACCTTGTCTATGCTTCGACGTCGCTTGTGTCAGAGAGGATACGAGATCCGTGTAAAAAGAAAATGAGGTAGGTTCTGTTCCAAACTAAAATAGTTGTAGGGGGCAGCGCTATAATGGGAACGGCCAAAACCGGGGCGTGAGCACTCTCGTATCCTCTCTGCTTGTGTCGACATCTGGTGTACAACATTTGTGGTTAACAAAATCAGGAAGGATTCGTCACGTATTTTTGGCCGAAAGGTCTGCGAAATAATAAATATATACCATATTGTTTTGCAACTATTATAATAATATTTTAAAAGATTATCATATCGGTATAATTTAAACCATTATATACATTAATAATATTATTTATTCGTAGGATTGTTTTCTCTGTAATCACAATTAAAAAGAATATTTCTTGTTCTCGCAACGACATCGATAGTTTTCAAATGTTCATTATTATTTTGCGAAAAGTAAGAATGTCAGCGCATGCGCGATGCGATACGATCGCGCATCTCGGCTGTAGCCTGCGCGCGCATCACGGCGCGACTCGCGGCTTTCGATAAAAAATTGAACGTACCGCTCGCCAGTAAACTGTGAGGTTTCCAGCGATTCGTCGGGTGAAACACTGCGTCGTCGTTAAATTTAATTTCTTTATTGCTACCGTGAAATATTTTGATCTCTATGCATCACGACATTTCGAAGAGCAAACGTCGCATTTTCCGAAGTTGATAATCTCGAATCGATCCGTTGTTTCGTCGGTCAGCTGTCGAACTGTCAACGATAGGAAAGCCGTGTATGTCGCCCAACTTCTCCTCCGAGCTTACCGTGGTAGTGGAAAATCGACGACGCGGGACCGATGGATATCAGTCGGCTACGAGCCGCGAAGAACGTCGGGTCTGTGGAGTCTTGATCGATCCGAGAAATTCTGCAACGTCTCGTGCGAGCTGTCGTTACAACGGAGTCACCGATTTTTATCGTATATCGTTGGCGGACGATTCTCGGAGTATTTTTCGAGACTGACGTATACGGTAATCGCAAGTTAGGAGCGGTCCGAATATGAAAATAGAAATATCCGTGTAGGAACACGCGACAGCGAAGAAATTCTATGTAACGGACCGCGAACTGCCGAATCGTCCAACGATCGGGGAGGTTTCCTCTCCCCCCGGTGACCCGAGTAATCTCGAGCAGCAACGGCGATATAGAAATCTATTCGTCGTTTCCACGGGAAAAAGAGAAACATGCGGTGAAGTTGCTTCGGTGGGTGCCGTTGACCGCCATATTCAGGACGTTCGTTCGAGATACAGTTTCGAAAAAAAAAACTCTGGAGGTGATAAGTCCGTGAAGTGACAGGAGCATTGGTAGGTTAGGGGTTGGTCGTTGAACGTATCACGCGTGTAAATCGGCAATAGGAACATAAACGTAAAACACACCGCCGAGATGGAGTTCAAGTTCAACGTAAATAAACTCTTGCCCAGAAAGATCAACAAGGTCACGCACACTCTCATCCCAGAAGACTTCAAAGGTGACCATCGAGAATTAAAGTAAGTAAATTATTTATTGTCGTTTTGTCGTTAGAATTCTTTTCGGTCGAATTTATCGTTGACATTGACCTTCGTCCGTTCTCTACTGTACCTACCGTTTCGGGGATATATCTTATCGCGAACGTAAGATACGAGATGCAAAGTGGACAAATTTTTTGTCATAATGAAGTTTCGCGATAAAATTTTCGTAAATTGTATAAGGGAAACATGTATCGAATTTGGTAATCGAACGAACCGAAATGCCGTAAGAGGTGCTGCTTATCGCGATCGTCGTCGTCATCTTCAAGGTTATCTGGTAATATGGAACGTGCATGGTACATGTAGTACTTTCACTTCGCGTCGATGGCACGAACGCGGTAATTTAAAGTCATTCTCGCGTCTCGATCGCTTCCCGGACACAATCGGTTCGGTTCGGTCCAGTCCGGTCCGACGCGACGTAAATAAACTGTCCGACATGACGCGACACGAGACGTTGAACGCTATGTACAATCGCGTTCGCCGGTACATATTACCGGTGAATCGTTGGCGAAAGTATCTTGTCATTGTAACAGTTCCACGTGTTGGCGTGGCTCGAATTATACGGGGATACGTACTCTTTTCGATGCAAGGGATTTCTGCAACATCGTGAATATTTCAATTTCATTATCATCCGTTTATTCCGACGTCATCGGTCTTTTTGTTCCGAAGTATGTAATACGACCGCGTATCGGCTTGGGAAATTTTTCATTTTTCAAACTTGCTTCTCTCCTCTTTGGTACATCGTAAATACATATATCGTCGAATTCGTTCTTTCGCCGAATTTCGCTACTTTGAAATTTCGGAAATTGGATTAGAAAAAGAACCCGATCTACCGCAAATTCAATTCCATTAAATTACTTTCGTTTTGATACAGTCTCTACGCTGGTTTCGATCCGTTCTCACGACCGCTTCTCGCGCGTCATTGACCTTTTTCACGTTGCAATGGAACGAATACTCCTAGTATTTCGCAAGGTGGGAAGCGAACTCTGTCTACTAAACGTTCGTAAATTCTTCGGCGATGACTCGTAACGCTTACGGAAGTCTGTGATGAAATTGTGCCGCGGTTATTCGTTTTACTCCGTTGCCCGAGATTCAGACCGTAAACCCAACAGTCCGATCGTATAAGTCCGTATCGTGTTTACCATCGCGATAGCGACGAACATTGAACGCGAATACTTGCTATTAAATATAATTTAATTAAATCGTTGCAGTTTTTAAGCATTTTCAAGGTCCACTTAAGGATTAAGTGCTCGAAGGTTTTTATAAATTCGGGGAATGATCGAGAGCGATTTCCGCTCTATCCGCGAGCATTTTAGAAAACGAGCGCGATGATTTCACCGCGCGAGTTTGTAATAATTTACGTTTTCAATGCATATTCATAAGAACGCGATTTCCTTTTTCTCGCGAAAGCAGCGCGAAACTCGAAACCGCGTGTTTTTATTGTTCCCGATGAAATTGCTGCGCGTGGTATAACATAGGTGTTTTATTGGTTCCCCGACGCGACGGTGCTCAATCCGTCCGGTCCGTCCGACGTCCGCGTCAGCGAATTAATAAGGTAAACGTACCGATTATACCGCGAGCGTACGTTTTATTTTAAAGAACTCGCACAGTATCGATAAAAATATATTTCCTCGGTTTTAAATGAATTTGTTCGAAGCAGCGAATCATAATTTATTTTATTCCATATAAATTCAAGCCTGGCCTCTACGCGTTCGTATCCCATCGGCCCAAGGATCTATCCGCGTATAAATCACATTTGCAATGTAGGAGATGCAAATGCGAGCTACGGAAGAAATTTCTGATAAGTAATATGCATCTCCGCGACACGTGAAACTTCTCGCGTGGAGCTTGCTGATCTATCAACGCTATACGACGTTCGAATGCCTCGTGAAAAGATTACACCGCACCGATTATCCGTCACAATTTGCATTGTAAAGTGGCCTATTGGCTCGACTCCAGTTCTAGAATTGGGTCGGATCCCACGACACATTAACTTAAGGCACGATCGATCTGCCGAGTGGGAAGTCGCCTAACGAAGAAAAAAAAGTAGACTGAAGCTTGCGCGTGTATATAGATATGTATATCGGCGAGTGTATAAATAGCCAAAATTGTAGTATAGAATGCAGTCCGATCGGTATCAATGTAATAAGTTAACGTGCGCGTCTTCTAGGAAAATAAAAAGTACGTTTCCGATATAGCGGCGCTGAAACCGGCACACCGAGTACACATGTACGTTGACTCGGTTGTTCGCGGAAACACAGAGAGAATGATTATCGCTTTAAACTACCTTGTTCGTCGTTAATTGACAGGCTCGACGTGTCCACGATTCTTTACGCGATCTCGCACGGAGTCTCGTGTATGCGGAAAGGGAAAACGCGCAGCGCTGAATCACGCACTAATTTTGGCGCGTAGAAGCATAATCGGATTGTGTAATCGATTTTATAAATCGCCGCGTTCGCAAGGTGTGCCTCCGCCGGTGACAGACACGGATCTACCCAAAATGAACGTTCTTAGTTCCGAGTAGTAGACGCTAATTGTAAAACTTTTTGTTTCCTTAGCGAGAAATCATGGGAAAGTACAACACGAATGACACGCGCAAAAACGAGGAAACAGAGGAGAACCGAAAGTAGAGCAACCGAGTCGTCCTATTTGTGTAGCGAACCATAACATATGATTTACAACAATGTTAATAAACATTGTATTACGATCGATAGTCGAAGATAGTGCTTGTTTTCTGTAATTACACGGCGTTGTAAATGTTCAGTCTTATTTGTTTCAGCGAATGTCAGAGGCAACTACGCAGGGTCCTGGACGACATGGGCGAGGCCTCGGCGAGAGCCCAGGGTTTGAACAAGCCAATAACCAACGCCCTAAAACTTCAGGACACGGACCATATAGTTTATCTATTGGTAGATAACGAAGCAAACCGGTGAGTCGTGGCTCGTCGTAAAACCGTAACCGATTGCCAAAAAGTTAGATGTTTAATGCGATCGATGCAAAAATTAGATTTTTCGTATAAAATTTGTTCTTTTCTTTTATCCCCGAATAAAATGGTACCACGGTCAGTTCCCGGTGCTGCGCGTTGCCGTAAAACGGGGCGAGTAAGCGGTCGTTTTCGAAGGAGCAGGCCCTCTTAAAAAAAAAACTTGCAACTGGAAGCCAACCTGTGGCAGAAGGGAGCAGAAGGGAAGCTGCATTTCGCAGGATAAGGGTTTCGCGGCGCGCAAAATGGTCGGTTGGATCGATACGTCGTGTCTGGTGTGTCGCTTGCCTGCGGAAAAGCGAAGCACTTCCTTCCTCGCTCGGTCCTACTCGCAAAGCGTCTCCTCTCGACCCGGCGCGGCGTTTTCCGGTTAAAATGTTCCGCGGAATCGTTTCGTGCACGAGAAAAATTAATACCGCGTGCAGGCGCGGCGATCAGAGATGATAATAGTCGTATCGTAAAGACCCGCTCGCACCGCCATTAACGACGCACGGCTATTAATTACCGAGAGTAGAGGCTCTCGTGCACCCGGCGGCGCGGCGTCGTCGTCTTCGCGACGATGCGAGTTCGCTGGCGATGCGGATCGACTGCACTCCGGGCTACACGGTGCATTGTAACTGGACTGCGGGGGCTTTCTGCAAATCTTCATCCATTAACATTGTTCTTGATAATCAAATTACAACTCGGGAATTATTGTTCCGAAGCTGAGGAAAGTCGATGACCGGTTAAAAATTTAATGTGCGGTATATGTCATATATACTGGCGTGTAATTTTTTATGGCAGTAATATCGTAACTTCCTCTTGCGAATCTTGCAAAGCAATTTTGCTTCGCGATAACGGCCAACGTACCACGGCCATGAACCTCTAAAAAGTCGCGCGAATCAGAGTGTGAAGCTCTTCCTCATCCGTTCTGCTTAACGAACCTTACCCTCGCGCATTACCATATACTTACTTAGAAGTCTCGGATAACTTTCGCGAAGAAAAATAACTGGTTTGCGTCAAGATAGCGTACAGCGTACGGTCAACGATTTTTAACGAGCCAAAAACGAACCGCTCATCGATAAAAAATTTATAATCCCTGATTTCAACGGGTCCCATAGTTGCGGCGTTAAAAGATACAGTTTTACGTTCACGATGGATGAAAATCACACGCGCTTCGAGCGAAACGCGGATCTCGAACGTTGGACCGCAACCGTGAATCATTATCCGCGTAGCGTTTCAACCTTGCTTCGATTTTACAGCGGACTGGGCAGCGTAGTTGGCCTGCTAAAGACCGGATCGAAGAATCTCTTCATGTTCGACGAAACAGGAGCTCATTACCAGCTGAAGCCTAGGTGCATTTTGGACTTTTACGTTCACGAGACCCGACAACGCATGGGCCTTGGAAATATTCTCTATCAGCATATGTTGTCCGTAAGTGATCTAACAATTACGGTATAACAATTTCCAATTAGACGTTGTGGAAAAATGTATGAGAATCTATGCGAGTGGGAACCACGAAGAAACTCGCGCGTCTCGTACGCTGATTCCACCCGCGCAGATTGGAAATCGTCCGGATCGCAAACAAGGTGTAATTACTTCCCGAGTAAAAGCAGAAAGGCGACGTGTGATCTTGATCTAAACTACTTCGTAGAAAACCTTGCGCAAAACGGAGTAACGTTGCCACGTTTCTGTTCAACTGGTTGCGAAAGTTTCTCGTTTCGCAAGAATTCGCCGCACCGGCAAACCAAATTATAACCAACGAACAAATAGATAAATTAAACTGGTTCTAAATAATATGCGCCTATCTGTATCTTCGCTACTTGAAAAGCGGTAGAATTCCTCGATTCCTGAAGATTCGGTATAATTTTCCATAATTTCCGTCAGGACGAATTTTTCGCCGGGTGCACGGAGAAACGGCCTCGCTAATGGCAGCCTCTATAACACGTCGGGGAGTACGACTAATATGCATTAATTACGGAAAAGTACCGTACAGGCCCCGGCATTCGTGATAGTTGAGCACTGTGCGTGAGGCTACGGGGCGAATTCACGTGTCGCTAAGCCGACAGCACTTGCAGTGATTCCGACAAGTGCGCCACCATGACAAAACGAGGCAAAAAATAATCTGGAATACGTAGCTGCGCTGCTACGAATACATACCTGTTTCCCGCAAAACCTTTTTCTCAGTCGGCATAGTACTTCTTGCCATACGTTCGGCATTTCCTCGTACTATTTTCCTCGGCATCGTGGATTATCCTGCAGAGTAAAAAATCGAGTAGCTAAAAAGAGTCTTGGCTCTGCGACCCTTTTGCGACGAGAAAAGGCAGCAGGCGAGCGGCCTACCTTGGCAAATTAGTGAACGATCTTAAATAGGAGCGTGACAAAAGGTCGTTACGCGTGGGTGTTACGGGCGAAGGTAACCCGAAAGGTGACTGAACTCGTTCAAACTGTTTGTTTCGCCTCGGTACTTTCGTTTCTCCTTATTAGACCAAAGTACCAGGAGTGCTTCACAAGTATTTTGGGAAGTTGGATAGCTGCGCTACTTTAATAACCGTTGTCCTCGCTGTTCGATAACTCGATACAGTCGTCTATTCGTTATCAGATTTGGAAATTCCCATTTAATTAATTCATTTTAATTGCTTCTAATTTCCAGGAAGAAAATATTAGGCCGGTGAAACTGGCGATCGATAGACCTTCCGAGAAGTTCTTAGCCTTTCTGGACAAATACTATGGCCTCTCAAAAATAATACCGCAAAATAATAAGTTCGTCGTCTTCCACGGATTTTTCGACGATGGTACGTATATCTTCGTTGCCCATGAACTCGTTACCGATCTGGTTTCAAGTTAAGGCTACGTCAATGGCGGGTCGAAGGCCGATTACATTTGTCTTGTAATTTGTACTTCGGTAGCCCGTATCCTAAATCGGTAATTCCAGCTCGAAGACGCATAAAATTGCGGTCAGTGTCACCCTATACACGACTAACGACCTATTATACGAGTGACCCTATCGTGCGATCGATTTGTAGCTGTCCTTAAACGATAAGTGTTCTCCGTCGATTATAAACGAGTTGCTCCCATTTTTTTTAATCCAAAAGTTAATTTATTCGACAAAATTAATCGCACTTCGTCGCAGTGTCCCTGGTGAAATGTACTTAAAAAATTTCAGGGAATAATAATTTAATCTTATAATGTATCTTGTGGATTTTAGAACATCCGGCAGTGAGATCAAATAGATACAGCCTTCCCGCTAATATTGACATTGCTGGACAAAATAATATTCATAACATTGTTGGAAAAACTAATTCTGGGTACGTATGTTACAAGTTATTCTTCTATTTATGGAATTATATCTTCTAATAACATTCTGTCTTTTTTTTCAGCATGAACGGAGTTCAGTATCCTCCACCAGTTACACGTAGTTCATTTGGTAGATACGCTGCTGCACGACCACCTTGTTCCATGGCAAATGTAAGTACAACACCGTAAAATGTTGTATTACGCTTAAGGTATGTCGTTCGAACAGAAATACTATGTTGCATTTCCAACGAATACAATGCAATGTAACGTAACGTAATAAATTAATTTAATAATTGCGAAACAAGAAAGCAACCGATAGTTATAGTTTTGTATGTATATCGACTTCTTTATATAATATAATTATGTTCACATAATTTCGATAAACATCGTAATGAAAATCAACTCGTTAATAATTGATAACAACGATAGCTTAATAACAAAAATTTCACAAGTCTTAACCTTTGTATTGCAACTTACATTGTAATTCAGTTAATAACATATTAACGCTTTCTTTTAGATCATTCATAACACTACGGTGCTTGGTCCATCCGCAGAACGTTCTGGGTGAGTAGCGATGAAAAACAAACACCAGATCAATGAACGATCCTGCAAGCCTAAATTAATTAGCTACTAAATTTTGTGTTCATACTTTGAAAAAGCGAGCTCCTCGCAGATGCCTGATATTGAAGCTTTAATTAATTTCTTTGATAACCAGAGAAATAAGGTTTTAAACAAATAACTTTGAATAACTGTTACCGTCAGGTAATGGTTACGCAATATATAGTATTAAAAATTTAACTCGCTACGTAGTAAATCAAGTTAACCGATCACTAAAATTTAAAAACGTCCGATCTTACCACTAAAAGTTAAGAAAAAAGTTGCATAACACATTAGTGCTAATAAAAGCGGCTTTCACTCTTTTTACACTGAATGCGTTCACGTTACCTCTTGCCAGAACACATTCAAATGCGTGTTAAATGTTACCTGATGCTTCCATTATTACATTTTCTCGAATTTTGATTATTTAAGTTAAATTTTGTTGTTCGAAAATATCCAATGGCAGTAAAATAAGAATCTTTTCTTGTCGATTAGGATCTCGATGATAAATTGTTACCTTTTACTTTAATGTATATTTAATTTCCTAACTAAGTATTGGAAAATATAGATTTTGCGTCTTTCATTATATCAAGATGGTATTTATAAGATTATTGTTGTCTAGTGACTGTAAAACAATATTAATATTTAACAAATTGTAAATGTAAAATGGAACTTCCATTATAGAGAAAGGATTTAATAGAGTCATAACGAATACATAATGAATTTATTTATATTGTGATTAAATTATTTATTTTATTATATTGTTTTTTAAATTCCACATATGATCGATTTAAATATTTTAGAAAAGCAATTTAATAATCGCAATTATCATTTATTTCAGCAATATTTTTTTAACGCACAGATTTATTGACATTATATTTACTGCATTGTATTATGCTTGTGTGTACGTGACTATGTATGGATGTATGAATGTATGTATATTATATATTGTGATATGAATTATTATTTGTAGCTATTACTTGCACCTGTGCATATCAGTAAAACATTTTCATTGAATGCTCAGCATGGATTTATATTTATTCCCTTTTCATTACCAGATATTAAGCAAATCCCCTCTGAAACGCAAGTTCAGTATCCTAAAATCCTTTGTGCACCAGCAACACGTTCCTTTTATTCTTATTTGCGGAGTAAGTAATTTCACTTAAATCTGTACACGGTAAAAAATGATTATCATAGAATATATCTCAATGTTCTTTAATGTTCTATGCTTTGACAATTTCATGGTAAGTTATTTTTTCAGTGAAAAACCGAGCACACCGGCTGTCATACTATCGAAACCGGAAAGACCACGTTCTTTGAGTCTTTACTCCGAAGAAGAACAGAAGCAGCGTACAAATGAATTATCTACAGTTCCGACACCTGCTTTACCCGATCATCAACCTACTCCCCTAGCTACCATTTTACGAGAAACAGAGAAAACTGAAAAGAATGTGAAACCATCTCCTTCTTGTAGTCAAGAAGTAGCGGCTGGTACTAATCAGCACTCTCGTTTGGACCTAAAATTTTACCATTCGCCTCTGTGGTAAAGCAATTAAAGAAGTGATTTCTTTAAATAGAATTATTTCATATTTATTAACAGTCTTAGAGGAATTGTAATGGAAAATTGTATTGCTCGTGTATGTGACGAAGTATAAAAACAACTGTACCGTTCGCAGTAAAGTAACTGTGAAAGGGTAGTTAACGATAACCATAAAAATGGTAGTATTTATTATACTAGAACGCGTTCTCTTTTCATAAAAAAGAAATGCTTTCATTTATAAAAAAAAATATTGTCCTCGTTCGTTAAGCTTGAAACATGATCTCTCATAGGTCCATCCCGATAGATGGTTTTAATAAAATAATTTACGAATTTATTATGTAAATTGTTTCTTTTTATTTTTTATAAAAGTAAACTATTTTGCAATTAATTTTCATTACATTCATTACACATATTTTACTAGGATAAAATAAACTCTTCGTATGAACACACTTGTCAGAAGTATTTAGAAAATTTTGTACTTTCTAATACTGAGTTTGTAAGAAATACCACGCACTTGAAATAATAAAGTATTACTCAAACATAAAACTGGAAATGATTGGGAAAAATTATGTCGTATGAGAAAACAATAAATTGCTACAGTATAAAAGATTTCTTTTTATTTTAAGATATATTAGCCAATATAAATAATCACCCCACCTCTCTTATATATTTGCACTTTAAAAACTATACTATATTAAAGTAATTAAAAATACATTAAATAAAATAAAAATACATTATATTCTCAACCGTATATGCAACATTTCATTTGTTTCAAAAGTTAAAATATTGAACTATACATCATACTCCGCGCCATCTATTTTTTCATCAGTTATCCAAGAGATTAAATATTTACACGTCTCAGGTTCTAAATATATAATACTCATAAGAATTCCTTCTGCATATCCTACAACTAGACCCGCGATAACGTCAAGAATATAATGCCTTCTCATTAAGAGCCTCGAGAGAGATATAGCAACTGTCCATGCTAACAACGAAGGGTGAAAGATCGCAGGTAGAGGCCACAGATAATAGAAAATATAGAATACTAACACTGCCCGAGATGCATGACCAGATGGAAACGAATATTTATCGGGTCCAAGTGCAAAAGGATCGTTGTTAATGGCAGGACGTCTTCGTCTAATAAGTGCTTTCAATATACCAATAACAACAATGTCTAATAATATACCTAAAAATATATTTGGGTTAAATTAGATTACAACATTTTTAATTCTCAAGCTTACCTATTAATAAATTGACTTGCACTTGATATAAATTTCTGTTATCAAGTATCCAAATAAGTGCAAGCGTCAATGTAATCCATACTAGTCCATGACAAGATATCTACATTATAAGAGACAAATATATATTTATATATATTTAAACGTCTATTATTTAATCGAGAAAGAATAACTGTAATACATACCTCTAATGCTTTATAATGTATTTTTAACTGTCTCAAAGGGATACATTTTTCAATATACTTCACAAAATTTTCTGTTATCTTCTTATCGATAGCTAATATATGTCCTAACAATGGCGAAACAGTTCGTTTATCCTATTAGATAAAAGAAAATGATTTATAATTACATTACAAGTATGAACGTGCAAGAATTCAATAAGAGAAAAACATACCGAATATGATCGAGCTTAATTATGTTACTACTCAATAAATATATTGTAAAACATAATGATTAAAATGCATACCTGAACCATGGTAAAATATGTACAGTTCTTAATTTAGATTAGGAAACTCTTACTTTATCGAACAGTCTTCTGTCAGCTTGATTATTCCTATCTCTGTTGTTATATATTTTTACATAATCTGATATCGTCGTTATCAAAAGACCTGTACGATAGCGATTGCAGAGAAAAGAGGGGTTATGCCTGGTTATGCCTATCATGCTGGTCGCAAAGTTCAGTCACCGATGACCTAACAGTGGCAACAGTGATTTTAATAATTTTGAAGGTATCCTATTGTGGCTAACCTGCATTCGTAATAGCGGCAACTTCACAGCAGTCTGTTGTATACAGTATCACGGCCGGAGTAAGAGACAGAAGACCAGTAAAGCAGTAAAGCTATCTCGTCCGTGCGGAAGGCCACCGAGGAGGATGAGGATTACAATACGACCAGTCAGGGTACACATTTTTTGTTGCTTTTTTTAATTCACGTATAACTTCTTATAATAATACATGCAATCGGTACCGTATGTCCGCAAGAAAACCAAAAAGTGCAAATAGAAGTGAAGTAATAAGTACATTATTACACCGCTACGCTTGTAAATTGTCACTGACAGCTATTTACACGCATCGAAAAAGCCAAAAGGTGTCTATCCGCGTTTATCGTTCACAAATCAAAAGTTTCGAATCGAATTTCACGGTAGTACGAAACACACCTTCGAAATTAACCGAACGTATATCTACACGAAATGTTATAAATCTTAAAATCGAACATCCGATCGGTCTTAATTAATGTTGCGTTACAAGAAATTTCGAATGAAAAAATTAAAAAATTTAATAAAACGAATTCAGATGGCATTAAAATCGGACGGTTGCACGTCTGGGACTACACGGGGCTGATAAAAATTATTAAATAAATAGTTTTATATCGTGAACGTATAACGGTACTTACTCTAAAGCGCGAGTTCGCCTTTGTCGCAACGGTGAAATCGCAGGATAATAAGTTAACTGTTTGGTAACAAGTTTACGGATTTAGAAAAAGAGGAGGAAACAATTATCGGTAATAATCTCATTGATCCGAGTTTCGAACGGAAGACGAAAAACGACGCTTCCGTTGCGCGCGTCGAGAGTTTCCCGTGTACTCGACGTGTTTTTTCATTATTATTTATTATTTATTCCAGAATGCAAACGCTTTTTGTACCCTCTCGTTGTGGGGCTTTGCAGCTGCAACGGGGACCGTGGGATACGCTCGTTGCGTCACTGAATTTATGGTCGGCGATGGTTTTGACGCTGCTGCCTCCTTCTCGAATAATTTCGCAGTGCGACTCACGTTGCCGGTTGGCACGAATTTGCTTCGAATGCGACCAATTAGCAGCCGCGGGTCCTCAATCTCGGAAGGATCTGTAATTACGAAAATGTACATACATAACGTTGCGAATAGATTCTTAAATGTTTCAAGTAAAGCTGAGCTATCGCTAAAACAAACCGCACAATGGACACACCTTCGTGCCGATTAAATTCACGCGAAGCTTTAGTCAAACCACTCGTAGTCACAGCAGCGGGGTCTTGAATATTTTCCGGTGCATCCGTCATTTTCTCAACCGGTTGGCGGTACTCTATCCGTTTCGAGGCATCTTTGACGTTACCATTGTTATTCTCATTATCCTCCTCCTCTTTGATCGACGAGATACCGATCTCGTTCACGTGTTGCAGAGAAGCGGACAAATTCGCA
The DNA here is from genome assembly GCA_028454225.1 of Lasioglossum leucozonium. NCBI lineage: Eukaryota > Metazoa > Arthropoda > Insecta > Hymenoptera > Halictidae > Lasioglossum > Lasioglossum leucozonium. Next base: position 536,106 of record CM052216.1, on the reverse strand, counting down.
TTACAATCGCCTATGCCCGAATCTCTAGAATCACCCCTGAAAACTCGTCGCGGTTTCTGCGAGATTAGGCTTGTATCCCGATCCGTTTTCCTTCTCGAATCCTCCTCTTCGCTCTTTGAAACAACATTTAACGTTGAACTCGATTCGAACGACTCCGAGATGATCTCGTCTTCGATTTTTAAGTTGGATGGCAACTCTTCTCGACGACTACCGTATTCCTCGAAGCGAATACTTTTCACGATCGACGTGTCCTCTTTAACGACGATCGACTCCTCCATTTGGTACTCCGCGATAGTCTCCATTCCCTCTCCGAGCGTTTCCGTCGCAGAAACTAACTGCTCCGAGGAGACGGCGGCTGTTCGGTCCACGGTTGCCTCGACGGTGTCGGTTTCCTGGATCCCTTCGGTCTCAGTTTTCCACGAACACGATCTCGCGAGGTCCCTCGAAGGTTCATTTTTCAAACTGGAGTCGTCAAGGTCCGACGACGCGCGCGCTTCCATTTTTAGTGGAGCGTCTAACGTTTCTTCCGGAAAGATGCTCACCTCTGTCTTGTAGCAAAAAGAATACACGTTCCTTTTCGCGGCGTCTGCTTGGTTTGTCTCGCTTTTGTTTTCGACCAGGTATTTTTTCGGCTCGTCCGGCGACGACGGTTCAGCGTCGTTCGTTCTCGGAGACTCGATAGGATTCGATAACGGTTCCGATGTGGGCGATGACTCGACCGTTGCGGTTGGACTTCTTCTGTTGTTCGCCGAAAGGATTGCCATTCTTCCGAGCGCACGAATGGCGTTCCCTGTTTTCTGTGGTAACAAACGGAAACACGCGCGCACACGCAACGATCAAACCATGCTTGTTAGATAGGATTTACTGTTTGGTGACCGCGATGTGTGCAGCATTATAAAATCTCGAGTACAACGACAAGCAAGTGTGATATAAATATTTGTAAGAACGATTTGTACGACTCTGGTTGTGTAAAATTACCAGTTCGGAAATTATGCAAACAGAAAGCAACAGCGAAAACTGCAAACACAACGAACATTATATTTTCTTTATTCTTACCTGCCACTTTCTTCGTACGATGAATTTCTTCAGTTTTTCTGTCGGCAAGGCTATTCTGCTCATAGCTTCGGCGTGCTGTGCCATCCACGAGTGTTTCAAGCACTGTCTTGCCGACATTCGCAATCTATAAAATAGTAAATGCAATCGTAAGAATGTATCCTATAAAGGAGTGCAACTTCGATAAAACTCTGGGACTTGAAGGTTCGACCAGCCGATCGTTACGTACTCCTTTCGCTTGACAAGTAAACTGCTAATGAAGTCCTTAGCGTCGTTCGATATCGCGTCGAATGCTTCGTCCTCTAGGTCGTAATCCGCTCGGGTAATGTTGGCGAAGGTTTCGGCGTCGTTGTCGCCCATAAACGGCGATAAACCGGTTAACCTGAACGATTAAAACGTTTTTTAACGTTCGATAAACCTTTCGTCGATGATATACAGTTTTGTTTATTCGACAAGCGCTTACAGAACATAACAAATCACACCGACACTCCACATGTCCGACTCGGTACCGATGGGCTCGTAACTAATGATTTCCGGTGGAATGAATTCTGGCGTACCGAACAAAACCCTGATCGGTGTGTCCGGTTTTAGAGTTTGAGCCAGGCCGAAGTCGATCAGCTTTATCTGATGGGACGTCCGTGTTCTGCACATTATGTTCTCTGGCTGCGAAATTTTTATTGAAATTCTTATTAAAGTTTGGTTTTTCTTTGCAACCGTGTAATACGGTTTTCAGGTTACCTTCAAGTCCAAGTGGACCACTTTATTCTGGTGCATGTACTCAACACCCTCGCAAATCTGTCTCATAAAAAGTATACTGTCTCTTTCAGTTAGCGTGAAATCATCGGCGACAACTCTCTCGAATAGTTCACCGCCAGAAATGCTGCGAAAGAGAATTATGATGTTCGCGTAATCCACATTATAGCAATCTACGCTGTAAGCGAAAAACTTTCAACTTCTCCTTACTATTCGGTGATCATAACGATCTCTCGGGGACTCTCGAAAGCAGCGGCAAGAAGAAGAAGCTTCGGGTGTCTCAGCATGTTCATAATTCGGATCTCTTCCCGCACTTGCTGCCGATCTTTGGTCTTGATGGTCCTGACGAATTTAGCGGCGAAGCTTGCTCCATTTTGTTTCTCGGTAACTCTTCTCACAGTACCGTATCGACCTTTTCCGAGCTCCTCCAATACCTCGTATCGATCGGCAAACAGAAGCCCGTCTTCCATTTCAACCACTCGGGCTTCGAAAGGTGGTTCGAATTCTTATGCAAACGTGTCATAATTAAGAAAATATTCGGTAAACAGGGACATCGACTATTTTATCGCGGGTTCTTACCTTCTTCGTCGTCGTATATTTGCGTTTCCCCTTCCATCGGGATTCTGACGAACTCGGATTCGTTTCCCGGTTCACTGACGCCGTGAATGTTCTCCGCTCGAACGCGAAATCGACATTTTTCGCCTGGTTCCACGCAATCCTTCCCGGAAGTCTGTATCGTGTGACTCAGAGAGTGACAGGACTCGGTGATGGTCGTCCAGGTGTTTTCACCGGCGCGATTAATTTCCACGGTGTAACCGGTGACTGTACAGCCTCCGTCGTACGGCGACGACCTCCAATTGACGGTGGTCGTGCCTGGGGAACAGCATACGCTGGGAACACCTGCCGGTGGGTCCGGTGGTCCTATAAAATTAATCGAATTATGTTGAAACCGAGTTTCACTTTTTAAAAATACATGTGCACCAGAGACAGGACTGCTCTTAATTATAAAAGAATTACAAAGACATTCTTTTCACAAATTCACAAACGAGTTACGATGGCTTGTCGACGATCCTCTTGGCAATGATTCCAGACAGCGACTGACAACGAGTCCGTTCGAAAGAAATGGCACACGCGCGGCCGTTACACTGTTGTGTTCATTTTCATCGCGACTAGTTTTTTTGTCTAAACGCGAGTGACGCGCGCTTCTCGCGGACAGGGGCATAGTGTTTCGCGAACGATTTAAAGTTACAAATAAGACTATCGCGCGCAATTACCTTCACGGTTCGTTACGTTTCGATCAAGATACCACGATGTTGCATATTACCTGGATTTACTCTAGCATTAGGCGCTGAACGAGCGATCCAATTGTGAAACGTTTATTCCTTCTCGGAGAGATCTAATGAAATCGAGAGAGTTGTTGTACAGCGATAAGAACAACTAACAGACTACTTGTAGGCGGCACTAACAACATGTGGGAGAAGTTAAAACATCTGGAGTGTATAAGATCGGGAGAGACCGGTAATGCGGGCGTCATTCGGATGACTGTTCCCTCCGAGCTAAGGAGCTGCTATTTCAGTTAATTCTTCGCGAGGATGTTCATTTTAACGCGGCAGGATAAAGATCGAATTACCCATCCTCGGCTCCGATTGAACTCTGCTTTTCTTCTGGATATATGTATATTTATCACTGAGATCGCAAGAAGCGTTTCGACGGAGTTACACGTCCGATAAGCGTGAGAACAGGAACGTTTTGGCAATAACGATCGGCATTCTAAACGGTTATCAGGTTCTACCGGTTTGCACGCGCGCTTCCTCGCCACTGCTCCGGTCTATAGTTGATCCCGACCAAAGAGTAAGAACCGGACGATGATACTGGTGGGGGCGGCAGAAGACACACGGGAAGGAGGAATTATTGCGTGATACGTCACGCGAGACTGTCGCCAGCCTTGTACATAAGAAGAGGAACTGGACCGTGCGACACGCGCTTACACGCGTGGAACAATGGGTGTCTCGTTCCGAATTGCGTTTGCACAGACCGAGAGACCCGAGACGGCCAACGCGACGGAAATAGAATGAACGCGCTACGGTCGATTTCTATTATTACTAATTAACTAATTACCACGCGCTCGCTCTGCACAATTTTCAATTAACATTTTTCTTTAACGCATACCCTCGACAGCAACGCTAAAGCATCGACGGTCCTTTCCCAAGCTATTTTCCACAGACACCTCGTATTTTCCTGCGTTATCAGCGGTGACGTCGTCCGATATTAAACAAGAAACACCTCCGCCATAGGTAATCGCAGTCTTCCTGTCTGCAGCCAGCTCGCGTCCCTTTGACAAAAATGTATTCTCATCCGTTACTATACATCGGTGTGCATATGTATAATTACTGGACTGCGGATTTCAATTTAGTTCGGTCTATCGTTCTCGAATTGTTTGTCGATTAGGTTTCTCAAGGCGCGCAATATGGGAACAGAGGTTTCTCTGTACGAAGCAGTAATCGTATTAATAGAATCTAGCGCGGTCTCTCTTTTCCTGTTGGAATATCGCAAGCATTTATCAAAACAACTATTGGATTATCTCGTACGCAAACGAATCTTATTCCTTCGGTAACTACGCATTCTTTACGATATTGCTCGTTAGACTAAACACAAATTCTTTTACCAAAGTTAGACGAAAAAGTAACATAATCGACAAAATAGATTTACAATTTTGACTTACCGCACGAAGCCATTTCACCAGCGGTTCCGGCCGGCCTTGGTAGCTGGTCCTAAGGACTACCCTATTTCCTCTGAAGACTGTAACGTCAGCAGGTACCTTTATAACGGCGGCCGCGATAAATTCGTCGGACCCTTCATTAACATTCTTCTCCCTCCTCTCGATGTTATCGGCCGGTTTCGTAGTTTGGAGTTCGTTCGGTTCCTCCGGAGCTGGATCACATTCCATAGATATTATAGGCGTATTATCGTACTTTTTGCAGTGATCGCGAGCTTCTTTCAAACGATTTTCAGTCTTACGCGTATCAGGCTTCACCAACATCGGTTTCTTCGAATACACTTCGCTCATCGCCAATTTCGAGCTAGAAACGTTCGACACTTTCGCCGCATCCATCGTTTCTTCGTCCGAAGGCAACGGAACGTTCCGATCTTTCGGACTCTTGGCTAAACAAGACGCATTATTTCTCGTCTTTTTAGGGTCGAGATCTTTCTTATCGGTCGTTTTGCTTTCTGCTATTTTCCTCGTAGCGAGCAGCGGGCTGGGTGGAACGTTCCTCTTCGACGAGGAGGGAGACTGTCGTTTCAAGTCCGAAGATTTTAATGGCAGAGAAGACGACCTGGCACGCATCGGCGATTCGTATCGTTCATGTCGAGGAGACGATCGCGCGTCTCTTTCAGCTTTCCTCAGTGAATTGCTGCGAGCACAGTTGCCGCTCTTCTTGCTGCCGATTTCCGTATTATTACGCGCTCCGACAGAGTCTTCGAAATTCTGATGCAATCGTCTCATTCGCAACTCCGCTGTGCAACTGATCGATGGACCCTTTCCGACCACGGATGCTGTGCAGCGAATTTCCCCGGTATCTCGAGATGACACGCTGTGTATCCTCAGAACGCTCACGTTATCGTCTTTCTCAACCTATGCCGATAATATTGATACAGTCAATGAATATTTTAGTATGAATGTTTTTACAACATTTAAGATAATGTATTTATGTTTGTTATATTGTCAAGCGTACCTTGCATCTTGGGATTTCTTTCGCGTCTTTTCCATTAATGGTCCACGCGATTTCCATCGGTTTTCCGCATTGTATTCGCGCGCAGAAACGCGCAGTCTCACCTTTCGATGTCAGAACAGATACCGGAGTTTTGGTAAACTGTGGCGCTAGTTTCGACACACCTTTATAATCTGTTCGAATACACAGAGTATAGATATTTTTGTTAATTAACTGTGTATACAAACTATAAAAATATCCTGCTAATACCAGCAGGTGTACGCTAGAACGTGTGTTAGCATCAATTATCGTTCTATTCTACGAACCAGCTAATCGATTTGTTTAAAGATTTTCTTTCGGCAAATGCGTACCTTGAACGGCAAACAGGCCGCTAGAAGAAGCCTCCCCAAAATTGTTACGAACGAGACAAGTATACTCTCCGGCATCTTGTGGAGATACACGAGACAATCTAAGAGCAACTCCACCATCGCCGTATATGACGCACTTATGGCTATCGTTATTAGGTACTTCACGACCATCCTTTAGCCAAACGACTGTGAACGGTGGAGTACCTAAAAACATCGTTTATATCCCATTTAATAAATTAACCGTATGTCTAGTCCCGTATCAATTTTGACAAATATCGGGTACATAGCGCAAGTTGAGATTAAAATATTAAGAACATTCGTAGGGAGGGGCTTTTCTAACATGTTGCGCATCAAGAAGGATTGGTTTACGATACCCGCGAGTCTCGTCTGTAGCTCGTAACAATGCCCCTCCATGACGATCGATTCTTCGGAGAGTGACCGCAGGAACGTTGGCGGGTCTTTGTCGCAAGTAGACGGATCGCGAGGGTCAAGAACAGTGACCTGCAGACAGGCAATCAAATGAATGAAACGTGAGATAGTTGTTCGATGAATACTAAGAACAGGCTGCATGCATGTATGCGTATACAATGATTAAGCCGTTTACCTGACATGCGTTCTTGGTGGAACCGAGGACGTTCGATGCCACGCAGGTGTATTCGCCCGCGTCGCTTGCTTTCACTTTTGAAATTTCGATTTTCGCGGTTTTCCCGTCGAAGTGCCGTTTTATACGGCTCGATCGTTCCAACGGCCGTCCGTTTCTGCAACGCGAATCATGTTTCACTTCGCCGGTGCGACGGATAAAGACAACATTGTGGAAATACCAGGAGTTACTACTTCTCTTGTATAATACGTATCTGTATTGCCAATTACCTGAACCACGTTGGCGTTGGACTAGGCGTTCCTCCGATGCCACAGCTCAGTTGCAATCGTCCATTTATTCTGATTGTCGAGTCCAAAAGGCTTCGTCCGAAAGATGGATACGTTCTAGGAGAGGCGCTTCTAGTTCTTATCGTTCGGGAAACCGGCCCAAGCAGTTGACGATCTTTCCAAATCAAATCAAATCAAACCATTAATACTTTATTTGAATTCGATTTGCGAGTCGACAAAATGGTTATATACTTATGACTTCTAAACGAGCACTGGCCTCGATCCGACCATAATCGTTCTCCACGATCACCCTGTATAATCCCGCGTCCTCTTGCGTGACTTCGACGATTTCCAACATCTTCACGTCGTCTCGTTCCTTTATGGAGACCCTTGCGGTATGTGTAACGGCTAAGCCATTTTTGTCCCATTTTACCCACGGTGTGGGATGGCCGACCACAGCGCATTGGAATCGCACGGTTTCACCTTCCTCGACCACCCGATTGTGCGGCACCGCGTAAAATTTCGGTGGACTGATCTTCGGACGTCTCGACATCGATCTACTTCGCGGCAGGAGCTGCGGAGACCTCAATTCTCGGCCATCTGTAAAATGCGTCCATCTTATTTTCAATTTCTTCCTGACACCGATATCGAAATTCCCCATTTTAAATATACACTTTGTGGACGTATCGCTTACGTGAAACCGCCGGAGACAAGCTGCGGATTGGCGTAGAACGCGGCGTTGATCTTGGCGTAGATCCAGCTGACAAAAGACCCACGGGCCTTGTCAATCTCTGGCTTAGGAGGTTTTCTTTTCCTTCGGGCACTGAAAACAGTGGAAATAAACAAGTTTCAGTTACCGATCTTGTTCATGAAAGTCTTTGGGACGGTTGTCGTTCTTGGTCTCTGCGTAAATTGAATAAAACAAGCGCGCGTACCGCGTTACACGGATGTTTCTCGCCGTACACCGCTTAGGTGCACGTGTAGGTAGAAATCAGGTTTCTTATCACAAAATATTTCATCGAACTGCAGGAGTGGGTGCGACCAAGTAATTTGCATCGAATATACGATGATAATGATACAGAAAAAAAAAGGAAAAAAATCATCCTAAGCGAATGCTCCAGCTATCGATACTGTCGTTTTTCCGTAATCAAATCCTCCGTATCGGGTGGCCATAATTTATTGTATAGAAAATTACCATCCACTACTAGGCACGCCGACGTGAATGCTTTGCCAAGGTCGTTGTAAGCCACGCAGGTGTACTCGCCCTCGTCCTCCGGGTAAACATGTTGGATGTTCAAACGCGCAGTTTCTCCGTCTAATTCCGCGGAAAAGTCGCCACTCATAGGAAGTATCTGTATGCAATGCGCAAACGAATGATTCGATTCGTACAGCTGGATTCTAATTCGAAATAACATTTTTAATAGTTGTCGGTGCTCACCTTTCCTGCTCGTTCCCAGCGCACCAACGGCGGTTCAGGCGTGGCACGAACTTTGCACTCGAGGGTGACAGCGTCGCCATCGCAACACCTGAGGTCCCGTAGTTCTCTCGCGATCTCCGGCAAAGTCATCACTTTTCTGTTGATCGGTATCGATATACGTTAGCAAAAGCTTTTAACTATCCATTCGGCGGTTTCGCTAATCGCAAACTTGTCATTCGCGGTATCGCTTACCCGTGAGTGATACCCGATTTCTTCATCTTCTCCTCTTTACCTTGACCTAGAAACATAATCGATTATTTTGTTTAATCGAACTGTCAAATAGCCGATCGTTCGCTGCTCACCTTTCGCGTAGATCTGCAACGAAATTACAGCTTTAGCATCCCCATGGCAGTTGCGCGCTATCACGGAATAGGTTCCCGTAAAATCGAGTTTCGCATAGGGTATCTCCAGACGGTACTGAGGCCCTTCGCCGACCAACCGGAAGTGGGGCGCGTCCCGGTAGTAATCAGGCTGTAAACGAACGCGTAACGCATAAAATTACCTTTTTGTTCATGTTAATCACCTTGATTTTATAAACGTAGATCGAGCGTGTTTCGTCGCTCTTATCGAGAACTCTAGGCGAGGTTCGAGCCGTTGTTGCGTGTACGCAACTTTTTATCGCTGACAACAATAACACGTAACCCGAGTGCACGAGTGAAAAGCGCATGTGGCAGAACCCGCCTCGGCTCCACCGAAGTGAAAAGTGAAACACTGCGAAGTTTCAATTCCGAGACGTTTACCCTGTTAACGGGAGCTGATCTCGAAGCACGACCTCGACCCGAATTCTGGTATTTCCGTGACTCTCACGCCCGCATCGAGGTCATCGTTTCCGATTCAACGAACATCGTCATTGTTCCTGTCCAGACTCCTTCGGTTCGGGGATCGAAAGAGTTCCAGAAATATTATTGATAGGTTCTTTTCGTTTATGAAAAACTAAATAAATATAGGCAGAGTGAACATAGAATTTCGAATTCTTATAGTTTGCTAATGAAATAAGTTTTCGCTGTAAGAAAGAATCTTAAATTTGTGGGGTCAGAAATAGTAATTAGTAACGAACAAGCGATGCGATGCCTACGCGGGTGTTCGACGAGGTGTTCTAGATAGATAGAGAGAAGCGACGAGAGGAGGAAGGACAGTGATAAAAGTGAGATGAGAAACGTCTTCAACGGGGCTCTAGTCCATATAGGGAGCGAAAGTTGAACAGATCGCTTCAGACTGATCTCGTTGTTCGTATGACACGAGTGTGAACGCATATTACAGTTTTTTCGTTAGTAATTTCAGGTCTTTGCCAGACACGCCTTCGTTAAACCCTCGGAAATTAAGGTCACCGAGAAGAAAGGCTCGATTGTTCTCTGAATATTTGCAGTATCGATTGTTGTTTGTTCGTATACCAACGAAACATTTGAAAAATTCAATCGGTTCCTTTCTAATCGTACCAAAGAACGAATGATCATTGAAAAATCAGGGTCTGGGAAGACGATGCGTTGACACGAGAGTGCAACGGATAGCAGAGTCGATCCAATGTTAATTGTCGGTACGTTCACCGCGAATAAAGTTTTCAGGATCTCTAATGTTCGAAACCGATTCGTGACATAATGGACCTTCCGAGACCCATCTGTCTTTCAGCTGTCACGTTGCAGAACTGTTCGCCTACGATGAAATTTATGCGGACGACACTTCCCCTTACGGGCGAGAAGCGCCATAAACCGAAGCAAAGCCGCGCCGGCTCCCGCAAGGACTCGTTGCAATGTCATCGTATATCGATCTATATTTACTCGCGTGGAACTGATCGGTCGGACAAAAAAAATCTGTTCAACATTACGCTCTCGGCAGCGGCGACTTATTCAAGATATACGCGACATCCTGCGTTTTACGCGTAATACCGTATCATGGGAGCACGATTAGACGTTTGACAAGGAAATTCTGTATTCGCAAAATATCCGCAATTTGGCGATCGTTTATTTTGAAAAGTATCTTTCGCAGGAGTATTCGGCGATCGGGAGGCAGAAAGGAAGATTAGCCATCGAAGCGATCCAGAGTTTTCGTTTAGCGGGAGTACCGTCGCGAAATCAGCGCGCGTTTTTCCTGATTTAGCAGCTGCAGCTGCGCGAAAACAAACTTGGACGTATTTGGCGGCTCCGTCGTCGACTGCTTGTCTATAGCGGCGACGCGACACGACGCGTCGCGCCTGTTCCGATCGGTGGGCCCGAACGAGAGAGCAAACTCGGACTCGACCAACTTTACGGCGAACAGACGCCGACGTTAGCGTGTAAGCATCGACCGCTTCGATGAACGCCCTAACGAGCACCGTAGAGATCGCCGAGTGACTCATATCGCGGAGATCGCAGCTTTCAGATCTTGCCTAGCGATTGGAGGATCGATGATATGTCAATAATGTCGTTCGAACGAAGCGATAAATTATTTTTGTAATATACGGAGAATTACCGAGCTGTTCCATCGTGCGAGCGATAGAGCAGACACGGTCGACGAGTCGATCGCGAACCTATTTTTGGTCGGTCAGATTTTTAACTTCTTTTATTAGACAAAAAATAGAAAAATATTTTTCAATCGCTGTATTTGGTGTAAATATAAGGAGGACTGATTTTTCGCTTACACTCACGCATCGAGTATATCCAATACTGCGACAAAGTAGCCGGCGCGGCGCGGTGGTTCAACGAACAAAGATGTCACTGTCTCGATGCGTTTCCGAGGGAATATTCGTCGCAACCGGAATAGGAAATATCCATGTCACCGAGGATCGATCGCGAGGGATCGGTTGGAGGACGAAACGGCGGCTGTGTACGTTCGCCAAAGACACGCGACGACTGTTTTGCCGGCCGTACTTTTGCAGTACCGATCCATCGACGAAGAAAGCCGACTTCGTCAAGGAAAAGTGGGGAGCCTTCTTCTACACGCTCTTTTCGATAATGCAGATATCCCCTTGTGACGCCGGAGACCATATACCGATTTTCCGGTCACCGGCCACTTCCGGTTACCTTTTCGACTTGCCATTAACACCAGAACTACGGGACCGGTCGAAACGAGGGATTCCAAATTTTTTAACGTTCGTCGTACCGCGCAAAGAAAATAGTAAAGGTTGTTTATTATTATATAATTGTTCTTTACCTACACATTTTAATAGCAATCATTACGGATTTTTTTTCGTGTAGAAATGACGTCAACGTATTTGAAGATAATGCTGTTTTGTATTCCGTATTCGTTCGGACGCGTGTGACACGGTGCGTATAATCTCGGGAACTGTTGTACGAAAGAGTACCGATAGACGCGTGAATGGAATACAATTTATATAAAACTGTATCTTCCATAGTCCTCGTAGTGGAATGAACAAAATTCAATTTCTACAGTTTACTTATTCTAATTTAATTGTACACGTCGATATGAAATATCGACAGAATTGTAAAAAAAATCCCCATCCTTGCTGCGAGCAACTTAATAGAATGTTCAGTAGTCGCGTCCGACCAGTGGTCAGACCCGACAAACGTATTCCCGGCGCGCGAATCGCATTGTCGGAGACCTTCCCACCGATTGAGTAATAAATTTCTCTCTTTCTCTTGACACCGGGTGTCTAACCTCGCGTAACTTACTGTTACCTTTTAAAGAGTCGTCCAATATCAATGCCGTTTCCCCGACACGCATATAATGCTTGGCCCGTTTATGGGCATAATGCGGTATGTTACGTTGTCATTTCTTTTTCGCAATCACCTTGACCCACATCATGGATCAAGACGGCATTAGGGACACGTCATTTCACCGATTGCGCAACATTTCCTTTCTTTTTCTCGTTCCGTCGGCGATCGGCCACCCGCTAGGCAGTTTCGTCGCCTCGGAGGCTTCGCTCATGGTTGCCGCGGCTTTTCTTTCGGCATTCGTCTTGTCCCGTGCCTCGGGCCCCGGCGCTGCGCGAACCGGCGAAACGATGACAAATTGTCAACGATGAATATAACGCAACCAAGAAAAACTCAACGCGTCTATTTAATAGCTTCGCCTCGAATGCCGATCACGTTTCACGACGCGAACGTATCGCGAAGTTCGACCGGCGCGGCGCGGCTCACGGCGCACCGTGACCGTCTTCGTTCATTTGCGATTTATGCCAGCTAATAATACAATCGTTATACATATTATATTTACGCCGGTACCCGTAATTTCGTTATTTCGGAAATAACTCTCTTACCTTGAGAAAATCGCGCAGCCACATTACTTCCGGTTTGGGATCACCGACCACTTCGCACGATATAACGACTGTGTCGCCTTCGATCGCTTCGGTGGACAACGGCTTTGTAATGAACAGAGGCTCCTTCGAATATCTACGAATTTTTAATACTTACCAGTTAATATATTCTCATATGAAATTTCTTAGTTTTACAAGATTGAGATAAAGAAGAATAGACAAGCTTACGGTATATCTGGTGTTGCGACTGTTATAGATGGTGTTCCTTCGACCGACACTTCGTCGTCCTGTGCGTCGGTACCAACAACAGTTATCCTCGTAGAGGTTTCGGCATGGCCAACTTCGTTGGTAGCAGTGCAGATATAGACACCGGCGTCTCTCGCAGTAACCTTACCCAAAGACAGCTCAACGGTACCATCGTGGTTTAGAGTCATCACTGCCCTTCTGCTTGGACGAAGACGAATTCCATCTCGGTGCCTGAATAAACGATTAATATATTTATGTTTGTACTGTGATCGTTCCGTCAAAAACAAAAATATACGACAATATATCTGGACACATTTTAAACATATTAGGTATTTTACATTTCGGTGTAAATCTCTGCTTTGGACGCGTCTAGTTATGTAGTTATTACCATACGACACCGACGCTAGGATACGCCTCTATTTGAGCGGTTATTCGCAGGTCCTCTCCCAATTTGACCGTGTACGCAGCATCAAGGTCGCACAGGAATTCCGGGGCTATGTAAGCACGGATTCCCTTGTCCACCACGAGGATACAGCGACAGGACACCGACCCATTGACATTCCTCGCTGTCACCATGTAACAGCCAGAATCTTCCAGAGTGGAATGAACGATCTCCAGCGTGTAGAAATTGGAATTGTCGTTCCAGAACACGTGGCGCTCTTCAAAGAAAAAGGTATTACATCTAGCACAGAGTCCCAGTCCAGCATTGCGATCAAATCGAGTCTTCTATTTACCATCTTGACGAATTTCCTTGTCATTTTTGTACCATGTGACTTCCGGAGCGGGATGGCATGTCGCTTGACACGTCAATCTCACAGGATACGATACCTGGACCCGTCTGTCTCGGATTCTCATGGTGAACCGCGGTGGTCTGTCTTCTAGGTCGTCTAGTAGCTCACTGCGCATCGATGAAAGCATTAAAAAAAATGTATTAACCCTCTATGGATGCGTAACTTCGAAGTCACATGCTAATAGTTTAATAAATATTTCAGTGGGTTAGATCTAATCAAATTGGTCGCTTGTACAAATTGACAGGTTTACACGAAAACAGTCTATTTAAAAATAAAACTTCAGCTACATGGACTATTTTTAATACCTTTATGAAATACTCACGTTTACAAATGGAAAATATATATTTGGCAACTGTTGGTTTGGCAATTTTAGCTGTAGAAACAAATTCTTTCCGATTTTGGGGGTAAAATAAAATGTATCGTATTTATAATAAATTTTTTTTATAATTAGGTTTTCGTTACAGTTTCCATAGTACCGCTAAATGACAACAAATTTTCTAAATTACAGATGTGTAAGTACCGTTTAATCAATTTTTCTATACCGTTGCTTACGGAGTTAATCAATTTGGCAAACGAGTAGCTCTGTCATTGTTCTCGCATATTTATCATTTTTACTAGTTTTTATTTCCCTAAAGCGTCGCGTAATAAAAGTTACACCGTCGTGAACGAAAATTCTCTGTTATCGACTATGTGTACCTTGACTTGAGTTTCGCGTCAGCCTCAATGATCTTCGGATCATTGACGACGAGCACTCTAGCAAACGACGACACTTTGCCGAGCAAGTTGCTCGCTTCGCATACGTATCTGCCGGAATCGGTTTCTTGAACGTTCTCGATCGTTAGCGAACACTGCGATCTATTACGAGAGATCGAACATCTGGGTTCGTTGTTCAAATCTATTTCGGACGATTCACGGTACCATTTTATGTCGATTTTCGAGTCGGCGCGTATCTGCAACACAATCGATTACATCGTTTACTTTTTAGATGGACCACGGCATAATAGGAATTATTGAAACATGTACGCGAAAACATCACGGTCTCTTCCGACGCACGGAGCATGTACGCCTACGAGTCTCGCGACGCTGCATTAGAGTTACTGTGCACAGCAAGCTTAATAATAAATGTAGCGGAACAAAAGTAGACATGCGCGTCTAATTATAGCGTACTTGCCTCGCATTCCAATTTCACTGTCGTCCCCTCGAGAACCTTGAGCTGACCTGGCAAGATTTTCGTGAACTCCGGAAGATCGACGGTCTCGCTGACCTTCACGGAATTCGTCATAGTCACGGACTCGCCCCATCCGTAGCGATTTCGCGGTGTCACCTGGAATTTGTACTCGCCGCCTGGCTTCAGGTTGAACGCGTCGAAAGCGTTGATCGGCGTCATACCCAGCTATTCGTCAGAAAAAATTGAGAAAATGGTAAAGTGCGAAAGATCGTACCTCAAGATTTAAGCGTTGCTTACTCGATTCCTCGAGAATTGGCAAGTTACGCAAAAGTTTAGAAATGGTTAGCAGCGATACAACATTGTACAGACACAGTTAGAAAATGTGATAGACAAGCTGCCAAATATAATAGCTTACAATAATATTAATCTTGCGTGTAATCACCTCTTTGCGCATACGTTCGAATCAGCTTTACGCAATCGTTGTTTTACAAAATTTTATTATTCAAATTTATTTATTACTCTTCGCTGCATAAAATATAGGTTCGCATAAATATCTGTAGATAAGAGTAATAGACGAAACATAAATACCTCGACCCATCGTGCACCACCGTCGCTACCAAGCAACCAAGCGTCCACTCTGTAGGCGATCACTCGTGCGGGTCCCTTCTGTTCAGCTTTTCCCCAACTTAACGACAACCAATTTTTGCCACCATCGACAACAACCGGCTCGCTGCTAATCGGTCCAGGGACATCTGTACACAAATGACAACAGCGATCGATGAAAAAAATAAGAACTGTTTTTCAATCGCAAAACCAAATTCTCTTTAAATTTAGGAATCCTGCACAGCTTCTCGACTCTAACCTCTGTGTCCATACAAAAATTCCAAAAACTCGACGATCGGACAATCTTTATCGGACCACGAGCGTCTCAAACGGGAAATCGTCAATTGCCGATCGTCGTTGACGATTCCATGGTCGTGGGGCTTCATCCTCGATGACAGATCATCTCCGACTGCTTTTCGAGTCGACAGCAAGGAAACGTAAAATTCCGAGTGTCGTTAAATAAGTCGAACACAATGGAGAAACGCGATTGCCGCCGCGCGAAACCGAAAATGTCAAGGTGCTTCTCTTTTCGTTGTCCAAGGATCGAAAAAAGTGGGGCATACGAAATGACTCGCGTCCCGACGCTGACTGAATTTTGAATTTGTGGACAGAGAGGGATGTTGGAGGGAGACGAATCGGCAAGCCAAACGAAAATAACCCGACGAGAGGTGTACTCGCAACTGTGTACGTAGGTGGTGTCGTTTCGTTTCGCGTTTGCCTATCGTCATGCGAGAACCACTTTGTCGAATTGTGTCACCTATTTCCGCTGATCATTTGCGAATGGATGGCGCATCGATTCATAACTCTGTGCATTGTAACTTTCAGTTAGACTCGCGATGAACATTTGCATTCGATGAACTTGAAGAATAAATTTCATCGAGAATTTCCGATTCATTGGCCATTCTAATATTACGGATTCCGTGCTACGATGCTTATTTATCGACGGCCTACTTCGAAGATGCCACATGCTCCAGTAATTTCATCTGTTTATTTTCGACCGTTTCCTAGTTATTCAAAAATCAACTGAAAGTAGTCAGTCGTGATCTCATTTTTTAAAATAATAAGATCAATCGTAATTCGTTGTACGAAATATCTTTAATTCGAGACAAAAGTCGAATGTTACGAAACTGCAAATTTGGAAGAATTGTACACACTGATTTCGATTCGGGCGTAGCGATATTTGTGTGAGAATACTTCGCACGATTCTAATTCGGGATTCGTGATATCTTTCCAACATCTGTGATTCGCTTCCTCGCGTTCGGTATACCTATTTAATCATGCCAAGGAACTTTTATCTTTCGTACAGGTATATCTACGTTATGTCATAGTATGTTATACCGTAGTATTTATGCAGTCCGTTTATCAACGATTAACGTCGACATCGAAGAACTTACTTTTGACGTAGGGCACTTCATCGTCACGACTCTCGGTTGACAGACACATAGGACTCCCGGTGTCGGTGCGGCTGCTGACGGTACTCCAGTCCGGGGTCAATGACCTGGCACGCTGTTTCACCTGAACAATCAAGAACAATAAACGACTCTGTCTCTGAAAAAATTAAATTTTCTCAACCGTTTACTTACCTTGATCGAGAAGAAACTTCTATCGCATCCATGTCTGTTTTTCACAAGTATACAGTAGGTACCTTCGTCCGAAGGTGTGATCCTCTTCAAGGTTAATCTGACATAGTCATCTATGACTTCTTTGTAATGTCGGCCGTTGGTAATGTCTCTTAGACCTTTCATCAAAGTCACTGAAAAATGACAAATTTTCGATAGACGATAAAGTTAACTCGTAATTTTCAGTTAAAAATAAATTTGATTTTCGTTTACCTCGTGGTTTGGGGTTTCCAGCGCACCTAAACGATACGCTAACGTCTTCTCCGGTAGTAACGGTGATCGATTTTTCAGCGGGTCTTGAAATGAACATGGCGGGTTTTCCGGTGTCCGTTGTGCCTAGCGATTTGATATCTATCGTACTCGTACTGTCTATGTGTCCAAAATATTTCGATAGGATCGAACCCCTCTCGGATTCAGAAATCTCCGGTACGAAGGAAGCGTGAAGACCGAAGTCTGCGAATGCCTTCGCTTTCGAAATGGAGATCGGTTCCCTTCTGTCGCCTCGGAACCATCTTACCTCCGGTGCAGATGCGCCTGTATCGATCGTTATAATTCTTTATGTGCTTCTACTTTTCTATAGATCGTCCCTAAATAAAAATACCTTTAGCTCTGATTTGGGCGGCGATGCTGTAATCGGGCGAATAACTGGACAAGTATGATTTCTTGAAGATATCGGTGCCGAAATGATCATAAAAAATTTCGTGATGTTTGTCTGCGGTTCGCCGAATACGTTCTTAAAAATAAACATTGTTACGTTGTTAACTATTATTATACGATACTACGTATAATGCGAATATGGAAGTTGTACCATCGAACTGAACCATATGGGCTATTTCTTCCGTGCGAAGATCGTTCATGGCTCTACATATGTAACGTCCGGTGTCCGAGGAATTAGGTGCAGCAATCTCTAGCCGATAAATTCCATCGTCCAGGTAATTTTGCTTGTAGCGATCGCCTTGAAGGATGCAACCGTCTTTCAGCCACGAAATAAGCGGTGTAGGATTGCCGCGCACTCGGCATTCCAGTATCAATTCGTTATCCGAAGGACGATAAGTGTCTGAAATATGTGGTATTGTAATCGCATACAACGCAACTGTGGTATTATCGATGAATGAACTACATATGTTAATCGGCAGAATAAGTAACGATTGGTGTAAAAAGACAATTTTAAGACTGCTTCGTGGAACCAAATACGGTTAACAAATTTCCAACAACCCGGTAAATACATGTATGCACACTGTTTTACACGTATACGACAGAGGTGGTTTTCTTCGTTGTATCGAATAACGTCTCTTCCCTTTGGTCTACACTTTGCGAACTTACCTTTAATAGATCTTGTGAAGGTAGGGGGTGACAGTGCTGGTTGGAAATCGGGGTAAATTTTTAATGCGGATTCGGTGGTTGCGATTCCGTGAACATTTTCGGCAACACAGGTGTACAGTCCGGAATCTTCGGGGATTGCTTCATGCAGTTCGAAATAAGCCATACCGTTATCGAACCGAGTTCGATATCGACTCGATGTGATTTCGAGCTTCTCGCCGTCTTTTGTCCAATGTACTCTTGGTTCTGGATATCCAAGCACGGTGCACGTTAGTCTTGTTCTCATACCGACTCCTACCGTTCTGTTGGTTAATCTTGTACAGAACGATGGTTTCTTTCCCTTCTCGCGTGGTACCGTCTAAAAAGAAATCGGGTTAATGTACCGGAATGGTTAAAGTACAATTTCGCTAATTCTTACCGAATCCGTGCAAAGAGGCGCGTACAACGAGACGCTCGACCCATCGAAGTCAGCGCGAGACGTAGTTTTCGGTCCGCTATACCGCGGTGGTCTAAACGAGCTAGCTGAAACGTTAAAGTCGCTATCGCCAGTCGAATAGTCTTCGTACTTCAGCAAACTGATGGACCTGGCTCTTGTGATTCTGTCGTCTCTCCTTCTCCTTCTTCTGTAGTACGAACCTGTGTCAAAATAGTACCTTTCCATGGACGAGTCTCTCAATTTATAATCGAGAAAATCGTCGGTTCTCCTCTTGGTCAAAGAAGTCAACGAGTCTCTCCAGCTGTACGACCTAGAAGCGCTCGACAGCGCAGATTCGAAGCCAGAATCGTGTCTATGGGTCTTGTCGCGTCGTTCCCTCCAAAACTCCACATCGTAAGAGATGCCTTTGGGTCTTGAGATTCTAGTATCGTCTGTAATTTTTCGTAACAGCTGATCCGACTCGCTTTGTCGTAGCCTGGACCAGCTGTCGTCTATCAGCTGTTCTTGTCTTCGCTTTCGAATTCTCGAGGATTCTTCTTCCTGCCGTTTCCTCGTCCGTTCATCCTCCGCCTTCAGAGCCTTTACCGTTTCCTCTCTCCTAGCCTGTCTGTCCGCGTCTCTTCTGTGTCTCCTTTCTTCGTCTTCTCTCCTAAAACGTTCAGCTTCTTCCCTGTTCCGACGTTCCTCGGCCCTTCGCCTTTCGATTCGTTCAGCCTGTTTTCGTCTGATAGCCTCCTCGTCTTCCTTCCATTGTCGCTCAGCTTCTTTTCTCTTTCTTCCACGCTCCTCCTCCCTCCGCAACCTCTCTTCTTCCTCTTTCAATAATTTTTGCTCCTCTTCGTGTCTTCTGTGTTCTCGTTCCTGCCTCCTGCGCTCGCGAGTCTCTTCTTCTCTTCTGACCCGTTCCTCTTCGTTTTTTCTTATTCTTTCCGTTTCCTGTCTGATTTGTCGCTCCTGCTCTTCTCGTCGACGCTTAGCTTCTTCGCGTCTCTGCGCGTCTCGTTCTTCTTCTTTCCGCAATCTCTCGGTTTCCTCGGCTTTCCTGCGATCCTCTTCCTCCTTCCGCGATCGAGCTTTCTTTTCTTTTCTTACGCGCTCTTCTTCCTCGCGTTCGGCTCTCTCCTCTTCTTCTTTCTTTGCGCGCTCATCGCGTTCCTTCTTTCTCTGCTCTTGTTCTTTCTTCCGTCTTTCAGCTTCTTCCTTCTCCTTCCTTTCCTCTTCCTCTTGCTCCAATTTTCGTTTTTCTTTCTTCTTTCGAAGTTTCTCCTCTGTCTGCTTCAACTTGTCCGATTCTGCCCTGTTCAATCGCTCAACTTCCTCCTTTCTTCTACGTTCTTCGTCCTCCTGCTTCAACTTCTCAGCTTCCTCTTTCTTCCTATTTCGTTTCTCTTCCTCTTGCTTCAGTTTCTCAGCTTCCGCTTTTATTCTCTTCTCTTCTTCCCCCCTTTGCTTCGACTCTGCTTCCAGTCTGCGATTCTGCTCTTCCCGTTTCAGTTTCTCTTCCTCCAGCTTCTTATCGCGTTCCTCTTCTTGTTTCAGCTTCGCTTCCTGCTCACTCTCGCGTCTCTTTTCGTCTTTGGATTTCCTGCGTTCTCCCGATTCCTTTTTCCTCCGTTCCTCTTCCTCTTTAAGTTTCTTTGCTTCCTCCACCCGTTTACGTTTGTCTTCTTCCAGCTTCAGTTTCTCAGCTTCATCTTTCCGTTCGAGTTCTTCTTCTTTTAGTTTCTTAACTTCCTCCTCCTGCTTACGCGTCTCCGCCTCTTCTTTCTGTTTCTTGGCATCAACTTCTTGTTTGCGCTTTTCTTCTTCATCTAGTTTCTTTAATTTCTCTTCTCCTTTACGTTTCTGTTCTTCCAGTTTAAGTTTCTTTGCTTTCTCAGTCTTTTTACGTTCATCGTCTTCCCTCAATTTCCTAACTTCCTCCTCCTGCTTACGTTTTTCTTCTTCCTCTTTCAGTTTCTTCGTTTCCTCTTCTTGTTCACGTTTTTGTTCTTCCAGCTTAAGCGTCTCTGCTTCCTCAGCCTTCTTACGTTCGTCTTCTTCTCTCAATTTCTTGGCATCCTCCTCCTGCTTACGTTTCTGTTCTTCCTCTTTCAGTTTCTTTGTCTCCGCCTCTTGTTTACGTTGCTGTTCTTCCAGTTTAAGCTTCTCCGCTTCCTCGGCCTTCTTACGTTTTTCCTCTTCTCTTAGTTTTTTCGCCTCCTCCTCCCGCTTACGTTTCTCTTCTTCCTCTTTCAGTTTCTTTGTCTCCTCCTCGCGTTTACGTTGCTGTTCTTCCAGTTTAAGCTTCTCCGCTTCCTCAGCCTTCTTACGTTTTTCCTCTTCTTTTAGTTTTTTGGCTTCCTCATCCTGCTTAAGTTTCTCTTCTTGCAGTTTTTTCGCCTCCTCCTCCCGCTTACGTTTCCCTTCTTCCTCTTTCAGTTTCTTTGTCTCCTCCTCTTGTGTACGTTGCCGTTCTTCCAGTTTAAGCTTCTCCGCTTCCTCAGCCTTCTTACGTTTTTCCTCTTCTTTTAGTTTTTTGGTTTCCTCATCCTGCTTAAGTTTCTCTTCTTGCAGTTTTTTCGCCTCCTCCTCCTCCTGCTTACGTTTCTCTTCTTCCTCTTTTAGTTTCTTTGCCTCCTCCACTTGTTTACGTTGTTGTTCTTCCAGTTTAAGCTTCTCTGCTTCCTCGGCTTTCTTACGTTCTTCCTCTTCTCTTAGTTTTTTAGCTTCTTCCTCCTGCTTACGTTTTTGTGCTTCCTCTTTGAGTTTTCTGGCCTCCTCCTCCTGTTTACGTTTCTGTTCTTCCAGCTTAAGCTTCTCCGCTTCCTCAGCCTTCCGACGTTCTTTCTCTTCTCTCAATTTCTTAGCTTCCTCCTCCTGCTTACGTTTCTCTTCTTTCTCTTTTAGTTTTTTGTCGTCCTCCTCTTGTTTACGTTTCTGTTCTTCCAGTTTAAGTTTCTCGGCTTTCTCAGTCTTCGTACGGTCTTCCTCTTCTCTTAATTTTTTTGCTACCTCCTCCTGCTTACGTTTTTCTTCTTCCTCTTTAAGTTTCTTTGCCTCCTGCTCCTCTTGATTACGTTTCTGTTGTTCGAGTTTAAGCTTCTCTGCTTCCTCAGCCTTCCGACGTTCTTCCTCTTCTCTCAATTTATTAGCTTCTTCCTCCTGCTTACGTTTTTGTTCTTCCTCTTTGAGTTTTCTTGCCTCTTCCTCCTGTTTACGTTTCTGTTCTTCGAGTTTAAGTTTCTCTGCTTCCTCAGCCTTCTTACGTTCTTCGTCTTCTCTTAATTTTTTAGCTTCTTCCTCTTGCTTACGTTTCTCTTCTTCCTCTTTCAGTTTCTTTGCCTCCTCCTCTTGTTTACGTTGCTGTTTTTCTAGTTTAAGCTTCTCTGCTTCCTCAGCCTTTTTGCGTTCTTCCTCTTCTCTCAATTTCTTAGCATCCTCCTCCTGCTTACGTTTCTCTTCTTCTTTCAGTTTTTTCGAATCCTCCTCCTCCTGCTTACGTTTTTCTTCCTCCTCTTTAAGTTTCTTTGCCTCCTCCTCTTGTTTACGTTTCTGTTCTTCGAGTTTAAGCTTCTCTGCTTCCTCAGCCTTCTTACGTTCTTCCTGTTCTCTCAATTTCTTAGCTTCCTCCTCCTGCTTACGTTTCTCTTCTTCTTGCTTTTTACGTTCTTCTTCGATCTTCAACTGTTCAGCCTCTTCTTTCTTTTTACGTTCTTCATCCATCTTTAACTGTTCAGCTTCTTCTTTCTTTTTACGTTCTTCTTCGATCTTCAACTGTTCAGTTTCTTCTTGCTTTTTACGTTCTTCTTCGATCTTCAACTGTTCAGCTTCTTCTTGCTTTTTACGTTCGTCTTCGATCTTCAATTTTTCAACTTCGTCCTTCTTCTGACGTTCTTCTTCGATCTTCAACTGTTCAGCCTCTTCTTTCTTTTTACGTTCTTCTTCGATCTTCAACTGTTCAGCTTCTTCTTGCTTTTTACGTTCTTCTTCGATCTTCAACTGTTCAGCCTCTTCTTTCTTTTTACGTTCTTCTTCGATCTTCAACTGTTCAGCTTCTTCCTTCTTTTTACGTTCTTCTTCGATCTTCAACTGTTCAGCTTCTTCTTGCTTTTTACGTTCTTCTTCGATCTTCAACTGTTCAGCTTCTTCTTGCTTTTTACGTTCTTCTTCGATCTTCAACTTTTCAACTTCGTCCTTCTGCTGACGTTCTTCTTCTTCCTTCTTCCTACGCTCTTCTTCTTCTTGCTTTTTACGTTCCTCTTCGATCTTCAATTTTTCTGCCTCTTTCTTTTGCTCAAGTTCTTTTTCCTCTTCTTGCGTGTCCTCCTTTTTCTTCTTCTCCTTTTTCTTTTCTTCATCAGTGGCCCATACCACCTCCATTCTCAGCAAATTGTCGCACAATACGTTCACCGTGTCCATCAAGTTCACAATAGGCATTTCCAATTCCACCAACCCCTCGCCAGTCAAGTTTTCTTTCCACAGCTCTTCGACCGTATTGGTCGATGTTTCTAATTGATACAAACTAGGTGCTAATGATCTCAATACACCAATTATGTCAGCTGTGCCCGAATGCGGAGGTTCGGCTACAGGTTTATCTGCCGATTGCTGACAAATAATGCTAATAGCTTTCTGAATATTCTGAAGAGACTTCATCGACGATTGCTCCACTCCTTTACTGGTTTGCACACGTTGAATCGCTTCCTTAAGATCTTCGAGCGGTGTCATCAAAGTTTTCAATGCTTCGTTTTGAATCTGAATCTCGAGGCCCAATAAATCCTTGTAACTTTCGATCTTACGATTAATAGTATCGATCGCGACGTTGATCTCGTTAATGGAAATCGTTATTTTCGTGGAAATCTTCACAACCTCTTCCACTGGAACTACTGTCTTCTTTTTTCTTTGGACTTTTTCGCGTTGCTCGAACGAAGCAGTCTCCAATGCAGTCTGCAAATTCTTCAACGGTTGTTCCAGGTTTTCAAGGTATACCGTCGAGGATTCGTCCACAGTCATGATCGAATTCTTCAACAGTATCAAAGGTTCGGCCAAGCTATTGATTATACCCGTATCTTGATCGCGCATAGTAGACTGCTCTTCGATGAACGATATACTCTTCTCCAGACTGGACAGAGAGTCTACAATAGCGTCTATGCTGGCCTCTTCTTGTTCAGCGCTGAAATCCGTCTTGTTCTTGAGCGCCAAGAAGCTCTCGTGCACTTCGGACAAAGGACGAACCAACGTCTTCACAAGGCTATACTCAACTTCGTCTTCCTTGTCAGTAACGATTTCCTTCATACCAACGATCACAGCTTTCATCGTCTCAACTGGTGGTACCAGTTTCTCAACCACAGCCCAATCGATCATCTCAATCTTCGACAACTGTTCCTCGACTACAGGCTCCGACTCCATGACAGCGCATTCGTGAATCTCAGCTATGGACTTCTCTATCTCCTGCAGAGGAACAGCCAGACACTCGTTGATCCAGTGCGTTTCTTCGGGTAGCGAGACCACGTCCGGCGACAGTACGCGTTCCTCTAGCACAGAGATGCTCCTCTGAAGCGTGATCAGTGGCTCCACCAAAGCTGTCAACAATGACGTCTCACCAGCTGGTCGTTCCTCCGCTGACTCGACAAGTATGCGATCCTCGATCAGCGCAATGGACTTGCAGAGCTCCTCGAGGGGTTCGATCAAGGGATTCAGAGTGGCCTCCTCTTTACCATCGCTACTAAATGATTTTTCTCTAGCAGACTCGATGGCAGTTTGTTCATGGATGACAGAAGCCGCCGCAGTTCTCAGTTCTAACAACGGCTGCGCCATCGTCTTCAACAACGAGAGATCGTCCTTCTCCGACAACGCAATAGTCACTTCGTTAGCGTCCATCGTCTTGCGTTCCTCGACGACCAGGGCTAGACACTCTCTAAGTTCACTGAGAGGTTTTGCTAGTCCCTTCAGGGCTTGAGCTTCATCCTCGGAAAGGGACAGAGCGATCTCCGAAGGCGATTCTATCGTTCTCTGATCGACCACCATGGCCTCGGTGATCTGGACGTTCGGTTCTTCGATAATGTCACCCCAGGTCTTCAACGAGGAGACATCCTCGGAGATGGTGTCCGCCGCGGGTTCGACGATGATCTGCTGATGGTCGATCGTAGCCACGCGTTCCACCAGGTCGCGAAGGGATTTAGCAAAGGTTTCGAATGCCGAGACGCTTTCGGCCTTGGACATCTCATCGGTGAACTCTGGAGCGGCCTGAGCGATTTGTTGAATGGCTGCCGCCGAGGTCTTCAAGTCCGTCAGAGTCTGCGCCATCATCTGCAGCTGGGAAGCTTCTTCCGTTTCGGATAAACTGTGCACGTCTTCAGCTAGGACGTGTTCTTGAATAATAGCGATCGACTTCTGGAATTCCTCCAGTATCGGGTTCAGACTCGTCGCTTCAAAGGACACCCGGTCTTCTAGTGTCATTGCAGTTTGTTCCACAACGTGTTCACCTTGGATAGCAGCGACGAACGACTGTTCCAGTTGTTGAAGAGGAGGCATGAGGATGCTCAGCACCGTTGCAGGCTTCTTAGTCTCTGTTTCCAGCATCGCTGCTTCCTGCGTCTTGATTTCTTCGATCGTGGAGACAGACTCCTGCAGTAACTTGCTGGGTACGACGATGCCTTCTGGTTTCATTGGCCGTTTCACTGTTCCAGCGATCGCAGAAATCACTGCAGGCCTAGAGACCATCACAGAACATTGTTTCTTGAACTCCTCCACAGCTTTTCCGAACGCCTGCAACGCTGACACGTTCTCCACGTCCAAGACTTGCTGGCCAGGTGCCTCTATCGCTGTTAACTGTTGCACCACTGTCACGGATGTCCTCAGATCGCTGAGGGATCGTTCGACATTCTTTATCACAGACAAATCCTCTGTGTTCCCTGTGTGGATCAGCGTTTCCTTGACGAGCACCAACTGTTCTTGAATCTCCGCCACGTGCTTATTAAGGTCTTGCATTGTGATCTTAACAGGAAGCTTCTGCAAAACAGGAATCGGCACATGCTGCTCTTGCATCGCTGACAAGAATGATTCTTCCAGCTGTTGCAGAGGTTGCACAATGCTCAAGAAGATTATAGCCTCTTTCTCCGTCGTCTTCGCCGACTCCTTGCTCTGTTTCTCAATTGTCAGAATTGCATTTTGTAATTCGCTGATTGGCGTGAGCACAGTCTTCGCAAAGTCCTCGGTCATTTTTTTCTCCTTTCGAATCTCAGCGATTTTCATAGCTTCTTGTTTGGCCACAGCCACCAACTGTTTTCCCGATTCTTCTATTGACTTGGCGAAAACTTCCAAGCGTGATTGCTCGTCGATCTTCATTTCCCCCGTTTCGTGTACCTCAGTCTTTGCAATTTCTTGAACTGCAGCGATGGTCGTCTTTAGTTCTTCCAAAGGCTTCGCTGTCGCCATCGCTAGAGCCAGGACCTCGACATCAGCCGATGCTGCAACTTCGCTAGCCTGCTCTTGGATCACAACGATCGAGTGTTGGAGTTGTTCAAGCATAGGTTGCAATTCCAATTTCTCTAGCGGGATTTCATTGGGTTTCGTTTCTTTTGTGGTTTCCGATGGAATCGTTACGCCTTCCTGAATAGCTGTCACCAGAGCTTGCTCCAAAACGCCAAGTGGTTGAATCAGCACATCTAATTTCAATTTAGCTTCTTCATTCGGTATTTCTAATTTTAATTCCTTTACAATTTGAGATTTTTCTTCCTCTAACTGAGAAAGAGACACTCGTAAGGTGTGAACGGTGCTGCTGATTTTCTGAAGGACATCCACATTCACCATTTTTGTTTCTTGCGCTTTAGACTTGTCCAGTTGCATCTCCTCCTTTTGCAGTTGCACTGCAATCGAGCAAT
Organism: Lasioglossum leucozonium; assembly: GCA_028454225.1. Classification (NCBI taxonomy): domain Eukaryota; kingdom Metazoa; phylum Arthropoda; class Insecta; order Hymenoptera; family Halictidae; genus Lasioglossum; species Lasioglossum leucozonium. Next base: position 509,644 of record CM052216.1, on the reverse strand, counting down.
GTTCTTGCAACAGTTCAACCGACTTGGCGAAGTTTTGTAGAACGGATACCTTCTCTGTCTTCATCTGTTCGGTAATTTCAATTGGCGCAGTCATCGATTGTTGGACAGCTGCAGCGGTCTTTTTCAAATTTGCAATGGCTTGTTTGATACTCTCGGCAAGATCCATTTTTGCGCTAGATGCCGGAGTCGTCGTTAGTTGTTCTTCGACCGTATCGATGCTTTCCTTCAGTTCTTCAAGAATAGGTTGAAGCGTGATCGCTTTTGAAGGCTGAATTTGTTCGATAACTTCAGATGTCTCGGCAGTTGCTTGCTCTACTGTGGTGACTAAACATCTCTCCAACTTTTCAAGAGGATGGATCAACGGAGTCAATTTCGGAATATCTACATTCTCTGCTTCCAGAGCTTTCGCTTCTTCGAGAGACTCTTCTTGTATTTTCGTAATAGTTTCGCGCAGAGTTTGAACAGGGGCAATAATCGTCCGTAAAATCTTGGTATTGACGCCAACGTGTTGACGCGTGACCACAGCTAGGCATGTCTTCTGGAATTCTTGAACCGAATTAGCAAAATGCTGCACCGTCGTCTTGTTTTCCGCGCCCGTAAGCTTTTCTTGTTCCCTGGGCTGAACGGTGACCACATTTTGTATAATCGCGAGCGAGGAATTCAAATTGTCCAAGGACTTTTTGGTGGCTTCCACGAGAGACGCTTGCAGGGGAAACTCTTTGGACGCGGTTTGCAACTGTACCTGTTTTTGAGCAACGGCGATACACTTCCGAAGCTCTTCAACTGCAGGAGAAATCTCTAACTGTTGCGAAACCGAAGCTTCACCTGTTATTTCTTCAGCTTTCTCCAGTTCCATCAACACGGTCTGTTGCACAGTCGAGGACAAGGACAGTTCCAGCTTCTGCAACGGTTCTACGAGGAATTTCAGTACTCTTTCTACTTGGTTTACCTCCGATGTATCCAAACTTCGAACTTCCTCGAATTTTCCTTCTTCGATTTTATTAATGGACTCTCTTAATACTTGAAGAGGGCTGATGACCATTTCCAGGATCGCTACTTGCGATTCTACCGGCTTCTTTGGTGCTGCTCGTGCTTCGATCTGCTGTTGGGAAATGACTGCTAAACATTTTTCACCTATATCCTCCACTGATTTTGCGAGCACTTTCAATGAAGAAATTTTGTCGCTATCTGGCATGTCAGTTGTTTGCGCAACCTCCATAGACATTGTCTCTTGCACAGCTGCTATGGAGGACTTCAGTTGTTCTAATGGTTCTTTCAATGTCATGGCTACGGACTTTTCTAGTTCGCTACTCGGCTTCTCCGTTGATTCGAGGATGACATGCTCCTGAATATCCGCGACTGATTTCTCCAATTCTTGAAGAATAGGCTCAACGTTCAATTTTAAAGAAGTGTCACCTTTTACGTCCGAAGTAGATTCTTCCTTGAGGATGCTGGTTTGTTCGACAGCCACTGATAAAGACCTCTCTAACTCCTCCAGAGGATGGACCAAAGTGTTTAACATGGCAACTACTTTTTCTGTTTCAGACGTAGGTAGACCTTCAGCTTCCATGGTCTTCTGTTCCTCGACTTTAGACATCGTTTCACGCAGCACTTGTAGAGGCGATGCAATAATTCCGAGAGCTTGCTCCAGTTCAGCCACCTGTGGTTGTTGAACAAGGCTGAGTTCGACCTTCTGCTGACTAGTTGCAGCCGAACACACTTTTCCTATTTCCTCTACACATTTGGCTACTGCCATCATAGCTGCAGTCTTTTGTTCGCTGGTTAACTCTTTCGCTTCTTCCAATTCTAGCCTGTGCATAGCTTCAACGGAGGACTTCAACTTCTCCAATGGAGCTTCTATAATTTTAGCAACAGAGGTCTCAGCTGTTACCGTTGATATTTCAGCCTTTTTAGCTTCTGCCGATACTTGTTCCTCAATAACAGCGATTGATTTTTCTAGCTGTTCCAAGACGGGAGCTAACGTCACCGTTTCTACAAGCGTACCACTATCCTTCGCTTCTTCAGCAGCTTCGGTGGCTTGTTGAGCAACCGTCGTCAATGCTTGTTCCAACTCCTCCAGAGGATGTACCAACGGTTTCAGAGCTTCCACTACGTTCTTACCTGTCTGATCTAATGATTTAGACTCCTCAGTTGTTTGCATTTCTACTTCAGATATAGACTCCTTCAAAATTTGAATAGGACTAGCAATAGTTTCGAGCATTTGTTCTATTTTAGCCACCTGTGGTTGCTGAACGAGGCTGACTTCAATCTTTTGTCGACTAGCTACCACCGAACACATTTTTCCTATTTGTTCCACGCATTTTGCGACCGCTACCAAAGCCTTTGTCTTTTCTTCAGTCGTTAGTTCCTCAGTTCCTTCCAATTTCAATTTTTGTATAGCTTCCACAGACGATTTTAAATCTTCCAATGGAACTTCAATGACTCGAGCAACAGAGCTTTCAGTTTTTACAGTTGACAATTCAGCCTGTTTAACTTGAGCCGCAACCTGTTCCTCAATGACAACGACAGCCTTTTGTAGCTCTTCCAATACTGGCGTCAATTTAATCTTCTCTGCTGTTAAGTCCTTCGTTGCATCAACGGATTCAGGTGTTACTGTACCAACTTGTTGGACAGCTGTGGCTAATGCCTGTTCCAGCTCCTCGAGTGGATGAACCAATGGCTTCACAGCTTCTACTATGTCTTTTCCTGCTTGATCGAAAGGTTTAGCTTCCTCGGTTGATTGGGATTCAATTTCAGACATAGTCTCCTTTAACACTTGAATCGGACTGGCAATCGTTTCAAGCATTTGCGTTAGTTCAGCCATCTGTGGTTGCTGAACGAGGCTGACTTCAATCTTTTGTTGACTAGCTACTACCGAACACATTTTTCCTATTTGTTCCACGCATTTTGCGACCGCTACCAAAGCCTTTGTCTTTTCTTCAGTCGTTAGTTCCCCAGTTCCTTCCAATTTCAATTTTTGTATAGCTTCCACAGACGATTTTAAATCTTCCAATGGAACTTCAATGACTCGAGCAACAGAGCTTTCAGCTTTTACAGTTGACAATTCAGCCTTTTTAACTTGAGCCGCAACCTGTTCCTCAATGACAACGACAGCCTTTTGTAGTTCTTCCAATACTGGCGTCAATTTAATCGTCTCTGCTGTTAAGTCCTTCGTTGCATCAACGGATTCAGGTGTTACTGTACCAACTTGTTGGACAGCTGTGGCTAATGCCTGTTCCAGCTCCTCGAGTGGATGAACCAATGGCTTCAGAGCTTCTACTATGTCTTTTCCTGCTTGATCGAAAGGTTTAGCTTCCTCGGTTGATTGGGATTCAATTTCAGACATAGTCTCCTTTAACGCTTGAATCGGACTGGCAATCGTTTCAAGCATTTGCGTTAGTTCAGCCATCTGTGGTTGCTGAACAAGGCTGACTTCCATCTTTTGTTGACTAGCTACTACCGAACACATTTTTCCTATTTCTTCAACACACTTGGCAACAGCCTTCAACGCGATCGTCTTTTCTTCAGAAGTTAGTTCTTTCGTATCTTCCATTTCCAGTTTCTGCATGGATTCTACAGAGGATTTTAGCTCTTCCAAGGAGGCTTCCATAATTTGAGCAACAGAACTTTCACCTTTTATGGCAGATACCTCAGCTTTTTTAGCTTGCGTTGACACCTGTTCTTCGACAATGACTATAGATTTCTGTAACTTTTCTAAGACAGGAGTCAATGTAATTTTTTCCACAGGCAAACCACCTTCCATTTCATCAGCAGATTCAGATGTCACTGTGCTAACTTGTTGAACAGCTGTAGTTAACGCTTGTTCCAGTTCTTCTAGGGGCTGGACTAAGGGTGTCAGGGACCCCACTACCTCTTTACTTGCCTGGTCTAACGACTTAGCTTCGTCGACCGTTTGCGTGTGAATTTCAGACATGGTCTCTTTTAGTAACTGAATTGGACTAGAAATTGTTTCCAGAACTTGGGTCAATTCGGCCACCTGTGGTTGCTGAACAATGCCGACTTCAACCTTCTGTTGACTAGCTGCAGTTGAACACACTTTCCCAATATCTTCTACACACTTCGCTAGTGCCTTCAAAGCTGTTGTCTTTTGCTCGATAGTTAATTCCTTCGTTTCTTCAAATTCTATTCTTTGCATAGCTTCGACGGAAGACTTTAATCGGTCTAATGGTGCTTCTATAATTTTAGCAACAAGGCTTTCACCTTTCACCGCTGACACTTCCGCTTTCTTAGCTTCTATTGAAACTTGTTCTTCAATAACAGCTATAGATCTCTGCAGTTCTTCCAAGATTGGAGTCAATTTCACCGTCTCTGTAAGCAAACCTTCCGCTTCTTCGACAGTCTCGGATGTCACAGAGCTAACTTGCTCAGCGGTTGAAGTTAAAGCTTGCTCCAGCTCCTCCAGTGGATGTACTAACGGCTTCAACGCTTCTGCTACATCCTTTCCTGTCTGATCCAAAGATTTTGCCTGTTCGGTTTGCGTTTCAATCTCGGTTGTAGTCTCCTTCAATATTTGTATCACTGTTCGTAACTCTTCTTTCTGTACTTCCTCAGCCGACGCCATTCTTGTTTTCGACCGAGTCGCAATTGCCAAGCACTTTGCTCCAAGCTCCTTCACCGACCGAACAAATGTTTCCATCGCGCTTGTTCTATCCTCTTCAAACGATTCTTCGGAATGTTCGCTCTCCATCGTTGCGATCTTCTGCACAGCTCCTAAAGAGAATTTCAAGTCTTCCAGTGACTTCTCGACATCCTCTGCAATTACTCTGCTTTCTTCCTTCGATAGTTTCCGAGTGACTTCCAGAATTACTTCGTCTTGAATGCTAGCGATAGATCTCCTCAGATCCTCTAAAGCTGAGCCAACTGACAACGACTGCGAAGATGTACTGGCCTTTCTCATTTCTTGCACACTTTGCCGAGCTTCTGCTGTTTGCTGCTCCGCAGATATATTCAGAGATTGTTCCAGCTCCTCCAAAGGTTGAATGATACTATTCAGTATAGCAGCAGCTGTTTTTCTAGATGGTAGATCCAACGTTTCGGTCTCCTCCATTTCTTGTTCCTGTATCTTCGCCATCATTTCTCTCAGATTCTGGATGGGACTGATTATTTTCTCGACGAGGTTGGTGTCCAATTTAATTTCGTCGTCACTGATCGACTTTTGCTGCTCGGATAGATCGGTAGGTTCGAACGAAGGCGATATGGATCCGAAAGGAGACGCGTCGTCGCGTTTCATCAGCTCCTGAGAGACCATCATGGCTTCTATTAGCTCTTCCAGTGGTTTCGCGGTGGTATCCTCGATACCTTGGCTTTCTTCCTCGGATTTTGATGGCACCGTCGCTCTAATCTCCTCGAGGATCTTTACATGCCTCGACTCCTTGGTCCGGCGGATCACTTGTACAAGTTCGACGATCGTTCGAGTTAACTCTTGCAGTTTCACGAAGACCGAAGATACTTCTAGTCTGGGCAAGTTCTGCTGCAGCATCTCCAGAGGCTCTAAAAGGAACTGTAACGATATCATCACGTTTTCTTTCAACGCCGGTGTCAGCTCCTTCTGAGTCAGACCAAGCACTTTTTCCGTAGCATGTTCCAAACTCGCTAAACCGTCCAATACGCACAGAAACTGTTCTTCTAACTCTGGAATCAAAGAGGGTAAAAGATTGTGTTCAATCGACATGCTTGTAGCTTTCAAATCATTCAGGATTTGGATGAGTGCGGTCAGTTCCCGTATCTTTCGTTTCTCCTCCTCGGATTTCGAAGACATTGGCTCCTCTAAGGCTACGTACATGAGATTAGTTAATTCTGTGAACGGTTGCTGTATCGTGAAAATCAACGTTACCATTTTTCGTACCTTCGTGTCTCTGTCTTCCTCCAATTTCGTTTCTTGCTTTGGAGATTCTTCTATTTGTTCGTCTTTTCTTAGCACTTCTACAGTCTTCTTAGACACTGTCGCACTGTCCTCGATCGAAGATACCTTTTCAGTTTTCGCTGTTTCTTCTTTCGTCTTCAACGTGTCTATCTTTTGTCGATCCTTTGTACTTTCTTCGGCTTGCATCAATTCTCCCGACTCCATAGTCCTCATTTTCTCTTCAGCTTTCTCAACCGAGGTGCTTGTTTCGATCGAAACTGGTGTTTCTTCAAGTTGTCCCTCAGTTATCCTCTTCGCCTCTTCCTCGGACACTGTCTGAATCGTCAGTACACTCTCGACCTCTTTCTTGGACACTTCGATAATTTCATCGATGATAGTTTCAATCTGCGTGATAGTAACCGGTAGATCTTTCGGTATATCCTCAGCCGCCTCCTCAATTTTCTTCGCAGATGTTTCCCCGCCAACTGTTTGTTCGATTCTCTTGACAGATTCGTTCACGTTTTCCAAAACGTCCGCGACAGCGGACAGCGTTTCCACGAAAGAAGAGCCTTCGGACGCACCTTCCCGAAGAAGATGCAGCCGATGCGCTAACAACGAAGAAGCTAGGTCAGTTGTTGACTTAGCCAGACCACGAAGATGGGCTATCGACTCCTTCGAAATCGAAGCTATCATTTTTTTATCGATTTTCTCTTTGAGCGCATTCAATGCCGATCGAAGCTTATTCGCGGGGTACAGGAATCCCTCGACAATGGCTTCTTCGTCAACAGACTGATCGCTCGTCTCAACGAACTGCGTCTTCGACAAAGATATCTGCTTCTTCAAAGCTCCCAACGACTTCGAAACAATTTCCTTGACGCCCGAGTCCGCGTTCTCGTCTAACGACGAAATTGTGTGTCTGAGATGATCCAGCGACGTCGCAAGATTGTACTGTAGGGTGAATTCCACACTGCTGGGTCTTCGAGAGTAGTCAGTCCTGCCGATTTGCTTCTGTACAGAGACAATGGCGTTCCTCAACAGGTTCAACGGTTCTTCGAACAACGATGCTCCTTCCAGACTGGGTATTCTCTCCAGAGTGCTCAAGGTCTGTCTCTGAAGACCTTCGACGGCCTTGAGAATGACGTTCCTCCTTTCATCCAGCAAAGCTGCCTCGGGAACCAGACTCTTGCGACTGCTTTGCACCACAGATAGACAACTCGAGAACTCCACCAGATGTTCTTTTAGACTTTTAAGCTCCACAACGATCTCCCTGCGACGATCCAGGTGCTGGACATCTTGCGAAGTGGTGGTTATAGCGTTCAATAGCATCTGTATCGGTCTCAGCAGGATCCTCGCCACATCGGTCTCCAGTGTCTCTTCGGCTTGTGCTTCAAGGACCTCCATACGATCTTGGATGTTCTCCAAGGGCTTCGCGATTTCTCGAAGTGTACCCACCAGCTGCTGCCGAGACTCCACGTCTCTTATAACAATCGGAATTCTGTCTTTAATGTTATGTAGAACTCGAAGAGTAGTTTCGCATTTATCTATCACTTCTGATTTACTAGCCAATTTTTCCATGGTAGAGTCGATCACGTTTCTTTCGATTGCCTCTAAAGGTTGTGCCAAGTGGTTCAGGATGAACAGCTCTTGGATACCATATTGACGTGTCTCCAGAAGAACATCTTGAAGAGTACCTAACGACTGCAGGAGGTTATTTAGCTGAGAAGTAGTCCGAGCAACCGCTTCTTCGGAAGAAGCTTGTTCATAGTTCCCAATTGCCATACGCATCGTAGAAACGGTTTGCCTGAAGTCTTCGAGGGAGTTAGCTAATGTCGATGGTGGCAGCGTTGTAGTATCGGCTGTGGGTTCTTCGAAGTCTTCTAAAATCCCGGTGACATCGAATTGAACGTTCTCCAGAGTCTTCGATAGTGAAACCATTAGTTCAGCGACCTTCTTCTCCTCCCTCTCCAAGTCTTCTTTTCTCAATTCTTCGATCTGGGTGACAATTTGATCGGACCTTTGCGAACTGAACTCTTCCACGGTCGTTTTCTCTATGATCGACTCGGAGAATTCGGTCGGAGGAAGCACCGACGTGGTTTCCATCAACGTTCCTTCAGGAATTGTTGCTTGAGACGTTACTTCCTCTCTTCCCTCTCGCAGGAGAGTCTCCTCTCGAACCGTTTCTTGCGTGGTAAATTCCTTTTTTTCTTGGATCAATGACTTAACTACTTCGCTCAGTTCCTTCTTGTAAAGAGCTTCCTTGATCGAGATCGGTATCTGGTTCCCGATGTCCTCTACGATGTCCACTATAGGCTGCAGAGACTCTTCCTGGGCGTGGTCTCGAAGGACGGTCATGATGGTCTGCAGAAGACATCTCATAGGCCTGCCAAGACCCTCCAAGGTAGTCAAATTTGCCGGTTCATGATACATCGAGACGGCGTTCTTCAGTCTGGTCAGGGGCTCCCGAAGGTCTATCAAAGCTTCAAGGAGGTTCTCGTCGCTAGGTGGTTCGGAGTAAGACGTCTCGATGGCAATTTTGTTCACGTCCCTCTTCAGCTCGTCGATCGTTGAGCTCAACGCCGATTCTTCTTCCTCTTTCATGCTGTCTTCGGACGTGGTCGACAACCAGTGTTTCATGGGGTCCAACGATCGACTGATTCTATCGGCCAAACCAAACGACGAGATTTTCTTCTTCGTCGCTTCTTTCTGCGTCTTCGCGGTTCTTTGCTCTTTCCTCTTTGACGCCTCTTTCGCGATCAACGGCGTGTCCTTCTCTATTTCTTCCAACAGTTCGAGAACTGGAAGAACGACGTCTGTCTTCGCATCGCTGTCCACAATGCCTCGAACTAAACTTCTCAGTTTCCCAATAGGATTGATCAGGTCCTTTAAAACTTGTTCTTCTTCAGGCTCGTGTTGCTGAGTTAGTAAAACTCTCTGTAGAGTAAGCAGAGGTTCTTTTAATAGACATACTTGAAGAATAACGTCGTCGTCGACTGGGTTTCTCAAATTAGCGATCTCCACTGCCGAGGAGCCTATACATTGCCGTAGTTCTTCGATGCAACCAGTCAAATCGGACACGTAAGCAGGGTAGCTCTTCTCTTGCTTCTCCAGTACCGAAGACAGAGCAAAATGAACGTTGCTGAGATTCTGATCCACGTCCAAACCGTCCAAGAAATGTTTCTGCATCTCCTCGATCTCTGCCAAGTTGGATATCGTTTTCGGTAACTGAGTATTGATCTCCTCTATGATTTTCAGGACACCGTTCGTCGATTTCGTCCTTTCCTCGGAATCCGAATGTCGCAGAACCTTCACCATCGCTTTCTTCAGCTTGTCTATGGGCAACGAGATTTTGCGGATCACTCGAAGCTCCTGGACCGTTCGTTCTTCGGAGGCCAGAGCTGATTGGAGGTCCGACAGAGGTTCCTTCAGATCCTCCAAACTGGTCAGCGTCTCGTCCTCCCTCAGGGTCATCGCGGTACGAGTAGCGTCCGATACATACTGCCTCAGCTCGACCAGGCAAGCTGTGATTTCAGACGAAGCTAGCAATTTCTGTGCACTGGCTGCGCCGTTAGTCACGGATTCAACGTCCTCGATGTCCTGAAGAGCCGTGCTCAATGCCGACTGAACATCGATCAAAGGATCGAGAATCCTATCCGTCAAGGTCTGCGGCTCATCATGGATAGACCTGGAAGAAATCGTCTCCTCTTTCTCGCCGATGGTCGCTTGGATCATTCCATCGATGTTGTTCAACGCCTCCATCACTGACTGCAAGGAACTCTCGTTCAAACGCGAGACCGTAGCTTTCAGTTGAGATACCGCCGGCTCGAGGAGTTTGAAGATCGTGTCTGCGTTCTCTGCGATTGAGATCGGTGTCAGGGCGCATTGAAGAGAATACAAAGGACCCTCCAAGCTCATCAGGGACTCGATACTTTCTTGACGAGTGACTTCTTTCTTCTGCGGTGTCCTCAGTCTTCGGTACATCTCGTCGACTCGATCGAATATGGAGGACAATCTAGGATCAAGGGTGCCCGAGATGTTTTCGTAGCACTTCAGCGACTCGTGAAGCATTAATCTCGCTTCCTTCAGGATATCTTGTTTCGGCTCCTCGATCGTTACCTTCCGACCCTCGTCAGACTCTCTCTCCATAACCCTCTGGACCTCTTGCACAGTGTGGTCCACAGATTTCTGCAACGACTCGATCAGCTTCGTTCGGTGTTCCGACAGTATCCCTTTCGTCTCGTAAGTCTCTAGTACAGTCTTCAAGGTATCCAACTTCGTCCTCAATTCCCGCATCGGTGGCAGAAACTCGTCCATAATCCCAGCGACGCCATCAGTTTTAGACACGCGACTTAAAGCCTTCGTCATGTCCTCGACCGACTTCGACAGGGACTCCACCACCACCGTGTCCACGGTCTCTATCGATCCTTTCGCTGGGTCCACCGAGACGTCGTTCACGAAGAACCGGAGGGCGTTCAGGATGTCTTCGATACTCGACACTAGTCTAGATTCCCCGCTGTCCACCGTGGACACCTTCTTAACAGATTCCTCCAACTTGGACACCGCGGACATCATTCTGATGAGCGCGATAGGCCTCTCGCCCATCGCTCGACCAGTCATTTCATACTCGATCTTCGCGATACCCATCAGGATCTCGTCGACAGGATCGGTCAAGCTCTCTAAGATCGCTATTACATCCATCTTCCGGTTCTTCGCGTTCTCCTGACGCTCTATCAGCTCCATACCGCGGAGGAGCTCCTCGGTTGGACCGCCAATCGCCTCCAACAGAGAAATTCTGATCGTCTGAGCCATCGATCTGTCGCCTGCGCTTTTCAAGGCTTTGGACTCTATAGCGGACACCTCTTCGCAAAGACTCTGAATCGGTCCGATGATGTTCTCGGTGACAACGGTCTTACGTGTCTCCTCGTTCGCGGTGTTCAGCTTCGAATCTAGGGCATCGATGTCGACCAAAGTATCCCTAACCATCAGGACAGGTTCTTTCAGCTTGTTCATGCTGTCCAGAAGCCTTTCCTTGTTGCTCTTCGACATGGACTTGTCCGACTCGCTAGCGGACTGCTTCTTTTCCGAGGATTTGTCCGCCACGTCCTCGATGTACGGCTCCTCGGTCTTCAAGATCGATTCTACACGCTGATGCAGCTCCGTTTTCGCGCTGCCCGATCTGCTTCTGCGCCTTTTGCCGTCGATCTCGCTGCCCAAAGAAGATTCTTCGGAGCTTCCTTTATCTCTCTTATGCTTCTTCTTTCGGTGTCGCTTCTTCTTCGGCGCACCGGTCACAGAGTCGAACGACGAGTCGCCGCCTATGCCATCGTCTATGCTGGACCCAGCTGTTTTATCACCGCTTAAACTGCGTTTCCTGTCCTGCTCGTATTCGTACATTTTCTGAGCCTGGGTCTCTGAAATGGACAGTCGGGCAGACGACAAAGCATCGGCGAAGGTGTCACTGTCGTCTTGTCTTAAAGAGGATACTGGAGAGATCGGCGAGATCGGAGGAGAAAACCTTTCCTCTCTTTGAGCACTGTGGAAGCTCTCCGACTCTATTCTCTGACTCTTCTCGCTCTTCTCGCTCTTCGAAGAGGAACTGGACTTCTTTCGAGGAGGCCTCGTCGGTGGTTTGTCGTCGTCTTCTAAACTGTACATTGCTGATCTCTTCAGGGAACTGCGAGAGTCTCGCTCGGGGGAGGATAGGACTCGCGTTACGTCGTCCAAGATCGAGACGTCTTCGAAGTCCGCTTCGGTGCGGAGATCATCGCCATCTTCGGCGCTGACGAAGTAGTCCGGTGACACGTCTATCACTACCGCCTCCATCAACAGATTGCCGGATGTGGAGGACTCTTTGACGAACCTCATAGGTGGTAACTCGATCACGTTGTGCTCTGAACACGCGACGAAGCGAGTCTTTATTTTTGCCTAGTTGTCTGTGTAATCTATACAATAAAAGAAACTCCATCGTACTCACCTGTAACATGTTCGGACAATTGATCGGCATACATCTCGACAATTTGAAGAGCTTCCTCTTCGGTGAGATCGGGTGTCTCGTAAAGGCTGACGGAAACTTCTTTCCCGTCGAAACTGAACGATACTTCTCCTCGATCATCCAGAGTAACAGAATGATCGGTTTGTGGGGTATCGTACAGCTGAGAAGTTCTCTCTTCGTGTATCGTCGATAGCGATAAGTTTCTGGCAAGCTCGTGACCGTTTGGCGATTGAATTTCTTTTGCTTCTTTTCGAACTGGTAATTTATCTGCAAAATAATATTTGAAATTATTAAATAATTACAGAAGAATATTTAATTTGTAGAAAATTGGTGGAAATACCTTCAAAACCTAAAAGCGATGCGGAACTGCTGACGGATCCCATACAATTGGAAGCCTCGCAGGTGTACGTTCCTAAACAGCACGTTCCATCTTGCCCGGAAATGATTCTGTGTATGTCTCCAGGCTTCAATTCGACGCCATCTTTGTACCATTTCAGAATCGGTTGCGGTACACCGATCACTTTGCACTCTAAGTTCACTGCACCCTCGTCCGACAATATGGCGCGCAAACTTTCAAGAAACTTCGGCCTCTTGAAGTGCTTGGGAATGATTAATTTGAGGAAACAGGATGTGACGCTATGGCCGAAATCATTGGAAGCCACGCACTTCCATTCTGCCTAGATGTTGGAAGAGAAACGGCGACAATTAATCGTTGATTTATATTCGCAAGCTTACGCGGACAGTGATAATCGAAATATTTGTTAACTCGTTCGTTCGATTGTTCTTTAATTCTCGAGGACGAAGAACTTACTTGATCGACAAATTCGAGTCTTCGTACATCGAAGTGACACGTGCCAAGATGTTCCTTGGCAACGCGGTATTTTTCGTTCTCTTCCACCAGAACGTCGTCCCTGTACCAAGAGAGGCTTGGCTCGGGCGCAACACTGGCTGTAAATTTAATTCTTTGCATACGATCCGTTGTTTGAAATTTTACAGCGACGCGGACCGTGCCGTGACCAAGCAATTCGAACGTACCTTGAATAGTAAATCGAAATTCTTCGTTGATTCTTGCCTCGCAGCTTCTGAGCCCTTTAACGAACGTGGGCGGTTGATTCGTGCTCAGAAGCTGTAGACGTTCTTCTTCGTTTAATTGATTTTGAATATCTTCGATCGTTAATTCGGCTGTACTCTTTGCTTCTCCCATACAATTTCTCGCGATGCAGCAGTAGGAACCTTGCGCAACAGAGAAAGTCGTCGATGCTCGATTATTACGAAAAAATTATTTTTTAAAAATAATTAAATACCCAAGGAATTGGTTCCAGTCAGTTGATAAACGTCTCCCGGTTTCAATTCCTGGCCATCTTTGAACCACCTGAGCAATGGCGTCGGAAACCCGACGACCTTGCACTCAAAGGATACCAGTCCTTCCTCCGTCAGGACAGCTTTCAAGCTTTCCATGAAGCGAGGTCTTCTATAGTTCTTTGGAACTGAACAAACGTATTTAAAAGATATCGCGTTCATGAAAAAGTTATTATATAATTTTTGAAAAATTTATAACAACTACTTCTGGAATATTTCTGCGTAGAAAGAAAATATATTTGTTGTTTAGCTTACTGGACATCGCGACATAGCAAGTAGTAAACTGTTTCATATCTTCCGCGTTGGTTGCGACACATTTCCATTCGCCTTCGTCCATAGCTTCCACCGGAAATACTTCTACGCAATATGCGCCCAAGCCATCTTCCATCACGTGATACTTGTCGCTAGGCTCGATACGTCCTTCCTTGTTGTACCATGTTATCGCTTTCGGCCATGGCGGCACTTCGACTGTCGCAGATTCATGTAAACGCGTATTTGTTATTTTTCACAAAAATTAAAAAAAAAAATTCGTCGACAAGAAATTATTTTCACAGCGTATACCTTGACAGGAAAGTCGCAGAGTTTCCCCAATTCTGCAGCATTCGTCCTGCAGGGACTGCTTGAAAACAGGAAGTGGACTGGAGAGAGTCAAAGAATCTGCTGGCTTCAGAGAACCTTCTCTGCTACCTTTTCCGACTACGTGCACCTAAATTATCGACGGAACCAAGTTTTCCTTAAAGTTTTGTATACGCGGAATATTATGATGGAAGGATCGTTTAAAAACGATATTTTATATTTTTGTTAAGTCAAACGCTTAATGTTATCGAAGTCGGCTTACTTTCGAGGAGGAATACGCGGTCCCCATACAATTTACCGCTTCGCACGTGTAAATGCCAAGGGAAGTTGAGTCATCGGGGTTGGCAGTTAGAGCGAAGACATCACCGGCCTTGATTTCTTTGTCATCTTTGAACCACCGAAGCACAGGTGTAGGTACGCCGACTACTTTGCATTCTAACGACACTGTACCGGCCTCTGTCAGAAGAGCACGAAGTTCTTCGACGAATTCTGGCCGTTTATACGCTTTCGGGACTGTCGATTAAAGAGATCGCAATTAAATTTGATCGTCGATCCAATACACCGAGAATAGGGAGTACTTACCGATCACCGTCAACCGGGATTTGCAGGATGACCTGCCATCCCGGTTTTCTGCCATGCAGGACCAGAATCCTTCGTCCTCGACCGTGACCGGGGCCACGTCGACGCAGTAGAAGTTTCCTTCGTGTACGAAAGAGAATCTCGAACCCGCGTGTACCGGTTCGGCATTTCGGTGCCAAGTGATCTGGAATCCGACAACAACCACGCATTTGAAAGATTTAAATCGCGACGCGACCACTGGCGTCATCGCGTTGTCGAACAGCGAACTTTTAGAGGAAAAACAATCTGCACCGACGAAGTATCTCGTCGGAGACTGTAGGGAACTGACACATTCGTAACCTGTACAAATGTTCCGGTATTTTTTAAATATATTTTCAATACCATTTAAAATAGGTCGATCGTAACGAATCTATTTTAACGAATAGACGAAACACAAAATTGCGAAGACATTAGAAGAATTTCAGAATATTAACATTATTAAACGAACAAGCGCATCCCGATCCGTCTGCTGATTTGTACAATTGGCTCGGTGTTTTTCAATGGCTCCTTTGGAATATTACGTAACCCGGTCGCAGAGCGTTACCGCGGAAAACGACCATTTGGAGGTTTACGAGCGGGAACACGCAGATTTAGCCAATCGGTAAGCATAGTTTCTGGCATAGTGTACGCGCGCGCGAGTAATAATAGTCGTAATACGACGCGTAAGATCGCGAGTAACGATCTTCGTTCTCTCGTTCGCATCTCCTGCCATGCTGCGAGCTCGCTCTCGGGTCATGGACCTCGCGGGATCCCTTTTAGTTCACGTATCTCGGTTCGCCGGACTGCCGGGACAGACAGAACCAACAGAAATTCGTGGCAATAAGTCACCGAGTGATTTTGCTTCACCCTTCCGGGTTAATCACCGGATTTGGCACGGATTCCTAGTTCCCCATGCTCTCGGTCTATCAATTCTAGAACGTCTGGGGCCTGTTCTTCCTCTCTCGACGCCGATAACACCATCCGTCGATGGCATCGCTGTCAATCTTAAGGCGTTATACACCTCGGAACAGCGATGGGCAGCGTTGAACGCTTTTAAGAATTTTACCAAGTCGAAAATAATATAACATCATTTCAATTCTATCAATGTCTTTATAGTTTTATATTTGGACAGTCTATTTTCGTTATAAATGCATTTCTAATTATTTCAATGGTAAATCGAAGCTTAGAATGTTGTGTTTGAAATATTGCTACGACTATTGGGTAAAGGATTCTGTAAAAATTAGGTTAGAATGCACTTATTCGAGCACATTTTTGACATTCTCTAACAGGATGCCAAAAATTATTTTATTATTATAATAGGATTGTCTTTAAAAATAGAAAATAGCGGAGCAATGTACGCGCGCACACGTGGAGTTTAATTTTGAAACATGCTTGCATAAAAATCGGACAGTATTTTCTAAAAATAGCTATTTCTTTTTACATAATAATTGTTGGACCGATATAGGTTAGCGAATGTAGCTTTCTTGGCGTGTGTAATTGATAAACAGAGGCGTGCATTTGTTAAACTGTAACAATTACCTTTGGTGTCGTTGAACTTCGAATTTCCACGAGGAACCTGGTCCTGGTGCCGACCTTGACTGCCAGATCGGTTAATTTGCGTAGAAATGTCGGCGGATCACCTTCCTCGGTGATCGAATCCTCGATGTTAAGGTGGATCTTCTTCGAGGATCCTTTGTCCAACCCTTGGCCGACTCTTGTCGCTACCAAAGCATAGTGGCCCGTGTCTTCTTTCTGAGATTGCTTCAGGGTCAATTGGACGACGTTGCCTCTCATTTGAATCCGGTATCGATCGGGTGGTATCGGTATATCGCTGCGTTTCCTGTAGAATTAGAGAAAATTCAGCTCGAAAAGTCTTGGTTTTCAACGAACTGTTTTTTAATTTTATGTTTCTTGAGGTATTATCAATGACGATAATAGTTAGAAAATTTGACTGTATCTTGATATGTCGGCAACGCTGTTCTATTTTATCGGTGTATATCATAGCAAGACGTATATTTATGACCGGCTGCTGTTTCGTGCTGCCAATTCCTCTTGCTACTATGTGCCTAGGTATCAATGATTTATTAATCTGTTTTTGTTTACTTGTATTTCAATAATTAACAAGTTTAATAATAGTAAATAGGGATTCATTTATTGTTATACGTAAATAAAAGCATCGAAGAATCGGGCGTGTTCGGAAAGTTCGGAAGGAAAAGTGAAATAGGAACACTTTCTAATGAAACGAGGGCGGTTTTGCAATCATCAAATGTCACTTTCTGGTTCTTCTCGGGGCGATGGCCGAAGTCCAATCGGACCGATGCGATGGTCATCGGCGCACCGTCTATTTGCTATTTCTTCTCTGTGGCAGACAATTAGAATGTTATCTGTTGTTGCTAGCTGATTCGGTTGTACGCGAAACGACCCTGTACAACGCGTTCTTCTGTTCAAGCATCGCAGTCACGATACTTTCATGGGCGAAGATTTCGATTTTTATTTAAAACATTTGCCAATGTGATCAATTTTCATTCCATCTATTCGATAGAAACAGCCTATTTGCTGCATTGTGCGTCGCGTCGCGTCGCGTCGGTGCGTTCACAGTGAATTTGTAACGAAGCGCGCACGATAGCACCGCTGATCTTTCGTTACGGCATTTCTAGATCGTTGCTAGATATCTGAATGATCCGAACGATGGACGGCCTTCGAAAAATCCGATCATACGCGCGTTCGCGCAATCCGGCCGGCACCAGACGGCAGATTCTTTCCCTCGGGTCGTCCGTCGCGGTAAAAAGGGTGACGAAAATAGGGCAGTAGAGCAATGCCAAGAGTTTGCGGCGCTCTAGATCATTTGTTTGTCTAAATCAAGTTGGACCCGCGTAGATCATTATTATTTAAACCGCCGCTAAACCTTTTGATAAGTATTCACAATTATTTAGAAACCGGAGCGAAAGAATTATTTTGGTAACACGTGGAACGGGGCAGCCTTCGAGTCGTTAAAGAAAACACGTCTATAAATACATAATACCGTCGTCGAAATGGCGTAATTATCCGAATTGAAATAGAAAGTACATCGTTCATTAGATAAAAACCAAATAATTCATTAATATTCCGATAAAAGATTATTGAAACGTTCGATAATCAAGTTCTCGATACGTTCGATGATTTTTATAGCGTTTCATTGGTGTTAATTAATTGGTTCGTTCAAGGTCGTACCGGTGTCTCGATCCATCCGATAACGAGCCGGCGATAGCAGGTTTGTTGCCATTGGCACACTTGCAGCAGTCGCTCCCCATGACACCGTTGCGGTCGAAAAGGGCCGAGACCACCCTTTTCGAATCAAGAGCTAGGACACGCGTTTAACCAGCGAGCACTTATCGTTCGCGAGTCCATCGAGGGGAGGATCGTTCCGGGGTCATTCGCGTCCGCACTGTTCGTAAACGGAGCACCGTACACGAAGAATCGAGGCGGTGAACGGGATCCTGTTCGATGCATCGATACCAAAATTCGCCGATCGCGTTGTCGGCGCCGATATTTCAGTTACGAGGATCGGTCTTTGCGTCGGACGCCAAACATTGGCATCCCGGCTGCGTTCTTCACCGTGGTGGCGATATCGGTAGACGACGCGTTGACAGGCCCGCAAAAATAAACCCGACAAGCGTCCTCTCGACCCTGGCGAATCTGTTCGATGAGTTCGCTATCGATAGCAAAATCATAGGGGCGACAGTCAGTTTCATTCTACCGCCACCCGACGACGACACACTATTCGACGACACAGGCGTATCACTGATAGATAACCGACAATCGAGTAGCTTTTCCCGTCGTTCCACGGTGCATGGGTTAGATCTGGATTAGATCGGTCTCATTCTACTCGACTGTCACCCGATGACGACGCGCTACTCGAATCGACGACACAGGCGTATCACTGATAGAACCAACAATTTTAGTCGCTTTCAGCGGTAGAGAAGTTCGTTTTAGAAGAGATCAGGGTACTCGAGGGGGGTTCGTAACTCGTTTGGAGGGGGTGGCGTCCGATCGTCGAGCGATCCCACGGTCCATGGATCCGGATCGTTTCGGTCGGAGCTATCTCCGTCGTCGATCAGGGTCGACGCGGATCGACGGGAAGCGGTCCCGAAAGAAGCTTGGATCCGAGCTAATTTTTTGCCGCTCGTCGATCGTCGCGACGCTCCCTCGGAAGACTGATAGCGAAATGCCAGCGCCAGGTCGTCCGCGCCCGATTTTCCACCTCCACACGCGCCACCTTCCGCTATAGTTCGAAGAAAACTATAAGCAACCAGCGTGAAGCATCCTAGAGCCGGATGCTCAAGGAGCAGCGCCTCTTTCGTCTTTTCGCGAAAATTTCGAGCTCGGTCGAATTTAGCTCTTTGCACACCGGAGAACACCGTGAACAGAGAAGGGCGCGCGGGGTTGACGAGGTCGCGGCGAAACGTCGATGCGCCTCGGAATTTTCATAATTCGCGAGGGAAAAGCTTCCGTCGCGCGTCGTTCGTCGCTCGTCGCGTCGTCGATCTCTGACGTACCGTCTGAATGACCACGGGACTCGCCCGAGCCAGAGAATACATACTCGAGAATGACGGTGATAGTCGTTCACCGATATTCGCAGTTTGGCTCTTGGAATGATTTTGCACGAATCGAGATTGGTGTTTCGAATCATTGAAACTTGCTAATCTCGATAATCGTTCGAGTGGAAATCTTCTAGTTGGATAGGAGGATGGGCTCGACCGATTCGGACTGAATTGTCTGAAAAAGACAACAATTGCCATCGATCCGACACGAGACTTTGTCTTATTTAAGCGGCGAGGCTAGATGAGGTCATGTCTTGCGTTCCCGAAATAAGCGTTCAAATGCCTATGCACCGAATCTTTCACCTTCCTAAACCGCATATCGATTAATTACATAAAAATTAAGTAAAACCCGGAAACCGATACGACCCTTCGTTTCCGTAGTTCTCAACTAGCCAAGGAGGAGACCAACAACCTTGTAAATAAATTACACAACTCTTTATTTAGAAAAGGAAGAAATAAAACTTCTCCGGTTATAAAATTGTTATGTTTCGATGCTCATTCCTGATGTAACACTTTCGTTAACTTAATCGGACAACTGTTTAGGTAGAATGACGATTAGTTTTTTGTGTATCTATTTTTAGGTTGATGCGTGATTCAGGGAAACTTCGATGGCGTGTGAAAGCGCGATTCCGAGTTTTAACAATTTTCGTTATGCGTTACGTTATCTGTGGTTTGCGGTACACGCGAAAACCCGGTAACAGGATTACACGAGACGAGAGTATAATTTGGTCCTCCACGAAAATTAAGTGCGCGACAGCTCGAAATAAACTGCGTTTGATCCTTGGCACGTTTCAAGGTTTCCACCGAAATTAGGGCCAATAGTCGAGAATGAACGACAATGTGTAAACGGCAGCAAATAAATAGTATACTAGAAACAGAATGACACGGGGGTCGTGAACTTTCAATTTGTTCTCTTTCAAATTATTTCGTAGCTTCCTCGAAAAGTCGTTGCTTCTCTATTTTCGTATATGTTGGCGTATATGTATGTATATTAGCGTGGAAGAAAAGAGAATGTTGCTCACAGCTCGATCCGTAGCTCGTCGAAGACGTCGGACCATCGTAGTTTCGGTTCGATGACGACGTCCTGCCCTGTGCGCCCCTGAGCCGAAAGGACCTGGTCCGGCTCCAGCCATTGCGGTGGTCCTCTGGCTTTCGTCGAACGATCTGCGAGCGGGCGTCGATATTGCGCAATGAAATGGGTCATTACCAACGTGTCGCGCGAAAATGTGCAACGAGCAACGCGAACGGCCCCGCACCGGGCCGCGTTATTATAATTAATGCTAGGCGGGGAAACGCATCACGGCCTCCGAGTATCAACGCGTCAACCGCGTTAGAAACCGTAGGCGAAAATTTATTATTCGCGAACTACCTGGTATTTCGGCGGTCTCACGTGGCCGCGCCAATCGAAATCGCCGCCTCGGGAACGACGAATAGGTACTACGTGCATGCAAACGTCGCGGCATAAATATAGATACCTGTGCGCGAGGAAAACATGCCGCACCGCGCCGGAGGGAAATCGCTTAAGAAAATAAAACCAGAGACGCGTACCGAACCGTTCGGTTCGATCGGCCGTTCAAAGAAACTCCGGTTTATCCCGTGCGAATTTCGTGCCAATCGCACCGTGGCCACCATCGTTTCGGCAGTTCGAGAGTTTCGTTTCTACATACGGACGACCTCGACCAAACAAATTTAAAGGCGAATGGCTCTTAAAGAAACGATCACGGATTAAATATCGACGATTTTTTGAAAATCAGAAATGTCAGTTTTGAGATACTTCGAAAGAAGTTACTTATATCGGTACCGAGCTGCTAAACACTGATTCGGGACCACCGTGAATCGGCGCGATCGGAATTCCGCGCGCGCACGCGTGTGTCGCTCGCCGGCATTCTGATAAATAAATACATTAAAAACTGAACGCGGTGGATAGACCGATCGACGAATCGGTTTCCATCGGTCCTCAGGTTTCGAAGATATCTCTTCCTATTTCATTAGTAATAAAACTATCGCAAAGATCTCGCTCGTTATTCGCAAGTTATTTGTTTTTAAACGGTGTCTGAATACTTTTCCCAGCCATTGCATCCGCGACGGTGGTCGCGAACATGTTAATTAAAAATGAAAATCCGCGATCCAGACGTAAAAGGCGCAAACTTTCGCTGAATCCATTGCGTCCGATATCCGTGCGCTCGCGTCGATCGTCCGCGCTTCGGGTGCGCGAGCGCGGTTCGCGATCACGATCATCGGTGCGCTATTCGCACGATCTCGATACAAAGTGGCCGGTGACCGGCGTTCGAATCGCGTTCCAAGCCAGAAAGATAGAGCGCGCTTACCTGTTAAGGTCATCTCGTCAGATGATACGAAGACCGACTTCTCCACGCATGGACATTACTCTCCCCGGGACCATGCAGATCGGTGCGGATTCGTTTTTTTCTTCGGGGAAGGGAGCCTGATCCAGAGCTGCGTGTGTCGCGTTGGTTTTTGCGGCGCACCGCGTTTTCCCCGGTGCCTCTTTTTCTCGACCGGCGATCTTCCTCTTCCGGCGACCTCTTCTACTCCTGACCCGTGGCACAGCACACCCTGCGCCACGAAATCTGACGGCAGGAGGCCCTGCTCCGGTCTAAAATCGTCTCGACACGGCACTCTCGGCTTCGTCGTTTTAACGAATCGCGCACATGCGCCGTGTCCACGATCGCGACGACGCGCGCTCTCCTACGCCTCTTCTCTTCCTCTTTCTCCCTCTTTCTATCTTTCTCCCCGGTGAACGCGGCGGCTCTTCGCTGTCACCCTCTTCCCTCTTTCTTTGGCCCGGCTCTATCCCATACACCGATGTAACTTCGCGCGCCAATGCTTTTTATCTTCGGGCATCGGACGCATCTCGATCCCGACGCACGGTGGTTCCAAATCAGGATTTAGCTGTTCCGAAGAAGTACGAGGCTCTTCACCCTCGTCTGGCGGGATTTCGGTACATTCGGACACGGACCTACACGCGTTCCGACTAAATTCTAATTTTCTAGTAGCCAGTTCGAATTACTAACTATTTCTATTGGGTCCAATAAGAAGATCTACGTTGATCTCGAAGGGGCGGCACTCTCGGCTTCGTCGTTTTAACGAAACGCGCACATGCGTCGTCGTCCACGATCGCGACGCGTGCTGTTCTACGCCTCTCCTTCCTCGTTCGCCCTCTTTCTAGCTTTCTCCACGATTAACGCGACTCTACCCTGTCACCCTCTTTCGTCTTTCTTTGGTCCGGCTCTATCCCATACCCTGATGTAACTTAGCGATTTTTATCTTAAATTAAACCGTTCCTGAAGAAAACATTAGATAATGCGTGGAACGCGATCGCGTAGGTTGCAAGGCAGGTTTCTTCAAGAAATAAAACACATGCACAATTTAAATTCAACAGAATTTTGTAAATATTTATTACGAGTAAAGACAGTAAGAATATTCATAATAAATAAGAATAAATAACAATAATTTATAATAATATGCAACTGTCGACATAGTTACTCTCTCGACACGTAGACATATATTATGCTATCTTCTTTGGTACTCGTTCGATACGGTTCCTGAATAACCGCGAGAATTGTCATTGTTTTTGTTTGGACCACCACCAGCCGCGCGAGACTCGCCCCCGTATCTCGTGCTGGATCCTCCTGTACAGGAGGAGCGCTATGAACGGGATCGCCAGGGTTTCTTTCTTGAACAGGTAAACGTAGATAGCGGCCATCAGCAGGATCAGATCGGTGACGTAGCTGACCGTAAACCTAACATTCTTCCGGGCCTCTAGCGCCAGTTGTTCGTCGTTCATTCGACTCTGCGGGTACTCTTTCTCAACGCCAGAGTCGCGTCTGGTAGCTCTGTACTTTTTGCTCCCTAGCGCCTTCTGCAGCCGTTCCATCTTCATCTTCACAGGTGTCTCCGGTCTAATCCTATCTCTGGAACTAGACCTCGAGCGTGACGGCTTTCTGGACCTACGAGGTTCGTTGTCGACGGATTTTTCTCTAGCGAATCGTTGATCCTCGGACCCGGTTCTAGACACGGGTCTTCTATCTTGAGAGGGAGCGCGGACCCTGGTCTTCGAGGACGACCTCGAAGACGCGCCGCCTCTTTCTACAGACACGTTCCTCGATCTTGGGGCTGGGGACTCGTTTCTAGACGCGGGTCGAGCGGCTCTAGCAGGTTTGGTGTCCCTCGCAGGTGTTGTTCCTCGGGAGCGAGCGCTTCTTCCGGGCTTCTGGTCGTCTTGTTTCGCTGGTTTATCGATCTTCTCTTTCTTCGCCACTGTTCGCTGCTTTTCGGGTTCTCTCGTCTCTCGTTTCTTCGTCGATTCCGCCCGGTCCTTGTTCAAGTGGCTCTTATCCTGTTCCTCGGAGAAGGATGATCTCCGAGAACTAGCTAGACTGTCGCCAAACTTCCTCTCCTCGGAGCTCCTGTAATTGAAACGACTGGAGTGCTCCCTGACGATCTCCGTGTAGTGATTAACAACCGCCATTCGTGCTTCGAGGTCCTCTTCGTCGATCTCCTCTTCGGAAGTCGTCGATCGCATTTTCGCTTGAATCCTCCGAGTTTTCGCCGCTTCTCCAGCCGACATCATGCTATCGGTATCGGATTCGGACAGAACAGGAGTTTTCAGCGTTTCGGCAGCTGGTTGTATATCGCTGACGTTCTCGTCCTGCGTCATCACCGGGTGAACAGGTTGAACGGGTGGGACTTTCCGAACGGGTTTCTCGGGAGGGATGGGTCTGCCGAAGCTGTTGACAGGGATCGGTTGATCCTCTTTAGGCTTCTTGAGGATCGATTTAGGAACTAGGTTGGTCGGCGATGCAGGGCCTGATAGAGTCGGTGTTGGCGGTGTCACGTCTAAAATTGGTATTTTGTGGGTAGGAATCGATAGAGGCTCGCGTTCCATATGAGGAACGGATCGCCCTCGCGGATGGTACGTGTCCTCCTCCTCTAGCACCTGTCTGGCAAGTATCCTGGCTTTCAGCAGCTTCAAGTCCTCGCTGTCCGCGCTGCTAACTTCCTCGGACGACTCCTCGGAGGTCTCGACACTCTCTAACTCCTCATTTTCCAGCTCCTCTTGCTCCGACTTCGTCTCCGCGATTGGTCGAGCCTGTGGAACCACCCCTTGGTCGCGCGAAGCTTCCTCGTTGGTCTCACCCTGCCGGGGCATCGATTTCTCTTCCTCTTTCTCAACAACCAATGGCACGTTGGCCTCGTGCCACCTGCGCAGCTGAGTGGCAGCGTCCTCCTCGTCGTCCAACCCCCAACCACTTGTCGGAGCCTCGGAATCGCCAGGCAGATTTGGATCGGACCTAGCCTCCGCTGCGGGGAGCAAACTCGGGGTTATCGGTTTCAACGGTGACACGAAAGTCTCGGGTTGACCTTCGCTCGATCTCCGACGATTCTTCTTCGCTTGCCAGCTGATCAGATTCTGCGCAGCTACTCCAGGGTTTGACAGTCTGCGCAAGATAGATGATCGCCGCGCGTCTTGACCGTCGATGCCCGCCTCTGTCTTTTGTTCTATCGTCGATGCCAGTTCGCCCGTTTTCCTTTCGACTTGAGTTTTTCTTTTTGCCACCTCGGAAGCCTCTTCAGCTGCCACTGCACGGTAGAATCGCTCCATTGCTCGTTCGTGAAGCAATTCCGTGGAGCTGACCGCTTCTCGAAGAGTCTCTACCACTTGATGCTCCACGCTGAAGAGCTCTGGTAACGATAGCGACATCGGTGGTGGAATGAGGTCTTCTATGTCCTCTGCGTCTTCGGATGTACCCTGCCTTGCTTCTGCGGACATTTTAGAAGCGATTTCATGTGCTAAAGTTTTCTTTTAAATCAATTGCCGATGGTCGCATCTACCTAAATATCTAATAAAAATGATTTTAAATTGACATTGCTTTACCTAAAGTCTTCGGTGTACCATCGATGTCCAGAAGTTTCCTGTCTTGATCATCAGGGTACAAAACCAACATGAACTCCGAGCTTCCATGCAGTACAGACTCGTCATCTTCTCTCGGAGTCAACGGTGAACTTGGTTTTTCGTCCAAGGAGTGGCTCTTCATGAACGGAGGTTCCGGTTCGTCGACTATCGCTTGCTGTTTTTTCAGGGTCAAACTCAGCGAAGGACGAATAGGAGGCGTAGACCTCGCTGAACTTTCCTCTTCGTGAATTTTCGGCATCGATAGAGGAGACATACTGCGCTCTCTCGATACGGAAACCGATCGCGATCGAGACTCTCCGAAGGTTGATCGTTTGAGAGACTCGTCCATGATGGGTGGCGACGCTATCATGGTCGGCGTGGCCGCTACGCTATCTTTTCCTTGTGACAGGATCTGTTTGAACACGAGGGTTAAACGACTCGTTTATTAAATTTTGAGGAATCCATTTAAGTAGTAGCGAATTACTTGCCTCGGTATTCGGTATGTTCTTACTAATGTTCGAACGATCTACATAAATGTCAGACCGACTATCGTGCTTTGAATTGGAATGATCCCTCGATCTGGCCGGAGGCACCGGCGTCTCTGGCTTGTCCATCGCGTCCAGAGCAAATGTGACTCTGCTGTCTGCTCTGGACGATCTGCTGAGTCTTTGAGCCGATGCGGATCGACTGCTTGGACCAAAACGTCCTTCGTCATCTTCATCCCTCGCACGACCTTCTTCTCGTGTCAAGCTTCTGGTTCTCTGAGTCGGCACAGCAAAGCTCACCTCTCGTTTCTCGCGTGATCTGATTTCTCGCTGACTTTGCGACTTTCCGCCCATGGAAGGCGACACTATACTATTTTTGAAGAGAAAAACGTTAGAAATTGTTTTTATTTATGCGCTCTGGTTTTTTTTATAATCGATGTACCCTCTTTTTAAATCTGGAATGAAGATCACATCACTTTCTTCGCTGGGCTCGCTCATGCCGTAAGGATTCTCAGCCTTCACTCGAAATTTATACTCCGATCCCTCGATCAATTCCGATAACGTCGCTTTGGTCTGTCTACTGGTGGTTGCTTTCAACCAAACATCCCAGCCAACCTAAGGAACAATTATTTATAGTCGATCGTCTATTAGAAGAATGCCATTTCACAAGGATCGATACAGTAACATTTGTGTAACGTACCCTATAATACTCGACGATATACGTTCCTATTTTGCAACCACCGTCGTCCTCCGGTTCGTTCCACGATAACGTCACTGACCTGCCCAAAGTCATGGTGATAATAGCTTTACCAGGCGCGGCAGGTCGATCTGAAAACATATTTCGACATTAGTTAATCGCGCGAAGTGCCGACTATAATCGCCATATTAACCTGTGACTGTAACTAGAAACGAAGATATGTCCTCCCCGAGTTTATTTATGGCTTTGACCGTGTACTCCCCCCTGTCAATGCGCTTGGCATCCGGTATCTTTAGAATCGCTTCGTTGTCCATCGTTTCGAAGATGTGCCTGTTGTCATCGGAAATCAATTCCCCATCGTGATACCACATCGCAGAGGGCGGAGGTCTTCCAGCCATAGACACCTTCAATCTGATAGTCTCATCCTGTTCGAATAGGAGACCGTCCTCGTATTGACGCGGAAGTCGTATTTTTGGAGGTGCTGAGTAATTAAAAAATCAATAAAAATCGAAAATCGATTCCCGGAAACATCCCTTCTACAAACAAAAGGATAAAATTAAGTGGAATGTCCTGCACACCTTCCAGAATTAGTCTAGCTTTGGTACTAGCGTGGCCGGCTCTGTTGGTGGCTGTGCATTTGATTTCACCCTCGTCGTTCAGCGCGGCCTGATGAATTATGAGAACAGTTCTCCCGCTGTCCGTGATGATTCTAGTTCGCCTGCTGCTGAAGATCTCGAAGCCATCTTTGAACCACGAAATTTTCGGCAGAGGCGAACCAGTAAATCGCACTACGAACTCAGCCTGCAAGTAAAAACTGTATTATGCGCTCTTCTCAATTACTTGTAAATTATTAGACATTCGTTGCTAACGATCTCAAGGATTAAACACCTGATCGTTTTCGAGGACGGTCGTGTCCTTGAGCTCAAGGTCGAACGACGGCGCGGATGCGGCGGACCTTTGCAAGGTCACAGTCAGCGGATCCGAGATCTCGCTGGGCCGCGAGAGACCCACGGCGTTCTGCGCCCTGACCCTGAATTGGTAGCGCCATCCAGGCTCGAGGCCGCTCAAGGTCAGCTCCGGGAAGGTGCATAACCCTGGCGTGCTGCGTACCCAATGCTGCGATCCGAGTCGTCTGTGTTCGACAAGATATCCAACGATGGCCGAGCCACCGTTACTCGGTGACCTCTCCCAACGAATGGCCACCACCTCGGGCTGGGATTCGTCCGCTCCTGGTATTAGAATCGGCTTTCCTGGCGGCGCTGGAAGCCCTGAAACGGGACCCCGATCGTGTCTTTTTGCTCCGCACGGTACCTCGAAAAAGCACTTTTCGTTTGGGGTGTATGGCATAAACGAGTTCGGTCGTTAATAAGTTCACGGAAAGCTCGCACGTGCCAGAACGATGCTCGCATACGCGTAGAACACACATTTCCGACACAGGTCCGCAGGTGGCGCTCCCAAAATAAAATTTCAAGCGTTTGGCAATCCGAGGGCCACTGCTGTGCAGTCCTCAGGGTAGGAAAACTTATGCGAGACTCCTAGCCGACATCGGACACCGGCTCGACGCGTCCACGATACAATTGTACGACATACCTATCGTTATTGCAGACAGTTTGCCCTCGTTTATACCGACCTGCAACCCCCGTTCAGAGAACATAAGCAACTCCTTCGGATCAACCCCTTGTCGCTTCTTTGGTCATTGCGATCGGAGTTGCGAGAACAAGCGATCAAAATTTTTATCCGTTTCTTCGATATTCACGTTTTTACTCGATTTCCCCGTGTAGCCCAGCTACCTTTCAACAGGCCCGCCATCGACTATTAAAATAAACGCCTCCAAGGCGTACGAGTTAATTTTGGATCACCGGTCGATTCGACGGTAAATAAATACAGGACTTCCAGATAAACTACCACAGAAGTCAAGCACCGTAGCGATTACTCATCATCGATATTCGGAAAACGATGTATTTTCGATCTTAGACGTTCGAAGCTTATCGAGGCTACCGATGATTCATATTGTTCAAGAGAAAAGTAATAACCCGGTCGCGCGGCATGGAACGCCGAACGAAACGAAAGCAGCATGCTAATTATCTCCGCGTGGCACGTTACCGATCGCTCAAACGTTGCGCGATCTTGACAGATCAGTCGGCGGAGGCAATCTAATTTTAGCGATCATCCCACTATCGAAGCAAGCCGATCAAAACCAGCCCAAACACAGCGCACCGTCGCGTCGCGTCGCACCACTCGCACGACGAGTCGCCGTTACCGGAAACTCAGTCACGCAGGACGCTTCCCTCGCGGAACGATCCCCGTCGTCACCTAAATATCACGGTTTGCACCGACATGCGACACCTTCTCGAAACGAAAGATAGCTGTCACGAGGTGTTCCCGCTGCGTCGTGGATCGACCCCCGATCAAAATGGCGACCGGTGGCGTACGCAGATGACATGTCCTCGACCCTCGAGATCGAACTCGAGGAGGTGCGGTCTTTGACATATTTGGAGGGTTCGGGCAAACGGAAACGCGTTCCGAAGCGGTGTCTAACCTGATCCCTCCCAGCGTGGTCTTCTGGAGGCGCTGCCGACAGCCAGACTCTTCGAGTAGTGGTTCTTCGTGGTGGTGTTGCCCATGGTCGTCGTTCCTCCTCTTCCTCTTCCACGTCGAGCCTCGCTCGACGATCACTCCGTTCCTGGCCAGTTTCCCGTCGGTTCCGGGACGTCGGCGAACCGGAAGCCCGTCATCGATCGACACCGAGGATCAAGATCGCTCGTGGAAGGAGGGAAAAATAGCGGTCCGTCTTCGACGACGTCCGAACCGAGACCGAACGGGAGCGAGAGAGAGAGAATCCGGCTCGATATAGCGCGAGGCTCGGTGCAGCACTGCCGGACCTCTTCGTGGCCGACGACCGTAGCGACGCCAGGCCTCTTCGGGCTTCCTCTTCAGGCTATCTTTGTCCCTCCCCCGATTTCTTTGTTTCCCTGCCGCGACAGAGCTTCCGCGAGTTCCTCGGGATTCTCGAAATTGTCTCGCTCGCGCCACGCCGATCGCCGCACGGTGATCGAACATCGCCGGAGTCGTTATTCTTTTGTTATGTAACCGGACAGCTGGCAGATTCCGCTCCTAGTGGATTTGGCTGACACCTCCTGGTCCATTCCGAATTACTTTGCAGCGACGCGACGATCCTACGTATAACACATTGCAGACAACTATACAAACAGTCGGCGAAATTTCCATCTTTTCTTTTCCCGATGAAAATTATTCTCTTCGTTGGTATATCGAATTGTTGCGTACTAATTTGCATTATTGCTGTAATAAACGCGTAATGTATGTATACGGTATGAACTTGTATTTATTGCGGCACACCTTGCTTTTCACAGTGTTTGGTCACCGTCGGTCACCGACCTTGACTCGTGCGCGTGCCGCCAACAAGTACCTAAGCGTTTTTACGTGCGCCATGGATCACCGACTCTGTTAAATCCCCGTTGTATTCAACGGCTAACAACAATCGAAACGAGACTGTATAAAATTAATACAATTTTCCTATCATAACGGGTTACTTTAAAGTACGTAAGAGCAGATATGTACACAGTGATTCGAGCACGTACTCCCACGGGATCGGACGAAACAAACGATGCTGTACCTCTTAAGAGTCTCTCATTTCTTTTTTGGTTACGGCAGTTAATACTGCTCGCGCGCAAAAACCGTAATGGCAGAAATCAGGTAAGGAATTCAGAAGCGTTTCTACATTTGCCGAAAGAATGTTGAAATCCCGGATGTCTTTCCGCATACGTGACCGTTAAAGTACGCGGATGATAAAAGAATTTGCGGTTTTGCGTTTGACGTGGGAACTTGCTTTCGTCCTTCGCGCGAAGCTCGCGTGCCTCGGGGTGGGACCACGGTGTCCCTTGCCGGTGCAAAAAAAGCGGTACTGGTTTCTCGTACCGGACGCTTCTTAACAATTTGCTGGCGAAACTTGCCCATCAACCGAGTACAAATTTACAATTTTATTTGTGTCCACGTATAATATGTTTTGTGACACTGAACAAAAGTACAATTGTAAATTTCTCCTTTCTCTATTAATTAAGTTTCCATGCTGCGCTGCGTCCAAGTTCTCGACAGGTTCTTTCTTTTTTATTTGCCATGGAGTACAATAACCTTGAGAGATTTTTATGATCGCGGGAGTTACAGCCAAAACATGTTGCCTGTGTGCATGCGGTAGCTCGCCGAGAGGTCAGTCGCACCTATAAATCATTCGGCAGAAAAACATTCCACGCCGGGACTCTACAAAAAATACTCGTCACGCGGACGTCGATGATTCCATCGCTTTCGATTTACTCGTTTTTACGATGGTTCTGCGGTCTCTTCTCGCAATCGGTTCCGATTCTTCTTTCAAAGAACCGATTTTAGCGGTTTTAGTATAACAATTGCTACCTATTTTTTGTCGTCTGTTTAATCGTCTGCGGCAATGGTGAAAGCGGGGTTTCACGATTCTCCGCAAGGAAATAAACGGCGTCGTTACGCTGTTTATTCCTCGCAGCTAATTTATTGGCGTGAAAAAAATTTCAGCAGGCGTAACATAAGGGGTCCACCCTAGTGGGAAGGGGTTCGCGGCCGTCCAATGCTAATAGCATCGAACGGATCCCGCGAGCGGAAAACTTTCTATTCAATTTAGCTGAGTTTTTTACTCGAATTAACCACCGTGCGCCGGTGCGGTGTAGAGGATACAAAAGAGGACGACGTGTCGTCGCTTCGGTCGAAAGAGGTCGTGGACGCAGGAAAGGAGAAGGAAGAGCCACGACGAAAAGAACGGGAGAAGGGGAAGACGGTTAATCGGTGCCAGAGTACCGTTGTACCTGAATGGAGCAGCGAGATGGCTTTCGGTTTCCCTGCAGCCTCCATCGCAGCTGCAGTTCTCCGTTCTCCGTTCGCGCGTTTTACACCGACTTCCACGTAGATACGAGCACGTGACCGTGCGCTCTCGCGCGCTGGTTCGTGCACGCGAAAGCGCGCGACAGTTTTTCTATTCTACGATACCTATATCGAGATCTTGAACCGTAAACCGCCGCGCCGCGCCGGTGCATTTCCGCGTGGACCACCGTTCGACCACGTGCACCTGCACCTGCGACGAGTCCTGCAACAGCTGTTGCAACGTTTTCCGGACCGCGTGACCCCCGGCTCGAGCCGAAACCGAATTCCTTCGCCGAGGGATGCCGTGGAACGCTGTGGTCCCAGTTTTATTCGGCTAGTTTCGTCGAACCCGGACCTCTTCGCAGTCTCCGCGAGTGCTTTAGCGGTATTCCGTTGACTCTTTCGGTCCCACCCGGACACCGGTCGCGATGGACGCTTTGAATTTGTTGGTCAAGGTTCCCGGGGAGCCTGTGATTCGCTGCTCGACTTTCACCGTGTACTACGGGTCCCTCCGAAATGCAAATCGCATTTCCTCGAACGTTTTCTAGACGAACTGTGCGCGAACGTGTGTGTTGAGCCTTGTTTTACAGTTTGTGATTCGCTTATGTTCAGAAAGGAGACACGCGGTCGAGGAACACAACATATCCCTATAAGATATAATATCAAGATATAATATCGTTATAATAAGAGATCAAGATATAATATCATTATATTTGTAATATTCTCTGATATAATGTAGAAAAATCCTATAACCCAACAATTCATTTTTCTCATACTTTTGTCAAACGCAATAATATCGATATCATTATATTATTAATATATACTTATCTAGTCTGACTATAAAAAGTAAAAATCAACCGAGTCCAGTGGAAGGAACAGATTTTCAATAAAAATTGTATTTTCTGGATAAATGACTTTAATAAATCAAAAATAATATGACTGCATTCTTAAATTCCTCTAACATGTTCGAAAAAACGCGACGAGAATAAAAGGGGACAAGACAGCATTGTTAAAGAAGCGAGAGAATGCGATTGCCTCGAGAAAGGATCCAAAGAACGTACTAAGGTTACAGGATTTTTCGAGTTAGATGGGATACACGGCATGCGTGCGCGGTTCTTTTGGTGAACGTGTATCGTGGTATGCAAACCACGAGGCCGTTTTTACAGCGAACGAACCTGATCGCGCGTAACACAATTCCCCGGATCTCGGTGGGTACGTTCGTCTCGAGACATCGATCGTTTACCTGGTCGATCTGCCGTATTGTTTTACACCCCACCGGCTACGAGTAGTACGCGACGATGATGATCCACGGAGATCCGCAAACGCGCCGGGACCCTTGGTGTTGATGTAGTGCGCGTGTGATCGCATTCGGAAATAGTTGAACGGAGAAATTGTTTCGAGAGTGAGGATGATACAATAGGTCGGAGCGGATGCCAGCCATGCCCGCGAAGAATTTCGAGGCAGTGGACATTCTGGAAGCCCTTGAATCGAATCTCGCATACATTCCAGGCGGACGTGATCGCGAGGGAAGACCTTTGATCGTCGTGAACGTTCCATCGGAACTACAACCCAACACGAAACCCAGATTGGAGTCTCTTATTGTGTACTTTTTGTCCATTTTTAGGTAATTATTACAGCTACTGTTAACTTCGCGTTACCGGACAAACAATTTTCTACTCTTTTAAATATAATTCACTGGTTCAAAAGCTACGCGCGCTTAAAATGCTGCGCTTTCGATAGCCAGAAAAGAAAATGAATATTTTGGGCCAGTAACGTTAGAATAGCCCCTTACGGGTTAACAAGCGAATACCGTATTACGAAGCGATTGTTTCGCCATGATGAAAGCGGGTTATAAGGAATGCGTTACATCGTTAGCGAGGAGACGAAGAGGAATGGGTTAGTCCTGGTCGTGGACGCGCGAAAGGGTGCATGGCGCGTTGCAAGGTCTTGCATAAGACTGTCAATGGTTCTTCTGGGATCGTATACTGCCTCTGTGATTGTTGTGCGACCTGATGGTTTCTGGGACAAAAGAGTGGACAGCTGCACCAGGTCTTACAAGGAAGGAGAGGTTTGTGCCTAATTATTCATTAATCAATGGACAAAGCCATTTCTGTTCATCGTAATAAGTTCTTTGAATTCGTGAAAATCATTAGACGAAGACGATTTCGATAAGAAGAAATGGAATGAAAAGGACTTAATGGACCAAATTAGATTGTCTATTGTAATCGTTATTGTTTTAGCCGACATACCTTATCCTGACGAGACTTCCTCTTCACATAGATTATGCGCATTTACCGTATGATTTGGGCGGTAACAAATTCTACGATCATACGGAGTGGATTCAAAATCGCGTGGTAAATTTTCATTATAACCGTGTGAATCTAATCGATATAAACGGAAATTTATAATCTATTATAAATAATAGAAAGTGGAAGACTACATCAAGGACGCCACAGATCTGGTGTCAAAGATGGCAGACCTGCACCAAAGAATGACCAGCTTGGACGCGTTTCGCATGCTGGAATCGGACGAGGATATAGAATCCTATTGGGATACGAGCACGGAATTAACATCTGTAGCGGGATACATTCTGCAATCAGGTGAACAAGATTTCTTCGTCCACCGGAGAATTCGATGTCGCTCTCGTTTTGCTTTCTGCTGTTATCACTGTCGATTGCGAAAATACTCGGCGAAACTTGCTCCTACGCATCGTGCGCTATTTCCTAGTCTAGCGTTATAATCGCGCCAGTCGTGCCGGGAGATAGACACTTGCAGCTAGATTGTCCGGAAAAATTGAAAAACCGGCTTAACCGGATGTCGAGCATAAGCGTTCCTTAAGAAACAAGCGCGATCGTGTGCTCGCGAGGGTGTAAAAACGGTGAACAATAAGACTCGCGTAGTATTTCTATGTTTTATCGTATGCGTCCTCCTTTATAGCTTTCCGTTTTCAATTGAAAGTAAATCAAATACCCATTAAGACGTGCCGTCTGAAATTGTTGAAAGAGTAAATTAACTTTCGTTTATCTAAATTATGTTTAATAAATTTCAGTGTGTTATTTTTCAGGCAGAAGCTTGGTTAATTTAATGAGTAGGGTGTCGGCGAAGGATGTTTTGGACACCACCAAACGAATCCACGAGCTTATCGATTCGATCGAATTGAAGAAGGTACTCTCGCGGCATTCTAAATCGAACAAAAACACTTTGATGTTTATGTAAATGGGACGTCGCGTTTTACTTTTTAGGTGGACATCGAAAATTCCTGGTCTGAAATGGAAAGGAACCTGGACACCGCCAGAGTGATCGGCGATCTCGAGAAGGGTGTGTCCCGCGTCACCGATTGGATCCTTGGACCAGCTGACGCAA
Organism: Lasioglossum leucozonium; assembly: GCA_028454225.1. Taxonomy (NCBI): domain Eukaryota; kingdom Metazoa; phylum Arthropoda; class Insecta; order Hymenoptera; family Halictidae; genus Lasioglossum; species Lasioglossum leucozonium. The sequence continues at coordinate 475,319 of CM052216.1, read as the reverse complement.
TGCTAAATTCCTGTTGCCAAGTTGGATTCGACGTTTCATCCTCGGAGGAGCTGCGAAGGCGGCACGAGGAATTGGAACTCGAATGCAGGGTACGATTAAACGACTCGTTCGTTTTAGATAATAAATTTAAATGGAAGAGTGCTACTGCTCTAATTAGAAATACGATCGGTTAAAATGAATCTTCATTGCAGGAAACTTACGGTCGGTACGCAGAGTTGCTTCACAAAATCGATAGTTTACCAAGCACTCGTCTTTCCGAAGATTTGAAATCTCAGAGAGATTTCATGGACTTCGTGTGTCGTAGCTTCGCAACTAGGCTCGAGAGGCGACGGAACGTGTTAATTACTTCGCAGAGATTCTTCAGACTGGTTTCCGAGGTATGCGCTTAAGAAAAAAATACAATAAAATTACAGTTTTATTCCAGAGACTCAGTTTCGTTGATATGTTACAGTATTTTGACAAAACCAGCGAAGTGTTCGATAGATTGGTAATGGGCAACAGAACTCACGACTTTTCTCAGGCTAGCGCGAATCTGTTAAAGTTGGAGCAGAGCCAAGCAAATCTTGGTAGATAATAAGAATGAACTATGATTCTACTGGTAATAACGAATACAATACAAAATAGGTACTAATCTTTTATCCGCTCTAGAATCTTTGGAATGCGAACTGGTGAAGGAAGGTGAAAAATTATCGGACATACTCTCGATGCCGGTGAAAGATGCTCTGGGCCGAGACGTGCGAGTAGATTACGGCGAAGACATAGTAAACGTCAGAGATATTTTGGATGCAACGAACGCAAGAAAAAATATCTTCAACGACAGCGTTGAACTGCAAAAACTCTCCCTGAAACAAATCGCCTTGATATATACTTACGAAATGGACACGGAACAGGTGACCACGAATTTCTACAAATTATTATTCGAACGAACTCTACCACATACCAATTCACCTTTTACAGGCTGTTAAATGGTTGAACGATTTGTACAATGTTCTATTGGAGAATCACATGGAGATCGGCTGCAATACGAACGAAATACAGATGCAGAAGGAAGAGCATCAGTCGTTTCAAGAAACTGCCAAGGTATAATGTTTGGAGGCTGTGCCTTATCTCGAGACACTTTTGCCTGTAAACGAACTAAATTTTTATAATTTGTCAAAGTATTGATATATCACGTTGGTGCTCGACTTTTTAGGGGACTTACGACTACGGCTGTCAATTAGTGAACGGGGCGCGAGTTTTAAGGTTATCCTGCAGATTACCATTGGATAGTAACACAACCCTTTTCTCAAAGTTGCGACAGGCTTGGAAGCAGCTTCGTTCCGTTGGTCAAGAACAATTGACTAGGCTGAGGGTTTGCGCTGTTTTTCATCGGAGCGTTGAAGATGTATGCACAATTCGGTGTAACCGAATTCATATAAAACGTATAATTTATTTTGCGCAACTACATTTGTTCAAGCACTGTTCCAAACTGCGCGATCTGATCGAAGCAGTGTGCAGCCTGCGTCGATCCTTGAAGACGCAGGATCTAGCAGCGGAATCGCGAGACAGGGCAGAGATTAGGGACATCTTGGGGGATCGAGAAAAGCTTCTGCTGGAAGTCGGCCGAATGGTGCGGCTGGGTCGACTCTTGAGAACGAGACTGAAGGAACCTTTATGCCATCAACGGCAAGTACGACAACGATCATAAGCGTTTCGGAAGAAATTTTTGATGCTACTTCAAAAATATTACCTAGTAAAAAACACCAGTCGTCGTTAAAACGCATGCGTGCTATCTTTTTGACCGAAGAAGTGTCTCGATCAGCGAACGACTCTGACCATTCGGTGTCACCGGTTTTCACCAAAAAATCTGACATTTGGCACCGTTCCTCCTCGCGTCGAACTTTCTCGATCGACACGCGTGTCCTTGGATTTTTCTCGTCCGATATATCCGTTGCAATCGGGTTAAAGCAATAAAACGCGGGGATAATTCGGTCGTCGTCCACGTATCCGCGGAATCGAAGAGAGCCGGATTAGCTTCGCTCTCCGGTGAGTTACTATACATATAATCTCGTCGAAAGAAAGAGCACAGCGGCCGGAGCTGGTAATAAGAGGTGCGGGGGAACGAGGCACGGCGACGGCCACCTCCGTTTTTAACGGAGACGGTGTGTCAGTCCATGGCTGCACGTCGAAGAGTCACCAACACCTTGAAATCGGTGCATGTAAGTCCGTCGTTTCGAGATACCGTTAACAACAATCGCTCTTGTCACTCTATCGAAGTAAAAATCCTGGAACCCTTCGGTAAGCGCCCTTCGATCGTCCAAATCTAAAATCAATTGCTTCCGGTAGCGTATCTCTGTGACAAATAAATCGAATCACCCGTCAAAGTCCTCGAAGACCAGGTCGATGGTGCAGCCGTCGATAGCTGTCAAACACGCCGAATGGTTCGGTTGTTCAAATTGTTCTTCGCGCACGTAGCACTTTGAAGCGACGATGGATACGCACCGCGTCGAGTTTTGTCGCACACCCACGCGTCGACGTGGTAAATATGGGTCAACCGTGTCTCCTCTTCGTTGACGTTTGTATTCATAGAGGACCAACGTTCCATTTTCACCAAGCACGAGGACGGTCAGGGGCATTGGAACTGTTACGTGCACGTTCTCCATGTCGAATTCGAGTCCGCGAGCTGAGAAATCTGCGCGAGTCTGTGAGATTTTAAATCCGGAAAATGTAGTTCGTTGGCCGCCGGCCAAGATAAACGACGTACGGTTGAAACTGCATCGCAGCATTTTTCAAAACAGCTGCGTTACATTTATTTAAAGCCGTTATCAGAGACGGACCGTCGTTCCGAGATCAACTTTGCTTTAATACACGCGTAGACGATGCTTTCCGCGATCGAAAGCGATTCGTGAGAAAACTGGTTGGCTTCGATCCATTCTGCGAATACGCAGATAAATAGCCCTCAAATCGAATCCGGGGAACAGTGCTTACGATCGTTTATGTACAAGTATTTTCAAGAAACAGTGGTATTCGATTAAACGAAATTATTAAGGGACGAAATCAATTTTAATGTAACACGCCTCGTTTCTGCGATCGTTCCAAACAATTTTAATGTTGCATAAGAATCCGTACTCTAGTTATTAGCTATCAAAATAGTAATGAAAAAGCTATTTTCGATGATAGAAAGCGATGGCGCCGCGTCGAACACCGCGCAGAATTTTATCGTGTGCAGTAAAGATTGAAAATGCCGCTCAAACGTAATGCTCCGCAGATTCGGCGGCACTTGGTCCACCGAAATTAGAACTACGCCCCACATTGGAAGCACCATCTGGTCTACAACGCTTCGTTGCGGAGCTGTCACTGTCCATTATATAACAATTTTAAAATTTGACGTTTTCCGAAACCGCCTCGCTACGTTTAATTATCTCGGCGACAACTGATCGATGAACCTTTAATCGTCCTTCGTGATAACATTTAACGCGTCTATCGCGCAGCAATTAAACGAGAGTGTATAGTTGGGTTCGGGGTCCCTTAGCTTCCCTTCGGTCCCCTTGTTTTCTCAAACAATTTTTTCCCGTTGCGTCGGTAGCAAGTCACTCCACCGAGTCGTGACCGAAACCCTAAACAGACGTCCGTGGAGTCTGGCCGACAGGTTGGATGTTAGTAAGCACGCGGCGGTACGGTGTATCCTTCGCAGAGCCGACGGACCTCTGTCTACGGAAACTCTCTATTAATAGCTGGAAGTGAACGACGGAAATTTATTTTTCTAGAATGTCTGAAGCCGAGGATGCCTCGGGCAAAGTCGGTAACTTGACAGCAGTGGAGGCGATCTCGGCAAGGCTGGCGGAAGTAACGCGGCTCGCCGAGAAGCTGGACGCAAGACTCTGCGAGGCGGGTGCCAGGACTCGGCCAGTTCCAATGTCATCGTCGGCCATGTCCTCCGCTTCATCCTTGTTCTCTTTGCCCACCTCCACCTCCGCCGCATCCTCGTCGGTTCAACCGATCTCCGCTGGAATCTCGTCGATTGCTACCGCAAACGCGCCTTCGATTCCGATGATAAGTTCGTCCGCACCTGCCCCACAATTTCAACCGAGATCCGTGTCTACGTTCTCGACCACGACAGCAAAGGGACCTGTCGCGTCTTCGTCTTCAACGGCACCAATAACATCGGCGAATGGAAGTTGCATTGGCATTGAAAGAGTTTCATCTCCTGTTCTGCAGACTGCTCCGAAGGCTGCAGAGAAGAGTGCTGCTGGCGCCGACAGCGATCGACTGGACGGTGCTGGGAGTAAGCAGAGAGAAGACGTTGCAGAGGTAAGACGAATCCTTGACGTATTAAAGATACAAGAGATATTTCGTCCACGGTAGCGAAAGGGTTAAGAAGATCGATGTACCTACATAGAGTACATTAAAAATACATTTAAACAGTGGATCCAAAACATTCATTGGAACCGTGCGTTTTCAGAGTGTTAAGTAACGAGGTAATACGAAACTCTAGATTATTTATGTCCCTGACAGGATATTATCGACAAGTCTTGCGATGAAAGTGTAGCCGACGATTCGAACGTGGAGTGTTACGTGACTGCTACCGAGTGTTCGACGACTCCAACAGGTCGTTCAAGGAGCGAATCCTTCGTCACGTCCCCAGAATGCGAAGACCTTGCTGCTCCAGCAACCATGACGCCTGCGTGCGATACTTGGTACGATATAAAGAAAGATAATACTACGTTGCAACACAGGTCGCGATCATTAATAATTCATTACCTGGAATATTTAACGAATGAACATTTTTTTTTTAAATAAAATTCTTACAGGTGGAACGTTGAAGACACAGCTAACGCGACAACGTCGTCGTCGGTAATCAGGCAAAGCGAGCTACCAAAGGTTTCTGAATTAGAGAAAACGGTGACGTCGATCGAAGCATCGAAACCAGAAATTTGTGAGCAAAATGGGGAAAGGAAAGTTGAAAAATTTGTTACCATGGAAAAGATTGTGGAGGTACGTCGAGTCAAACGATAACTTCAAACACAATTTGAAAAACTAGTTTATTCAAACTGATATTGCATATGTTTTGCCGCAGGACAAATCCGGCAAGATAGTTAAGGAAGTCACGGAAACGACAACTTTGCGTGTATCTCACGATACGCGGTTAGGAGTCGCGTCTTACAAAGTGATATCCAACACTGTGCAAGATCATCGCGAAAACGTTGACGTCAAAGAAATCAAAGATCTCGAATGCATCGTGACACCGGATGCCTATGAGAAAACGAACGGACATCATCGCGAAACGGAGCTCGGATCGAAAAGTGAGATTGGTTCATTTTTAATCTTCTAGGCCAGCGATGGCGAACGTTTGTCAGGTATCAAATTGCGTTAACACGCAATAATGATCGAAAACTATATTCGACAGGTGAATCGTACAGTCGCAGAGACGAATTGTCAACAAAATCCGACGACGGCGAACGCACGATAAAATGCACAAAAATCAGTGGCAAGATCGAAGAAACGAAACCGTTTCTGACGCATGTGGACACCGCGAAGGAGATGACGCTGTCGCTGAAGGAGTACACGAGGCATCACGAAGACAGCGGGATCGAAATGTCACCGACGAAAAGAGAGGACAGTCTGGAGGGTCAAGATTTCCTCGAAAAATCGAGGAAGGTGAGTCCGATAGACGACTCGTCGATCAATGGCAAATGTTGTTGCAGCTGCAATTGCAACCACAAGGCTGCATGTTTCGATCGTTACTCCGTGCAGCAGAGTTTCATCGAGCTTTCCAGTGTTAACGAGAATCGACGTCGTTTGCCGCTGTCTAATGCAAGCTAGCTGCTTCTAGCAGTATGTGTGATTTATCTGTCTAGAATTAAAATCTCGATTTTTCTGTCGGTTTTAATAATTTTAAAGAATTCAAAAGTGTTTGTCTAGATGATGCTAAGATCTTTGTAGTAATCGAATTAGGGGTATATAGTTTTACTTTTCATATGCATCAGGAGTGCGTCTGTAGAAGTGACCGATGATTATAGATTATAGATTTAAGACAATTGTAATTCCGACAGTTTGTTGCTTGCAATCACCATTGTTAAGATTAAACAATAGTCCGACGAAGTTGGTGGATTAGTTTTAGATTCAAATTAAGTTTCATTGAACGTAATATCTACCACGAACCAGAATATTTAATGCATGCAATTATCATCGCTAGACTGCGAGTTTTATGCACTTACGAGAAAAATGGGTGGAAATACTTCCATCTCTATTTAACACACAAAGTAATTACTTAATGCGGACCATATTTATTTTGCATAAAATTTCGCGGTATAATCATCGGTACATAGTATCGGGTTGAATACATTCCTACACAATATATGTACTTATTTCAAGCACAACAATCATAGATAAGTTAACACCTTAACACCTAACTCGAAAATCAAAAACGACTATTTCTGTTTAGAATGACAGTTCTAATTACCGCTAATTATTGTTGTTGTATTTGTAACATTTTTGCACTACGCATGGCTTTCTCCGTCAATTTTGTAAATAAAGTGTTTGATATAATAATCTGTCGTGTGCGTTTAAATCGGTAAGATTACGCGAGAGAAAGGGCGTTTAGAAAAAATCTGTTGGTAAGTAATGCGAGTACATAATGAGGTAATACGAAACACCATAGACGGGTTAGAACAGGTAAGATTCGGATGATTTTGAATCCCGCGGGCGTCTAGTCTCCGTCGATTTCCGTACACGGTCGCCGCGTCTCGGAACTCCTCGGTTACGCTCGACGAGTCGCGTCCGCAGCCGATCGTCTTCGGCGGCAATCGAAACCGGCCGACGGCTCAGTCTCGGGTCGGCTTGCTTCTGCGACCGATCGACCGGTGTTGCGACACGATTGTGACATGTGTCACGCGAGTGTTGCTCCTGCTGCGGTTTACGTTGTGCTTGTCACTGCTTGAACGTGGGTCGACTTAGGTGATTGCCCGAAACTAAGTTTCAACTCTACGCTTAGATTTGTATTTCCTCAAAATAGAAAACACCTCGCAGAGAACTCGCAAAGATCTACCGGTCAAATTATCCTATTCGTTTCTAGCTTGCACAGTGATCCTATTACAAACAACATAGATATATAAAAAAAATATCTCAAGGAATAATAGACTTATATTTCAGAATAGGAGAGAAACATTAACATCCTTCGCTCATTTTCACCGTAGACTAATTTTTACTCGGATCTACTCATGGATCCGAGATCGACAAAATAGCCATAGGCGCTACACAATTCTTGCGTTCCTCGGCCGACCTCGTTTTCCAGCTTCTCCTCGGTTTCTTTTCTCGTTCTGTTCCCCGGCTCATCGGTCCGCAGCGCAGCCTTGAAAACCGACGAAAAAATCCTCGATCCCGAAATAATCGGTATTTCACACACGACTCCGGTTTCAGCGCGGATTTAGCCGACGTTTACTTTCCCCGTTCGCTGCTATCGTCGTCGAGACTCGGCTCGAGGAATCGATGTTTTTAGTCGTTGAACCCAATTAAAGAAAAAAGAAGAGTACGCGCGTGCATTAAACCGGCCGGGCGTCGCTCGTTGATCGGTCTCTACCAGCGAACTCGCCGGCTTCGAGATAACGCGTAATTAGCTTGACATAATGCGACCGATAATACCGTACATTGTCCACGATGCCAACCGGGCGGCCTGATAGTTTCGAAGCGGCGAGGCGCGCCGCGCCGCGACAAATCGAACGATCGGCCCCTCGGCCGAACCGTGATTTTTCGGTGGACCGTACCGAAGATCCGCCATTATTTTTCACGTTTCTTTTTACTGTTCTCTTTTTTTTCTCTCCGCCCGTTTCCACCAGATTATCTCCGATCGTGGGTCGCGGTGTGGCGAACCTCCCGTTCGGAGAACGCCACCAGTCAGTCCGGTTTTATCCTCCCATTCGTTCGTCCGTGTCGGTGACGTCACCTTACAAAGATACCTATAAAGTATAAACACACCGACGTCCGAGCAAAAGGTATATCCAGATCTCTCTCAATCTGAAATAGTCGCTCCATCGGACACTGGTAATTAAGCGAACCAGAGCCCAGGTCTCGCACGGACCCTTTGCACACCGGAGATGCGTTTCATGCGCTTTTTACTTATTCGATATTCAGTCTGACTCGTGACGAGGATTTCATAGAAAATGTATGGAAACTTTTTTTTTAAAATCGTAATAAAATTCTATCTGTCTGTTGTCTGTAGTCTATTGTCATTGATTTATTGTAATCTTGAACATTTCTCTGACGAAACAGCCACTTTTACCAAAGTTGCTGCAATAGTTTCGCGCTCGCATACACAGACTCTGCGCGACACACGGAATCCTGATTAGAACTGCTATTTTTACCTCGAAGAAATTCTGCCATAATTTATTCTACGGTTGTACGTTACTCCGGTCGGGATGGGAAGCATGATCAAGAGTGAGGAGAGCGACGGAATTTTTCACAGCGCGGCGGTGGCTACCTAGCAGCGGCAAGGAATTGTCGCCGGTTGTCCATGGAATTCGCGGCGATGGTTGCTTGGCAAATCGCCAAAAATAACGTTAATCAACGGTGCCTGCCGGCGCGATGGTAACTGGAGAACGTAATGTCTGCTCCTCGATGGGAGAACGAGCATCAATTCTGACCGGAAAACGTTTCCGCGTGATGGTTTTCAGGCGTCTCCACCGCGTTGGCACGCGGACCGTTGATCAACGTCGAAATTAATTCACCCATGGATAGACGGGATCTATTAAACCTTCGTTTATTGGCCTCTGTGGCGCAGGAATCGTCGAGTTCTTGAACACAGGCCAATTAAATTCCGTATTTCACGTCGAACGTCGAACAGAGTTCCGTGTTTCGGTAAAGTCTGCGAAAATTCTCTCCAACATGATCTTTCGACCAGTTTCAACAATTAAAATCATTAAAACATTGTGTTCGTAATATGATTCTGGTTCGCATAATTGAGATGCAACTATGCAAACAGAAGCAAGGATAGGATAATGTTTGATCGGTATTGAGGGCAAACGACGCTAAATCGATCAACGCCGGTAGTTCGAACGACTTTGTTTTCCCGCGAAAGGGGAGAATTACGAGGATGGTGGACGGGCACGACGCGATGGAAACGACGGAGAATAGCGATGGACCTCGTGAGAAGGAATCACGATCGGTAGTGGAGAGCAACGAGGATGCCCCGCAACAAACCAACGCTCCGACGACCACCATAAGCACCATAGCCGTGCAGAGCGGTGAAACTCGTCTGGTGATCGCTTTACTTCAAGTAAGGGCCGCCGTATCTTATCTTACAATTAGACCACCAATGCATTAATCGGTCCGTGCTCGGAAGCGCTATCTCCTTTTAGTAAGTGGCTCGATAGCGCAAGTTCGCAGCTTCTTTGAAGTACAATAATAAAAACAGGAACATCTCCATGGTACTTTGAATATTGTCGATCGATCGTTTTGTTTATTTCATAAATAAAAAACTTGATTCAACAAAAATTGTGAAAATTGACCGGCGCGCGGCGTTAGGCGGCATATGTATATCTGCGTCTTTTAGGCATAATTGTCAAAGGAACGCGATGTACGGTTTAGGAAGCGTTCGGCGACACATTTGATCGTCCCAAGATTCGTCAGGTAGGGCGCGGCGCGTAGCTGCACGCGCGTTACACGCGACCATAATCTATGGTGTTAGATGATTATTTTGGGAGCCGGTCGCTCGAGTCCATAGCTATTTTCGAGTCCTCTCGAAACTGTGAGCGTTTTAGGTAACCATCGAGCAAAACGAGGTCTCCGAAACTCCGCGAAGGATAAATTTAACCGCTACGGTTCCTTCCATCGCGAACCCACCATGAACGGGGAACCATCTCGCGTTCGTTATGCCACGAAAATAATTGGACGCGGCCTGGACGATTCCGTTGTTAACGAGGAACATCAAACACCTAGACCGAAACGTTCCGCCAAGGGATTGCGTAAGTCCCCCTCGAACACGATCTCAATGGTGTTCCATGAACGTATCGTAAAATATAGTGTTCAAGTATCAGGGTTAAACGAAGCATGTGGATTTTTTGGGAAATTCTATTCGCGCGGTAAATTGTTGGCTGATCGATAAAATTTGGAGAGATCTTCTACGGCAAAAATGTTTACCATATGCTCGGGGTTCGGGGCCGTTAATGCATATTATCGCGGCAGCGTAATCGAAAAGACAAGCATCCAGACGGAGAGACAGACAGATAGGCAGACACGCGAAGCCTGGTCCCCGCGGTTCGATCCAACTGGATCTACCGTGGCACGGATCGGCCGTACGGTCTCGTGTAATCCGACAAACCGGTATTATACGAGACGGCAGGCGTGATCCTTCCTCCTCGCCTCTACCTACATCGTACCTACGACCTTACGACACCGACTCCTTGCCTACGAAGGGACCGAACGGAACAGAAAAAGGAAAATGTAACGTGGACGGCCGAAAGATGGGACCCCGTGCAGTCGGTACAGTCATCTTCGAACTGGTCCCCGTTTGAAAAAATTCGTTTCAGCTTCTCGGAGGAGGATTTTTCGAAACACTAGGCATATTTTTCTCGGAGAACTAAATGGAAGACCCGAATTAAACGTGCCGCGTCTCGATGGATCGAGAATCGACCGTAAAACCTTCGTATCCGCCTACATATTACGTTTTACCGAGCGGCGGTGTTATTCCTTGGCTCGATCGCGATAAGAATGTCTCAATTACCTGTACACGAAACGCGCGTGTTTCGCTTTCAGCTGCGATTCCCGGTGTCGATCATGCTCGTCGTCCTTTTGTAATTTACCGATTTGTTTCGTAGGAACAATTTGTGCGATTGCAAGGAGATGTTATCTGACGATACGAGGATCTGTTCGCGGCACGATTTAGCAAAGAACAGAGGCGATCGACGCCTCCTCCTTTGTCGCACGATCTTATCACGGGAATACGCGATAACAGCGATATAACTGGTTTGATATATTACATCACGGTACATATTACCGGTTACAGTTACATCACAGGATTATCGGTTACACGCGTCTCGGCATATTCATTTGCATCGGCGACGAATCGTTTCCTCGCGGTCCTCCGACCGAAATAATGACTCATTGTTCCACAGCGAACGCCACGCTCGGCTATTTGCAAATTAACTATCCCGCCGTCCCGTTAATTAGCGCCCCGGTGAAATTTACAAATTATCGGTTAATTTTCTACCGAAACTACCAATTAGTCGTCACCGTCTACCGCATTCTTTGAGCGTGGCGGGTGCCGCGTTTCGATCCGTCATTCGGTGCCTGGACAAACTAACTACCGAACGAGGGATGATCTTATAAATATTAAACGCGATCGTTATAAATATTAAAGACCGATAGGCTGGACTAATTTTATCCGGACGCGCGATGTTATCTTTCTTAATGTTGGACCTACGTACTTGGTTCTCGTGTACGCGACGGTTTTGGTAAAAAATGGAGAGGACATTTCAAGAAATTCTCGTTGCCTCGGACAATTGTGCCCGCAGGCTCGTCCCAATTTCAGTTCACCGAATATGGCGGTGCAGCAGCCTGTACCGGTTGCACTCATCGTTCTCGAGACGAGACACGCGCGCCGATACACACGCGGGTTGCACGCGCGACTCCGCGTGCAACCCGTTGCACTCGTTGCAGTTTGCAGTGTTCACTTTCACTTCGGCCTGCCCCGGAATCTGATTTCATTGTCATCGGTTCTTGGAGATATGCTCTCGTATTTTTCATGACCGACGCACAGCGAGCGAGAAGCTTTAAGCACATTCCAGCGGTAGCAAATCCGAAAAGAAACATTTTTTAATCCCCCTCCACGACCCACGGGAGTCCGAAAAAGTTCGTGGAAAAAATTGAGAACGTGAAATTATCTCCTTCCGCATGATTTTCCGAATACTCAAATGCCATTTCGCATCAACGCTGATATAATTGATTCTGCCGGCTAAATAATCGTAATTGCAAGCTACATGTCAAGTGTCACGAGGAACGCGTCCCCAGCTTCGTCATCCACCGCAATCATAATTCAACAAGGCCGAGCTTTCTCTCTGGACCGCTTCGCGCGCGCGCAGAGAAATGAAAAATCGGATGTACCGAGAAGAAGATAAATCACCGCAGTCGCGCGAAATAAGACGAGTAATCGTTATCGAGCAACCCGGCTCGATAGCATAGCGATCGCAAGCAGAGTTTCCACGATGGCAAAACGATGTCCCGGCTTGCGATCGCGATCGATACCGCGCTCGGAGCGATCGGCAATGATCCGTGAAATCTACCATCGATCATTTCAGAATCGTGTCTTTCTTCGAGAAGATAGAATACATATTCTCGAAATATAACAGCATGAATATTAGAAACATATACCGTTTATTTTGTCTACCACGCTAATATGTTTAGTTTTGCTCGTCGCTGTAAATCACTCCGGGTGACTTTCGTTCGAAAAAGTCGGCGAAAAATGAAAACGACGTCCGATTTCCGGTGGACCCGGGTACACTTCTAAATCTAAATACGACCTCGTAGGTAAATTCGGGAAGAGAAAGACGGCAGATGGCGGATCCCTCCTGGAAGGGGAAAGGGGGAAGCGTAGAAACTAGAAGAGATCGGTTCTGGGTTCGTCGACCCGGCAGTTGGACCACAGAAAGACGAGATATGCTTCCATTTTCATCTTTGGCAGCTTGCCAAAATTTCGTCTGGACCGATCTCGTCTCCTCTTTTACTACTGCCATCCGTCAGCGACAATACAGCGAATCCAAAAAGTATTTCAACGCCGAACTTTTTCCTCAACTTCGAAAATTGAATTCTTACAACAACCCGAATAAAAATGTTTGTATCGACGATAAGCAAGTTGAACAACGCGTGAAAATTTCGAACAATGTAACACCGATCGTCGAACGGTGCGGCTGATTAAAAAATTTAAAACAGAAAATTTGTAAGTCAATTTAGCGGAAGAAGTAACATTAAACGGGAGGATTATCAAACGTGTCGGCTCACTAATCAAGATGAATGATATTCATTAATTCAAGAGTCCGATATTATTATTTCTATGCGAGCGTGCCTTCGAGATGTTCCGTTCCCGAAATTTGATCCGAAAGATCAAGGCGACGCGAGGCGTCGCGTCGCGCCGCCGTTTGAATTTGAATGATCAAAAGACCGACAACGTGGGCGGAGTGGATAGAATTCTTCTCGCGGTGTGGCGATCGTGCGTAAACGAAGGATTTAGAATGGCACGGCGACGATTCGCTGCAAATAAACCGGCGTGTGCAAAAAGGGATGTGATGTCATCATCGAAGTAGTACCAATGTCGCTTGCGCGCATTAAAATTTCGCGGCTGTTAGTCAACGCGCGTTACGATACGCGCACGTTACCACCTGTTGCTATCGGCAGGCGTTTCCTTCGTAACGCGAACGGATTGCGTTAACGACAACGATTACAGTCTAAAAGTTTTAGATCACCGCGTCAAATTTCTTTTGTACTCGAATACTTGTACTCGCGTGTCAGCGATGCCTACTTGTTACCATTAAAACTCCTACAAGTAAAAGGATCGCCCGACTGTACGCAAGGTTACTAGCAACTTATTACGCCGAGTATAATTATCCGGTAGCCATCGATAATGAAGCTTTATACCGGTTTTCATGCAACTCGCGCCACTGTTCATCGATCATTTCCCCATCGAGCGATCGTTCGTTAACCCGTTGACGTGTTTACACGACTGCGAATGTAGCTATTTTCAGGATCAGAAACGCGGAAATTAACGATCGCCAAATTTTCACAGACATAATCGATCCTCCCGTCCGTGATATTTTGGCGTCGTTTCGATAAACAAACGTCGACCGAGATGGTTTCTCGATGGTCGCTTACGTTAGTTTCAACGCCGAGCGATTTGAAATAGACTGGCGGAACAAGGAGCAAGATTGTTCCGTGTGTTCCGAAAGTTCTCTTAGCTTCTTTTATCGCACAAAGCTCCGGTTCTGCACGATGGATACGCTTTCCGAGGAGTAAGCGTAAAACAAATTCGCGCAGAAACATATGTTTTAGCCATGGTAAAATAGAAGATTGGTCCCGGGCCAAAACAAACAACAAAAATAGTAGAAAACAGTATAGTCTAGTATAGTATAGTACAGTATAAAATAGCGTTCAGTATTATTGACGGATACTATCGTTACGCCTACCATAGAAATTCTTTAAACATTTTATTTTTATAAAATATGTCACTTAGAAAGTTGCTCGTGTTACAAGTCTGTGGTTGGCTAGGTTATGTAAACTATATTTCAAAAAATGTATATGATAATAAGAATTAGCAGGAAATTTAATACGCGCGACTACTGCTTGTCAACGCGTCGACTTCACCAAGCAAATAAGTTTATAGAATTCGTTTGTATCGGATCGATCAAACAGTTACGTATCGGTGTTTCTATATTTCTCGATCTTAAATCAACAATTAATAGAACCTTATCGGACGCAACTCAAAGAAATTAGGTCTAAGACGTATCGACTTACCCTAAATAAGATCGTAGAAGGAGGTTTACGCATTCCACCGTCGTGTTTGGCCGATGCCGTTCGAAATCTGAATAAAATTCTCATTCCGATGTTCCCACTTTTCAGATTTGATGTTCGGTCCGTTTTTTAGATCGTTTCGTATGATTCCATAAAAGGTATCGGAGAGTAATTTTCTACTGCGCGTCGCGTCGGTGCACGATCATTACCTTCTTATAGAAGTCGGCGACGGGAAATTGCCGGTAAACATTAGGTTATGTCATATGCACTTGCCGCTTTCGGTAAGAAAAACACACCGTCGTCGTAAGGAAACTGACAGAGTCCGGTTCTTTTTATCACGCCCCGTACCTGCCATTTTTGTAAGCGACTATCCTTTCTTGACACCGTCGATTCTTCGAAATGTACAATATACGTACTTATAACGTTATTTCCATATTTTTGTTTGTCCTCCGACAGAGCGGGGAATGGCTCAGGTTGAAAGTACTGGAAGTCCAGCCGGAATTAACGAAGCTCGGCGCCTCGGTCGAAGAAGCTACCGAGCTTTCGAGCGCGCACGACGAAGTACTGCTTCGATTACAGGTAACGATGCAAACTTCCTTAACGTCCGCTAACACGCAGAATTACAGTACCGCCGAACATTTTATGTCGTTAATACCTTCGGTCAGATAACAGGAAATAACGGACGAATACATGCTCAATTTGAAATATTTGTTTTTCTAACAAGAGCAAACAGAGCCCGGTGGAGGAACTACTTCGGCAGGCTGATCAGTTGATTTCGAACCAAAGGCCAAGAGCGGAAGTATACGCCGCGATGGCGGAAACGTTAGGGCAAGCTTGGCACGATGTGAACGAGCTCCTGGAGCGGCGAAAACAGATTCTCGACTGCAACGTATTGTTTCAGTGGTATGCGTCGTAACAATCTTAAAATTATAACTTGCAGAGGATTCTCCGTACCATTATTGTGTTCGCACGAGCGAATAAATTAATAATAATTCTAATAAGCGTGTATGTTACAGTCGGGCGGAAGAGTGTCGAGAAACCATGAGAGCTCTCGAGATGACGTGCAACGACACGCTGCTGCCGATCGAGATCGAGGCAGTGAAGAACTTCCTGTCGAAGATCCACGATCTTCGGAAGAACATGTTGGAGGCACTGATGGGCGCTTTGCAAGAGGGAAAGAGTTTGTTGGACAGGTTGAAAGAGATCGCGAACGAGGGAACATTAGACTCTAGACCGGAGAGGATTAAACTGGAAGCTGATCACGGTGAGTGGCTGCTGCTTAATTAATATTACCGGCTGGAAAAACAGATAATTATAATCGATATCGCTATCTTGATCGCGGCCGTTCCCTTTCGCTTTTATTTGATCGATGACATAATTGATGCGTGCCATTCGCGCGCCGACACCTTGCACCGTGATACGCGAAACAACGAGTAACAAAGACAAAAAGCAAACGACGGGCTTCTATAATTACAATGAAACGGTGGCCTACGATCCAAGATCATTCGCGATCGTTGAAGGTTAACTGCAATGGAAAATATTCTACTTTAAGAATGACTTTTTTTATCGTTCAGCCGTGATACAAGTCGAAAGATGGCTGGAAGAACTCCACGACAGAAGACAATTGATCGAAACGTCGTTTCGTAGTCGAAAGACTCAATTGGAACAATGCCTGGCTCTAGCTCTGCTAGCCACCGACCTACGTGATCTCGAGGAGATCTTGAACGACAGAATCGCTGCCCTTTCGAGCAGCTGCGATCAACTCGGTGATTCCGCGTCGAGCGCGGAATTGCTTCTCTTCGAATTGAAGAAATTACAAGCAGAAGCGAAGGTATACTTTCGAATGCAAAAAAATATATTAATCGTAACAAACAGAAGTCGGATAGAAATTATAAATATATTATTGGTATTACAGGAATTTCAAGATAGGTCGATTAAGATAACGAAGTCAACCGAACGATTAGTCTCATCGGGACACTTTGCCGGCGAACAAGCGACGGAACAATCTTATGCCATCCTCGGCGCCGCGGCTGATTATGTGAACGACTTGGATCAGTACGAATCGCTGTTGAATAGGGCTATAGCATTCTTTGATTCTGCGAGATCTGTAAGTATTTACGGTGGAAAGAATAGTCGTTAAACGTGTCTGGTTTATTTAGATAAACGAGAGACACCGAATCTATCGACCATTAACAAAAGTAATTATTTAAATACATAAATACGGTACAACGAAATTCACGATCATTGCGCAGGCCATTACGAAACTGGATCAGCTCGAGATCCAGTTGGTAACAACGGACCATCCCCCATATTCGGCGCGATTAGCTCGGTTCCATGCTCAGACAGTGACCACTATAGAAGATGTTACCTCGAAGCCTTTAACGGAAGGATACGCCCTACTTGATATCACGGGAAGGGGAGCGCCTGGTGCCGAGGTCAGTTTCAACGATTCCTTCCGGGAAATACCCTGGGAATGCGAAGGTGTTGATACAGGGTAGTCTTTTCTCATTTGTCTCTTCTTTTCATTAGGGTGTAAAACGCATGGTAGAAGAGCTGGAGAATCGGAAGATTCGGTTGATGGAGCGTTGCACTGCCCACGAGAAGGAAAACCTCGAAATATCGAGAATGATAAACGCGTTCGCGGACAAACACGACGAGCTACGAAAATGGCTGATGAGCATTCCGGAGGCTTTCCTCCAGGGTCATCAGGATATGGGCAGCGACGTCCCAATGGCGGAGGATTTCTGTCGGCTGCATCGTCAATTGTTGAAAGACGTCGAGCAAAGGACCGAGGAGGTTCGGCATCTCGAGTTCGAGATACATCCCCTGGCAGATCGGTTGGACGAGGCGCAGAAATTGGAGTTGAAATCGAAGGCTGCGGAGCTTCTGAGTCTTTGGACCAGAACGAGAGACCTACTGGCCAAAAGAATCGACTTGGGAAACATCTACCTGCAATTTCACTTGGATGCGCAGGAGCTGACGGGTAGAGTCAAATCGATCGAATACGAGTTGACGAGACCCGTTGACATTCTGGATGCGGTGAAAGTTGAAAGGCTCGAGAAAGAGTGGGACGACCTGCAGCTCCTTTATTCGAGACTATCCGAAAATGGAAAAGCGTTCTTGGAAGCTGCTGCGAAGGTCGGTTTGTTCATTCCCCAGAATAATTCTAATCTTTTTGAAATTAGTTAAAATAAATTCTCTTTTAGGTCGACGACCCCTATCTGGACGTACACAGAGCTTGTCTGTGCGTTCAAACAATCTTAGACAAGTTTGCTAACAAACAATTCGAGTTGAAGACAGTCAAAACCGAAATTTTGATCGAAAAGCGTATCGAGTACGAGCGCACGTTCGAAGAGTGTACAAAGGTAAGATCGATACTTAACGCTTTATATACTTAACAGTTTACTGTACCACCAGTTACCTCGTATAAATGGTTTTTCTTTTATATGCTCAGGCATTGGAAACGGTTAACGAATGCAGCGCGCAACTATATCCGATAATATGGACTTATTCTTCTAACGTATCGGCGATTTATCAAAATCTACAAGACATCAAGAAAATCGTTCCCATGGAATTGAACAAATCTCTCAACGAATTGAATTCTAGAATTAAGAACATGATGTTTTCGGGCTTGAAAGGTATTTAATCGATATACTAAAAGTAGTACATTGTTTACCGATTAAAAATGTTTCGATAGGTGTAAGCCAAATTGCTGGAGATCAAATCGCAGAAATCGAACAGATGCAGGCGAATTTCCATGCAACGGCTAGAAATTACGAAACTCTTTTGGATTCAATGATCAGCGTAACCCAGAACATGGATGAGGTAAGATATTGTAATATTATTTTAATTATTTTATTGTGTTTTATGTGTATTCGGTATTATGTCTAATTTTGTTCAAGTTTAAACGAGACATCGACCAGATAGAGGTCCAGGCGGAACGTGCGATGTCTCTGAAGAATCTGATCGACGTGGAAACGATTTCAAGCGAGCTGACCGCGAAAAGAAGATACATGAATGATAGATTAAGCCAGATAAAGGGCAAGATGCAGGAGCTGCTCTCTCAAATTCGGCAGCAGGAGCCACCGTTAGCCGAAGTCCATGATAGTGAAAAATTGGAACGCGTCATGCGCTCGCTCGGACAAGATTTCACGAATTGCGAGCGTCAAATTGATAAAATTGAGGAGCATCGACGAACTTGTATCTTCGCCGAGGATCTAGAAAGGATCCACAGCGAACTCCGAGATCTGAACGAACATCTGAAAAACGTAGAGGCTAGGATTGGGGAGAATCTTCAGGCAGCCAAAGCTGCTGCTTCTACCTTCGCACAATTCGAAAAAACCGTTACGGTAAGATTTTAAACGAGTTCAATTTTAAACAAATAGGTTTTCGTCGTGTAAGGATTATATAATTGTTCGTAGATTCTGGAAGAAAGAATCGAGACCTTCGTGAGAACAACGGAGGAATCGATAACGCTTCTAAGGCCAGAAATTGCGAACGACATTTCATCGTTGAGAGAACGATGGAGGAACTTCGAGGCAAGAGTCGAAGAAACAAAAAAGCGGATGAATTTAAGCGAAGAATATTTCATTCTTTTGGAAGAAGCCAAGGAATGGAATAGAACTGGTAGTAAATTGTTAATGGTGATCGCGAGAAAAGCGACTACGGTGAAAACACCGAGCGACGTCATGGAACTTCTTCGAGAAATGGATAGCTACCTAAAACCTGGGGAGGAGATACAGGAACGAAGGATCGAGAGACTGAAAAACCTGTCGACTCTTATTTTTGGTAAGTAAACTCGCGAAGTAAAACTTGTCTGCATTTATTGTCAGATAAAGAATCTAGATAGGCGTTTATTCATCAGGAACAGACAGACTACCTCAATTCAGCCATATAATACTCGAGAATCGTCAAATGCTGGACTCGTTCTCCGTTGTTTCGTCCGAGTTGAGAACGTTGATGAGAAACTTGGAGAACGCGGAGGACATCCGGGAGAAGTTGCGGATAGAGAAACTGGAAACCGACGAGAAGTTGCAAGCTGCCAAAATCGAAATGGCGGCCGCGGCAGCGGCTAGAGAGGAAGCCGAGAACGCGAGGAAAATCGCGGAGAAGCTTGCTGCCGAAACCTTGCAGAAAGCGACCGCAGAATCGAACAAGCTGAAAGAAGAAAGGGAGGCGCAAACGATCTCAACCGCGCCGCCGTTGTGCTCCGTGTCGGCACAAACCGAACAAATTGAAATCACCGATAAAAGCTTTGTCCAGCAAACAGTCACGTCTGCCATCACCACTAAAGAAATCCACATCTTACAGAAGGTGATATTTCGTACCGAGAGGGTATTCGGGTTTATAATTAATTTTTAATTTTAGACGGAAATCGAGAAAACGGTTCCAGCATTTTCACGCGAAGCCAGCCCAGCGAAGAAAACTGTATCCGAAGAATCGCAAGAGAGAACTTATGAAACAACGTTAGTAGATAGCGTACCTCCGTTAGCTCCAGAGTTCACGATTCCCCTAAACGACGCAACCGTTCAAGAAGGTGAAAAATTCACCTTCCGATGCAACCTGGTTGGTCATCCCTTGCCGGAAGTGGTTTGGTACAAAGACGGAATCTCCATTTTGAATAACCCTGATTATTTGACGACTTACGTTCACGGTTTGTGCACGTTAACAATCGAAGAAACTTTTGCCGAAGATTCTGCCAAATACACTTGCAGATCGTTCAATATTGCTGGTTCTGCCGAAACTTCTGCCACGCTGACGGTGAAAGGTGGGTTTATCGTTTTCCCGATTACCGTGTTACGCGGAGTGGTCTACAATTTAATCCTCGCGAATTTTTAACTACTTCTAGAAACAGCACCGGAAGAGCAACCGAGCCCTCCAATTTTTGTAAAGGAATTGGTAGCGTCGGTAGTAACCGAAGGCTCCTCGCACCGATTGGATTGCATCGTCGAAGGCAACCCTCTGCCAACAGTACAGTGGTATAAAAACGATACGAACATCGACAATTCTCCAGATTATATTATTACTTACAATAACGGCGAAGCTGTGTTAAAGTTTGACGAAGTCTTTCTCGAGGATAAGGCTACTTATACGTGCAAAGCAGCGAATCGGTTGGGCCATGCTTCTACTTCAGCTTTTCTCGATGTACAAAGTGAGGATTTTTTTTTTATTTCTTTATGTAACAATAGAACACAAATATTGAAGTTTATCGATAAATGTGTAACGTTGTATATTTACTATATTATATTATATATAGTATACGAAATATTATATATGGTATGTAACATATAATTATAAATAGAAAATATAGAATATAATATATTTATATTCTTAATGTATTCCGTGTATCCTTAATGTATTATATTTGCTTCGATCTTCGAAAATAGACGCTTTACCATTGTCTTCCGATATTCTAATATTAACATGGAATTTCATTTGAACAATTTCAGGTCCAGAAAGTAACATGGAGAAACCACATTTCCTGGTAGCTTTATCAAATGCGATGGGCAGGGCTGGACAGAGAGTGAAAATTGAGTGCAAAGCAACAGGAAATCCATTACCAACGTTGACTTGGTACCACGATGGAAGACAGGTCGAAGAAAGCATTAATATAAAGGTAAAAATCAAGTTGACTTATTAGAAGTACTTTACATCGCACTTTTCCGTGCAGCGTTTCCTCGTCTCCTCTCGCTTCCACGATTTCTTCCGTGAGCCTGTCGCGAGCATCCCCCGATATTTTTAGCGACTTGCACGCGTCGAATTCGAAATAGAGCAACGTGGTCGGCGAAGGGAAAAGGAAGTACTGGAATCGAGTGCTCAGGGTGTCGCGATTCGTTCGCTTTAGATACAAACGGACGCTGGCCAGACCAGCCTGACCATCTCGGAGGCTTTCGCCAAGGATGCCGGATGCTACATGGTCACCGCTAAGAACGAAGCCGGCGAAGCGACGGTGTCCTGCAACGTCTCGGTGAAAGGACGACTTCCGCGAGAGACCAGCGATTCGGACCTCGCCTGCAGCGACATGGAGCCCGTGGTCCCCAAGATACAGATGCCTTTGAAAGACCTCCAGGTCCAGGAGGGAAGGTCCGTGCGACTGGACTGCGTCATTGTCGGGCAACCTGAACCGGAAGTAAGTACTCTATTTTAGTAGAAGAGCAAAGACGTTAAAATATCTGGGGCTACCCATCTTTCTCGCACGGATGTATAAAAAAATGTTTTTATATTTTCTATAATTTTAATTATTAGCATTGTTTTCGGCGGAAGTAATTACCTACGAGTTGCTAAATCTGTTGTCACAGGTGATCTGGTACCACGACGATCAACCGGTGAAGGAGTCCGCCGATTTCCAGCTGTTGTTCCAGGGCGACAAATGCTCCTTGGTGATCCACGAAGCTTTTCTGGACGACGCTGGTGTCTACAAAGTAGTCGCCATTAATTCTGGCGGCGAAGCATCTAGTCAGTGCAGATTAACAGTGACGCGTAAGTACCAGAAATTAATTCATTAAAATATCATGTCAACGCGTGTTACAACAAGTAGCACGTTTCATATTTGTGGCATAATCTGACTGTTGTTTCGTAAGAAAACATTTTTGTTCAGCGGTTTCTATTCCGGACGACTTGGACAAAACGCAACCGGAAGTTGAAGAAACGCTTATTACCGGTTCACCACCAAAGTTTGCGAAACTACCAACAGATTCATTGGTAGCCGAAGGCGAGAACGCGATTTTTGACTGTGCAGTGGTTGGAGAGCCCAAACCGGAACTCAGATGGTTCTCGGACAGCGGCGAAATCACTGGAAATGACAGAATTTTGGTAATTAACTATAAGAAAATTTCTTACTGGGTTAATTCCGCATTAACCAATGATTGGCTGTTTCGACATCCGCCATTTTTGCATTAAACGATTTAAACGACATAAACTTTTAAATCTTATACGATGTTTAGATCCAGCAAAAAGAAGATGGGACCGGCATGCTACGATTTTTGTCAGTGATCCCCGAAGATCGAGGGAACTACATCGTGAAAGCTGTAAATATCCACGGAAAAGCTAAGGCTTTCGCTAGATTGGTCGTTAGATCGCTGGGCGATTTTCGAAGAAAAGAGGAGTTCGTACAAATGGAGGAGAAACTGATTCCACCGACGTTCAAGGAAAGATTCGAGGACAGGAACGTACCGGAAGGGGTTTCTACGAAATTCGAATGCATCGTTATCGGAAAGCCATCGCCGAAGGTAAGCATCAACGCAACAGTAACAACCACTTCGGTCTTACACTTGCCCGAATCTTGCAAATTAATTAGTAACCATTATTATTACCATCCTAAGTAATACTAATTTTAAAACTGCTCACAAACCTTGCAATTAAATAGTAAAATTTAAACATTGTAGATGAAATGATTCTTTCTAGTAAACATAGGATATTTTTGTTTAATGTAAATTGAACTCGTAAAGATCTGTCTATCGATCGCATTCGCGGCTCGCCTCGCGAGTTAAGAAATCTGGTCGTCGCGAATCTTCGGTCCCTTCCGTGGATAAATGCAATTGGCCAAACGGCAAGCTTTCTCGAAACGTGGCGCCAGATCAAGAGTCGTTTTTCGAAAGTGTCGGGACGCGTGAAAGATAGGGCGCAAAGTTGGCCAGCCTGTCAGGAGGTAGCCGACTAAGAGTAATTTCGTGGCTGCGGGTTATATTTAAACAGGAACAATGTACCTGATGTGGAAATTCGCGGTTACAGCCGCGCCGTGAGGAACGTCGCGGAATTTTCTGCGACACTCGTGGATCTGGTACCGGTGCCTCCTCGTCCGTGCGTTTCCCGTTGAGTAATTTCGACAATTGTGTATTAAATCGCTCTATAAATTCGACTTTTGCGTCATAATAGCGAACTAACGCATTTCTGTTTGCGACCTGTAATCGATTACACCGTGACTTTGTAACTCTTGTTAAAATGTTTATTTTTTAGATTCAATGGCTGTTTAACGATCGACCCGTCCATGGAAAGGATTTCTTGGTGTCGGTTAGCGGGGATCGACAGGTGCTGACGATTCCGGAGACAGGAAGCACGCATGCCGGCACTATTTCCTGCGTGGCGGAGAACGCTGCTGGCAAAGCGATCTGCGCTGCTCGTCTAGAAATTGGTAAGTCTCAAATTACAGCGAATTTCAATAAACGCACCAAGTTCTATTTTTACACGATAGATATATTATACATACGTTCCCGAGGATTACGTTCTTGTTAAAGTCGTATATTGTTTTCAAGTTGTATTAACTGCAATCTGTAATTTTTTCAAGTGTCTCTTAAATAAATAGCATTCTCGCGATTGCTATGCGTCAACTAATATTTGAAATTTGGTTGCTGATCGGAATTCGGGATTCCAGCTTGTCTGTTCGCGTTTCAGTCGTTAAAATTCCAAGCGCTCCGCCATTGTGGCCGTAGGAATCGTATTTCGAGGCTGCTGGTATCATCCTGTCGATCTTTGGATTCGGGAACCGGGCGATTTTTATCGCCCTGCAGCGTTGCGTTGAAATTCGTTTACGCGTTGCCAGAATATCATCGTATCGTCCGCAACGGTGCCACGAGTTATTAATAAACGTACACCCAAGTCGCATGGCAGCTTCATTCACGATGTAGCCGACGCGACGATGCGTCGTACCTAACCCAGACCATGCGCGGTCGTCGGAGACCAGTGTCATTTCGGTAAACGAACAGAAAGACGGGACACGATATTTCGATATGCGTACGACGTATGCGCAAAGAGGACGACGTTGCGACACGCCGGCTGAGCTCTGAAATTCGACACCGTTCTCCGTGTCTGTCGCGAGAAAAATCGCAGCGTTCGATCAGCGACCGCGTCGGTCTGAAACGAAAAATCGGTAATCGCGGTATGGAAGCGGTAGAAGGATTAACGCGTTCGTTGTTCAAATGTTTTGTTAAACGCAACTTACCGCCCAACAAAATGAAAAGGGTTATCGATCGATCGTTCGATAGCTTTTGTTTAAGCTTACCGCCCTTCTAAACGGTTCAGATTCTATTTCTATCTTTCTTGGCAGAATGTTTCTTACTCATCGAGCGAGCGATCACACGTTTCCCGGTATAAGAGAATCGATGACGCTACTCCCCGAAAAATATCCAATCGCAGAATCATAGTTTACAGAGGCCTATGAAAATAAAGAAAAATGTACTATTTTCTAACGTTTCTTCGATTTTAGTATTCTTACAATAACATATTGTCGTTGCGCTCGATCGTTCGTTCTGTTGCATATTTAGTTTCGGTGTTTAAACGATATTTAGCGATCCATTACCGAGAACCCGGTGTTATATGAACGGGAGGGTCTTATTTTTAACCGGGGCGACTAAACAAACTCTTTTCTCTTCTTTCACCGGCAAAAAGTCACTTTGAGTCACGACTAATATTAGGTTGGTGCACAAGCCGCGGCAATTAAATCTGACGTTTCTAACGCCCACCTGTACGCGCCTATACATATACTTACGTATGTATCTGCGTACCATGCATAAACATCAATCGAATCTTTTATTTGTAATAATAATAATTATTATTATTCTAATTATTATTATTCTAATTATTATTATTCTAATAATAATTATTGTAATAATAATTATTATTCTTCGCAAGTTGAAAAATCATAAAAACATAAGCGTCGCTACAATTAGACGAATGAGAACCGAGTATGTACTCGTCATTCGGAATAACCATTGGCTAGGACCGATATCGCAGGTCAGGCAAATAAACATAGACGATGACCCTTGGACATGGCGGTGGTGACTCGGACCTGCCAATCCTGTCGGTTCCATCCTTCGCTGATAGGTCAGTTCCGCGTTTCCCGTGTTCTAGCAAGCTTGACCGACTGTTCCGTGTGTATCGCGGTGTCGAGAGAAGCTTGCCTCGCTTGCTCTTTCTCTCTTTCGGCCGATGCACACACTCGGAAACCGCGTTATTTTTGTCGGCACGAATACCCGGCACGTAGCCTAGTCCAGAGTCGCTAACCCAGGGAATTTAAGCGCGTCTTCTTCGGGGAGCCTCGCTCCTACCGAGTCGTATCTCGCCGAGTCCGAAACGAATAATCATCGAGTGACCCTCGAATCGTCCTTACCTCCTGTCATCGTCGGGACATCGAGATTAACCAGTTGATTCTGCTTCCCCTTTCGAGGTAACCTAAACGATCGTACAATTTTCTCCAGTCGAGTCGACAGTTTTCTGCGTATATACGTCCGATTGGAATTTCTTTGATTTTTATTCTCTAGATTATTTTTGCTTCTTTTATTTGGGGGTGGGGAAAGTGTCGGTGTTCGGGGACGTGTTAGTTTGTCGTTGATAAACATATCGGTTGTCGGACGTGGAAATAGTACGGGAGATTGGTAACGATAATGTGACGGAAAGATGCAGGTGGTTCGTTAATATTTCTTCGTTGCAAGATCAGGTTTCATAATATTATGATTTCATTGTTGTCCGTGTCATTCGGTTTTGTAGCTGTTTATTCGACTGAACGATGACTAATACGAAACGTGTTAGAAAGTAAAAAATCATATTCAAGCATATTAATTCGTTGTTCCAGTGTTAGTAAAAGAATGGCTAAAACATTCGCAATGTGTTAAGGGGCCACTAAATTTTGTGCTGGGCGACCGCAATCTCGGCTAGATCGCGTTCGACTTATAAATTGCGCCCCAGTGCTCGATTTCCGTTGCGGTTGGGCGAACGACACTATTTCTGTCGTCGATTATAGGCAAACTATTTCGTCGGCCAGTCGAAAGGCCCTCGGTCTGTTTCATCGACACCTCGACACCGACACCTCCAAACTTGAGACTTTTATTACCGGCAATTTGTCCAATAGATTATTTAAAATAAAAAAAATCAGTCCCTCTAATATTAACATTTTTTATGAAACTATTTTAATTCTATTTATTTAAAAAAAGCCTATCAATAGGCTTCCGGTAGGTACAGCGTAAACTTTTACGATCCGTCGTGTCCCATAAAGTTCGCACCCCCGCGGATATTTCGCTCAACGGCCATCCTGTTGGATGTATCGCGAATTCCCTTGAAAATTCGGGACAAATTGCTGCAAGTTTCGCGGTCTAGATATGCCCAGATGAATCCCTGAGAATTTGAATGTCGGCCAAAGAATTCGTCTTCTTTCGATTATTATGAAGTAGGGGATTCGTATAACCGTCCTTTAGAGATGAATTACTGTGTATTTTTAGGAAAGTTTCTAATAGACATCTTTCTTCGCGGCGATTGCAAAACGTACGCTTCCGTTCGAACATTTGAAGAGTAACACGATTTTGTAAAGAAACAAGATTATAAAATAATAAATGTGATAATGTTAGATTTGGTCGATTTTGTCCAGGCTTACGGTGTTGCATGCCTTTTTAACTCGTATACCATAACTTTTAGAATTTTAGTTTTATCAATTATGCTCACTGCTATTTACTCTATCGTGCCAGTCTAACGGGTTCGTCCCATATAGTAAATTAATAATAAAAAACAAGTTACACAAGAGAGAGAAAAAGAATTTTCCCGGCTAGCAGCCAGCAAACAGTCATCGATCTATTGATAACCCGATTAATCACCGTTATTAGGTGGCTGGTCGAGGGAGGAGGAGAAGAAAAAGGAGTTCGAGAGGGCAGAAGAAGTTGAGAGGGTGCTCGAACTAGTCGAAATAGTGCCCAGCGAAGAAATGCACGCGGCGAGCAGCAGCGACAAACGCTTCTCCTCGGAGAAGATGTCCGAGGCAGGCGGTGAAAACCAAACGCTGACAAAGATGTCGCAGACCATCACCGAATCATCGACCACCCACACGACAACGAAAAAAGAGTTCGTCTCGTCGACGATGTCCTCGACTTTGTCCAAGACCGGACAAGAACCGACCAGCGTTTGCGTTAAGACCACGGTCCATAGCACCGAGCAGTCGTCGTCGGAGAATGGGGCAGCTCCGGTTGTGCAGGTACGTGTGCTTTTAAAATTAATTATATTATTGGTTGCTACATTTATTATTGGTTCGTACAGTCGTACAAAATCGAAGAACACGAAAAGATCGTACAAGACCAGCCAGGCGAGATTCGACAGGAGAAGACAGTGGTTGTGTCTCAAGACGAGGAGGGGATCAAACGTGACATTAAAGCGACACAGATACCAAAACCGACTAGAAAATCGACAGCACCGAGGTTTGTGACACCGATCACGGGAATGATCGTCGATCAAGGAACGGATATAGTCCTCGAAGGAATCATCGATGGTGAGATCGGACAAATACTTCGAAATTTATTTCACGCGATATTAGTGAAAATACTAAATTCTATCGCTTTTGAAATACTCGCTCGCTCGCAGCGAAGAACACGAAAGGTGTTTGACTCTTATTTTTGGCAAGCGACTTCTATCTCTCTAGTTTTATTACATCTGTATGATTTAACACCTACTAAACGGTCCTACGTCGGTTTTACTGCCGAGTTTAATGACTTGTTAATCTATATTTAAGTAGTTCGCTTTTGCAGACATTGCAGATTATTTGAGAAATTCGGTAGGAGGCTTTCTTACACGTATTTAGTTATGAATGCTCAAGTAATAATTCTGTTTCTCTAAGAAACTTATCCTGTTGCAGAATAGTCACGAGAATTTCTTACCATTTTTACATGTTTTCGATAGGCTACCCCCAGCCTTCAATCGCATGGTCGAAGAATGGACAGGAGCTGAAGTCGAAAGATGGCATGGCGATGAGTTACGCGCACAATCATATCCGACTGGAATTAAAGAATGTTAATGTCAAGGACGCAGGGCGATACACCTGTACCGCGAACAACGAAGTTGGTTCAGCCAGCAGTACAGCCGATTTAGTTGTCAAAAGTATGAGAAACGTATTAATTGTTTCCTACAAACTTGATTTTTTAACAATTGTACAAAACATTCGTTTAGCGCGTTAAATACGTTTGGTATTAAAAATGACTGGCATGCATTGTCTTATAAAGCGAAACATAATTTTTTGGAGTCTGAAATAACAAAATATAATTTTTTTTTAATGATTTCAGAAACAATATTCCCACCTGTATTTGGTAGAAGACTTCAGGCTCAAGTGGTGAAACGCGGCGATCGTGTTAACATGGAGGTTGAAATTACGGGAACACCGGAACCCACCGTTTGCTGGTTCAAGGATGACATACCAATCAAGGAACGTCCACCCGAATTGAGAATTAAGCAACAAGGAAATTGTTACATGTTGATCATCGACAAAGGTAGGCTTTTAAGCGATTCTAATAGCTTTTGAGCGAATATGAAATATAATTTCAATTTTCATTATTTACTCAGCTGAGATGCATCATTGTGGGAAATATATGGTTCGGGCAACCAACGCTGGCGGAGAGGCGCAAAGTATAGCCGATTTTGCTGTTTTCGAGCCAACACCTGACACGATGGTAGAAGTTCATAAAACTGTTATCTACGATGTACAGGACAAGAAACAACTTCAGGTAACCATGTTCTTTTTGTATGAATTTAATACTACGGTACTAGAATACTTTTTAAATGGATTGTGGCTCGTTTATTATTTTAATAAGTTGGAGATCTTTAATAAGTTGAGTTCTTTCGACGAAGAACACCCAGTTTAAATTCCTTTGTATCGCATTTAGTCCGACTCAAAGAAGAGCGAAGCATTTTCCATGAAACAGCCAAGCGAGTATATACCGATTACAACGATCCAACCGTCTCCCATAATAAAGCCACCGCCGAGCGTGACATCCTCGTCGATGTCGCAAACGACACGTACGGTAGAGAAAATCGATAAGCCGGAAATGTCTCGTTCGGAAACGATCTCGTCTACCATCGAGTCCCATAAAACGGAAACCAAATCTGAGCAAAAGTACCATATGAAACTGGAGCATAAGACGCCACCCGTGGTGGAGCCTAAAAGGGAAACGGAATCTGTGTTGAAACAAATGATTCGCGAGGAAAAGACCGCAGCTCCAAAGGCCACGGTCGTCGAGGAAAAATCGATGATCGAGAACGAAAACATAGAGACGTCGACAATAGCTAAGAAAGACGCACTGAGTTTCTTCGAGTCAATGACGAAGGAGTCACCGTCGGAGATAGCGCCGAAGGGGCCCAAAGAAATGATCAAGCTGGTGGACGACACGGACGGTCACGATGTGCAGGTTGGCAAGCTGACGAAGAACTACGAAAAGACCACAAGCTTCCAGGAGGTAAAGAAGCCAGAGCCGAAACCCGCGGAGTTCCAGACCTCGAAGAAAGCGGTCCACGAGATCTTCGCTAAATTGGAGCAAGGAGGAGGCCCGTCCAGAGGTGTGGACAACAAGCTGTTCGACTTCCCGTACGAAAGTTACAAGCCAACACCGGTAGAGACAAAGAAAACAGTCGTGCAAGAGACATTCAGCTCCGGGTCCTCGTCTTTTCAAGGTTCCCTGACGATGTCCAAGACGGAGAGCAAGTCGGAGAGCTCCGAGGTGTTGATGGGCGGATTCAACCTTCAACCGGAACCACCGCCAGAGATCGGGTACATGCCGAAGCCAGAGGAGATGAAAAAAAAACGTCCCGACGTATCGGTCAAAGCTAGACAGCTCCAGGAGTCCTTCGAGAAGACCCTGTCCCCCATCGATGCCCCCATCGGCGGTGTGAAAATCTTCCCAACACCTTCTCCGAAGATCAGCGATCCCCCTAAACCCGCACCAATGTTCTCGATGCCACCACCACCGTTCGAGCTTGATAAGAAGGAGGTAGTCGAAGATCTATGCGTGAAGAAAGACATACGCGAAAAGAAGGATTTCGTACCTCCGAGTCTGAGGCCAACATCTCCAGGCAGACCGTGGTCCTCTTCGTCGGACGTGGAAACAAGATCGCACGTGTCCACCGACCTGTCAGAGTACAGGTGTCACTCGGCTGCTTCCAGCCATCAGGAGAACCTCAGGTCCTCCTCGCCTAGACCATCGGCGGACGCGCTGGCGATGGAAAAGTCCTGGGCAAAAAAAGTGTGCAGACTCTTCCAGAAAGTCCTGGCCACCGCAAGAGGACACGGTCCCCAAGTTCAAGCACGAGTGGCAGATACCCACGGAAGACTACAAGACCTCGACGAAGGAATTCAGACGGGAAGTGGAGGAGACGCCCGAGGGCGGGATCAAGAAGATCAGTACGGAATCGTCGAGCAGTCTGGAGAAACGATCCTGGAGCTCGAAACAAGAAACGACGGAGAAGCTCGCGAAGAGGGCCCCGTCACCCCCGAAAATCCAACCGATTATCTACAACGCCGAGACGATCAAGGTGGACCACACGGTGAACAAGATCGAGGAGAAGTCCTTGTACGAGAAATACTCTAGCGAGTCCGACGCGAAGAAGTCAGAGGTGTCCGAGAAGATCGAGCAGTTCAGCTCGAAGAAGTGGTCAGCCGCGGACGATCTCAAGGCCCCTGGTTTGGTCAGAAGCGTCGAACCACCGAAGAAACCAATGCCATCGGTGTATCATCCACCGGAGCCGATTCCGACAACCGGTCGGATCATCCTAGAGCCTGGTCCACCCCCCGAGATGGGGTACATACCAGCGCCGGTAGTTACGGAGAAGAAGGTCGAGAAGATAGAAAAGAGTTTCGAAACGTCTCGAGAGTATCAGCCGCCCAGGGCCGCTCCAGCAGCTGTTAGAATCGTCTCCCCAGCACCTAAACGAGAAGAACCTCCTGCACTACCACCCAAGGACGTTCGCATGACTCCCCCGCCTATACCAGCCAAGCAACCAGCTCCCGCAGAACCTTTAGAACCGTTCCCATTCAAACCTGTTTCCGCGCCTCTGGCGACGAAGGCGCCGAAGGTACCTCCTCCTCCGACTCCTACTAAGTTTATTAAAGGCTCCTTCGCTCAGGAAAGCGACTACGAATCGGATATAGACGGCCACTTGAAGGCGAAGTGGAGGCCCTACGAAAGCGACACCGAGGAGCCACGCTACAGAAGAGTTCAGCCCCCAGTGCTTAAACAGCCGACCAGGCCACGGTCCACCGAGCCTGAACCTCTGCCTCCTTCTAAATTCGAGGTACCACCGGCACCGACTCTGCGATCGTCTATGATCAGCAAGGAGCAGGAAACGTGCAAGAGACAGACCACCGTGAAGAAGCAAGAGTTCAAACAGCAGCAGCAGCAACAACAAAAGTTCCAAGCGGTCCAGCCGGCTCCGATAGAGCTGAAGCCTGGCTCTCCTCCGATCTACGTTCAACCGACCATGAAGAGTCCAACGCCTAAAAGTCCCACAGTCAAGAAACCGGAGTCCCCGAAGTTCAAAGTGAAGACGTTCCAACAGGAAAGCGGATACATGGCTGACACCGATGAACCTCTGCAACAGAAAAGTTCTGTCACGTCGATACAGAAGACTTTTGGGAAACACGAGTCCTCTTCTACCAGCTCCCACATGGAGACAAGATCCTCTTACTCGGAAAGCCGATCGGAGTTCTTCGAGAGCAAGAGCTACGACAGTCGTCAGCAACAGCAGAAGACGCAGTCCTTCGTTCCTGCGCCAGTTGCACCGGTTGTTAAGCCTGCACAGCAACCCGGTGCATATCAGCAACACAGCTGCTTCTTGGAGAAGAGCTACAGCTCCTCCGGCAGTTCTCCATCGAGATTCATGTCCACGAAGGTTCGGCAGCGTGTGTGACTTCGCTTGCGTTGTGTGCCGCTATAACTAACCCCCAGAGTGACTTATGAGCGATAATTATTGTACGTTGCTGACTTCTAGGTTCATTTCTAATATGTATACGTTTTCACGCATGGTTCCTGCAAATTGTGTCTCTTTTTTTTTAGCAGGATGCGGAGACATAGCTAACAGTGGACCATTTAGATTAATATATGATAAATAGAATTAATCCATGTTCTGTTTTTTCATGTGAATAGTTTGTTTAATTTCTTAAAGAATTTGTAGAATACAAACCTGAGTTTGAAATAGTACGGGGAAAGAAATTCCAGTTTAGAGTAGATTTTGTTAATGATACTTTTTTATTAACATAACATCTAAATAGTTTGGGAAGATATTTTTAGCGATAGTCGGTTGTGATAGCAATTATTGCTGGACTATGAATTCAAGATTCTGTATTACCAGAGCGTTGCAGTAAATTGTGAAATTGTTTAAACAAAATGTATTATCTTTTTGTAGGAAACTGTTTATTCCACGGATCAGTCGCAGAAGAAATTGGAGACATCGAAAAAGATCTTTCCGCCCTCTCCGAGTCCTTCGAAATTCGTGAAGAATGAATTTCGTGAAAGCGACTATGAGAGCGATTATGATGGCAGAATACCACCCCTTTGGAAGCCCCGCGGCTACGAAAGCGACGATCAGACTTTCAGACCCGTGAAACCTAATCTCGCTGGTCCAGGTATTTACGAATCTCAATAAATTGTATCTTAATTTCGAACTTTGAACATATCAAAACAATAGAGCAGAAAGTACACAGTAAGGCGTGAAATTTGGATAATTAAAAATAGATAGTTCGTTACCTATGAGATTTCATAATTATATCAACACTGAATTAATTAATAGTTTGTGGGTGCACAGGTTGAAAAACAAATTATATCAATGAATTTGGTCAAGTCGCATTTGCAAACACATTTGCTGGGTTTACGAACATATACCACATTAATTCTACACAACCACAAAAGAAATTCTGTTCACTGAAATTGAATGTTTAAGCGAATAGAAAAGCTTTCCAAGATTGTCGGTAGAACACAATGGAACAGGCTGTGTCAATGGGTCTCACTCTTTTTCGACTTTTTTCCAGCTTACAACAAGTAGTCCTCCTGGCAAGCTTTCTTCCCTTCTCGTTGTTTACCTCGCAAGACAAGTTCTCCTCTCTTCCTGCTTCGCTTGCTTCTCTCTATTCTTCTCGGCCACTCGAAGTACGTACTACAATCTCCCCGCTTGATCTTCACCCTCCACCAGCTCGTGGCTAACCCGCCTTCTTCTTCTACATGTATCGCCTACTCTCTTCTTAGTCACTATATCACGCTGGTTTCACCTTCGTTCTAAAAAAAAAAAACAGTACACAAAACTAAAGAACACAAAGATCGAGAAATCCTTTCGAAAGTCGCGGGTCCCGCGATCGTCCATCGATAGCAATGTCGGAGCTCGTCGAAATCAAAGAGATCACGGCAACGTCGTGTGAAACCGGTCGAGCATCAGATGCAACCTCTGTCCGCTTTCTTCGTCTTCTCTCGTCCGAGGTGAACCGGAGACTCTTTTCTCCCGATAGGAAAGCCGAAGGAGTCGTTGCTGATCGAAGAGATCTCGACGCGCGAACAGAGATCGAAGGAGCTGTCGAGAAAGGAAGAAAAGCGCGCGACCACCCCGAAGACGGTCCTCCTGCCTGGTTCTCCTCCGGAACTAGCGTACGCTCCGCCGCAACCGCAACCGCAACCTCCACCTCCACCTCCGCCTCAACCTCAACCTCGGTACTATGAAGCCAGATCCGGGGTGCCGTTCCATAACGCTATCGGCACGGAGACGAAGAAGACGGTGAGGATGGACGAGTCCACGGAGAACAGCAGGAGGATCGTCACCGTGGAGCAGACCAGCAGGGTGATCAAGTTCGGCGACGGTCAGAAAACCGCTCCAGATTTCAGCAGCTTCGAGGCTCAAAAGCACAGGCCACAGTACAAGGTGCCGGTCCCAAAGAAGTTCGTGCAGGGTCAATTAAGGGAATCCGACTACGAGAGCGACATCGACACTAGGATCAAGCCGAAATGGGCCCCGCCGGACAGCGACACCGAGGAACCGAGATACAGGAAGGTCCAGCCCCCTGCCATCAAATCACCCAGGTCTTCTAGCGCACCTGTCAGACAGGAACACGTGGTGTCGCCGATGGAGTTCGACAGGGGACCGCCCGTCCTCAAGAAACAGACCTCGATGACCCAGCTCGGAGACGAAAGTCGCAGAAAGACCGAGTCCGAGACGAGAATCAAGAGGGACTTCGACTCCAAGCAGGAGGAGTTGAAGCCTGGATCGCCGCCAGAGTTCGGATTCATTTCGAGGACCGACGCGAAGAAGGCTGCCAATCGTAAGAATCTCCTCAATGTCTCTGTTGCGCATGCTTAGTTGTCGGTGACAGCTTTTGCTACTTGTCGGAGGGATTTTTGAGGAGGAGGAGCCAGAGCCTGTGCTCGTTTTTGAATTTGTTATAATTGCGTTTTCGAGGTACGCTTCGGGCACGTTTCGATAAAGATCAACGTCGGGTCGGGATCAATAGTCTATAATCGATTATATTTTCAAGATGTAGATATATCGTTCTTTCGGGTTGTCTCTCTCTGTTTCCGTACCATTCTTCGACGCATTTTCACCTTAACGGTCGCAACATTTGCATCGTCTTTTCACGATTAACTTTCTATGCGTCTCTCTTTCTCTCTGTCTCATTCTTTTCCTTCGCTTGCTCGAAAATACGCTGGCAAGATCGCTCTCTTCTCCCGTAACACGAAAAATCTGAAACATCCGCAGACGTCGCGTCGCGTCACATGAGCGACATGACCAGCAGCTTCAAGTCGAAAACCGAGAAATTCGTCAGCGACATCCAGTCGGATCTGAAGCAGGGCAAGCCGATCCTGAAACATCCGGCCGACAGCCGATCCGCCGATGCCGACGAGCCAAGAACGTACAGAGAGGAAAAACGAGTCTCGGAACACGGTAATCCACTTAACAACGGTACATCTCGAAGCTCGCATTAGGAACCTAAGGGGCCATTCTTCTGGAAATCTTGCTAAATTCTACAATTGTCAGGAATTCTTTCCATAGTTATGTCGGAAGAATCTCCCCTTAAATTTCTATGTTGAGATCATTTTCTAAAGTAACTAACGCGAAGTAAAATCTGTCATTTACGATCTTTATTCGCGAATATCAATCCGGTAACACGTACACAATTTACTATAACACGACTTGGTCGAAGTTGCATCGGTTTTCACAACAACGACAATAATAAATTAATGAAACGAAGAGAATAGCAAACTCAACGGTAAAAACGTATGAAATGGAAGTTAAAGCGAGCGAATGCTATGCGATGTCGGACATAATAAAGATGTACGCGCAATGAAAACTACAGGGACGAAGCAAATCGACCCGGACACCGGGCTGATATACTTCAAGTATGACTTCGGGTACGAGTTCGGCATTGTGTTGCCTGGCGAGGGCAAGAAAACGGTGACCAGTACGAACAGAACGATACAAGGCCAGAGACGCGGTAGCGACATCGAGGTGCCGATCGTCCACGAGTTCACCGCGAGAAAGGAGAACGGTTTCGCGAAGAGGACCGGTACAACGACCTCCTCGAACCGATCTGGCAAACCGGCGAGCAAGTTCGGCACCTCGAAGACCGTGAAATGGGAGCCGACGTCGGAGAGCGAGTTCTCGGAGGCGGAGGACATCAGAAACGCGAGAAAAAGGCACACGACCGATGGAGGGACCACGATGACACCGCCTAGCCTCGTCATACCCTGCTCACCATCGCCGTCCAGATGGGATCACGCGACGCCCAGTCCGCTTTCCCTGAGTCCAAGCTTACCGAGCCTTTCCCCCCGATACAGTAGCGCCACCGGACCACCCAGCAACGTCGACTCCGCAGGTACTCGCCTGCTTCTGCTTCGATTCGATGGTCATTTGCACGATTGCTGTAGGAAATGTTCTTATGCTTGGATTTATTTATTGCCGAATTTGGATTTTCTGTCCTTTCAATTTGATTCCATGGGAATACTACAGATCTTTCTCTCCCGAATTTGTCACTATCACTGTTTGCGCCACTGTTACCGACTTATGTTCTCCGATTAATATGTGAAAAATTTGCACTTTCTTATCGCAAGAAAGAAACGTTTCTATTCTGTCAAGTGTACCACAAACGCGCACAAATGTTTAGAGAGGCTCGAATTAAATCAATACGATTATTCTAGGATCACCATGGCCAACGACTAATGGAGTGACCTCGAGCAAAGAAGTGATTCAACCTTATCTCGAAGTACTACCGAAAAAGGCTCCCCTTTTCATCACGGTAACGTATCTTCGCATAATGTACTTCGTTTTCAATTGCTGTTCTAATTTCTAATTTTGTAAATTTTCACTACAGCCGCTAAGAGACATCGCCGTTGTGAGCGGACAAACAGCAAGATTTGAGTGCATCGTTCAAGCTGAACCACAACCTAATATCCTTTGGTCCAAGGACGGTAGAATCGTCGAGAATTCTTCGAGCTATGAAATCCATTATAGAAACGGTGTTTGTCGTCTGACTATAGTGCGAGCCTATCCAGGTATGTAGATAATCGACGAAAAATGTATCGAACGATAAATAGAACCATCATAGTCGCTAACCCCTAATTAATTGTTTCAGAGGACGCTGGCATTTACGCGTGCACCGCAACGAACAGCTTAGGTTCGACAGTGACTTCAGCGACATTGCAGGTGCCAGGTAACAGACGATCAGTATACGCGCCTCTTTAATAATGGTCGAGAAGGGATTTAAAAACAAAAGCAAACAAAAACGCAATCTAATACGAAGGTGGTGGAACATTGGGCCTCTAACTTCGATCGCCTGTAATCACGATTCACATACTCACTGGTTTCATTGGTCTTTTCATTACAATGAAAAGCAAAATGAACGCGTCGAACATCTAATCGATATCATCTACGAAATCTCGGCGCAAATCAAAATCGAACCAACGAATATCGAACTAGTCCAAGGGACAACGAAAGCTTAACGAGAAAGAGCCTATTAGTTTTCTCGAAGCGCAAACTACCGTCTGTTTAGAATCGCGCGATTTTTTGCTGCATTTTGAAAACGATTTTACGACAGGGGCGAGGAGAACTAGTCATTCGTAAGCGAATAGTGAGAAGTCGAAGAAACCGAATGAACAAAAACGGAACTTGTCGGTGGAACGTGTTTTACTTAATCCGATCGGCCCGTAGCGAGCTTTCCTCGAATGCATTTTTCTGTCGTTGTTGCCGTGGAACGATTTGGAAACGCTTTTCAGTAGGTCGTTTTTTTTTCTCTTTCTATGCTCCCTGCGTCTTGATTCTTTTCTCTTCGGACTTTCCTCCCTTCGTCTCTCTGCCTCCTACTTTCTCGGGTATCCTCCTTTCTACTCTCTTGTTCGGCACGCAGTGTACGTATTCGTAAATATCCCTGAGTTTTCCTTGAGTTTTCTTTCTTTTTTTTCGCCCGTCCCCCGTCATAGCATAGAATCGCGATAATTTGTCTTCTTCTTTCTATTCGAAGGAACCTCGTAGACAACCGAGAGATCCGTCGCGAATAAAATGTCGACCATAAACGACTACACACGCCGGCGATGCTGTCGTAGCTCAAACTTATCGATCCCGTTTCGTTCACGTACGACATGGTCGGCAGGAAAATTAAGTTACCGTGATTCTGTTCGAAACAATGCTAGTCAAACTTGGTCAGGCTTCGCGCGAGAGCAAGAGAATTATTTATTTATAAGCGAGAATCGAATAAAAAATGGTTGCAGTAGGAGCGTTTCGTTCGCGAGAGTAGAGATATCGTTCTTCTGATATCGGCTCGTTCGATTGGTTTAATTTTTCGGCTATAAAGATCGAAATTGAAGAACATCGAACATCTGAGATCTGTTATCTACATTGTTATAACGTCGAAGTAACGAATTATTATTGAGATATATACTGTGTAAATAAACGTGTGCTTCCTCTGCAATACAAAAAATCATGGGTACTACGGTGTGACGAATTATTTTCTACGCCCTTCGATCCCGTCCCGAGTCTGTCTTTTCTATTCTGTTGGCTGATTGTTCTCTGCTGATAGTACGATTTTCACTTGCTGGAGCAAAGCAACGCTGGTTGTGGTGCAGAATGGTAGGTTTTTTGCTGTTTTAGCGGGTATATGCATGGTAGATAGTCTAACCAGAATCGCCAGATTAAGATTCGTGTCCCCACTCTACAATCCCCATCCACGACGCTATTCCCCAAGCTTTCGACGCGGCTCGATCACGTGACGCGTTTCATCTCTGTCGTGCTTGTGTCACAATGTCATGTGACTACTCCGGTACCGGTAGAGAGAGAGAGAGAGAGAGAGAGAAAGAGAGGGTAACTTTTTCCCCTCGATTCGTGCTCCCTCCCTTCATCTGGCGACTCAAAGTCTAACACAAGATGAGACGATTAACCTGCTGTTTAATTAATTGCCCTGGAGTGCTTTCACTTTTCTTTTCGAAAAGATACATACTCGTTGATTACCAGCCGATACTGAAAGGATCTTCTGGATATTGAAAATTTACAACACAGTTTTCCAAGTAAAGTAATTATTCAAGTTGAATAAATTCGTCACTATTTTATGGAGAGTCCTATCAATAATGTAGAATTTCTTTTGCAGTATCCAGATAATATACTAACTTACTAACATATGACAATATAACTATTAATACGGAATACTAATATTTAAAATATTGCTCTATGCACTTTATATAGATCCGCAGTCTAATTATCACCGTGAATATTTCTAAGCATTTACTTTGTGATGCAACGAAATATGAAATTTGTCGGATGGCTCGTTTGTTATGTTTCGCAAATTAGAATGAAACGAAGGATAAAGTGTCGCGAATAAACGATCCGAGACGTGCAACGCTGCAATAATATATCGAAAGCATTGTTCCGCCTTGCTCTTGTTGTGTGATTAGTCATAAGTATTTCAGGCACTCGCTTATTTCGGGAGGGAAAAAGAAATATGTAGAGCACAACATCGCTACCAACATTCGAGGTTACTAACACATTTACGTCTCTCAGTATGCAGGCTCCGCGAGGTCGTTAATTGAGCTTCCGAATTAATCATTCGCATTATATACATATGTATATTTGGAGATGCGAAATTTAATACCGGTGCTATTCGCGAGCGATGCTATGACGGGACGAACAAATAAATTACAAATTGAAAACAAGTCAAAATGAAAATTATGTAATCTTATGAAAATGATGCTGAGCAAGAACGCCTCGATTAGTTAAATTATTTTTAATGACATTAATTTGGTTCGATGTAATTTTATACGACGCGTTAAACGGTTCACGATGAGTCCAATGAACGTACGCGAAAAACGGAGATTAATATTTTTGGAAGGATCAAATACTCGAATGTTCCCATGCACGATGAACGGCTCTTGGATGATGCGGTATGAAAATAGACGGTAAGGTAATCCCGGAATGCGATGGAAAATATGAGTCGGCGATCCAAGAATAAACGAGAGAAAAACAAGCGGTCACGATTGTTAAAGATCTCTTTACGATTGCTCTTCGTTTTTTTTCAGAAAAAATGCGTCATACTTTTTCGGATTATCGAATCCCAGTTCCGCTTGAAACCCTCGTACCGCTTACGTTGCTCATAGAGTACTCGGTACACGATTCTGTTCTAATCTTATAACTAGATTTTGATTCCATTTGCCATTCTTCTTCCGCAGTTTGAGTCAAAACTTGCGCGACTGCACTCGTTACGAATGGGATTTAATGATTTTACACAGAATCCACCAGGACGTATGTACGTGTACGTAATAAGAAGCGATTGCGAATCTCCGAGAGGTCTGGCATGCGAGAGCCGCCGAAAATAGTCGCGAATCGACTAAATTTTACGACGATGACCGTTGATTAAATCGGAGATGTCAGCCACTGCTTTCGTTTGCGAATCAGATGGTCTTTGATACGAAAGTCGGTTGAACGAACCTCGCTAACGCGCTCGCGATGGGCTGGGAAAAGTACTTTTCATTTTTCGATTCTAAACTGTCTGAAAGATGAAATCGTTTGGCACGTTTCCTATTAGAAGGACGTTGACACTATATGAAGCTTGAAAAATCTTTTCGATTTTTCCATGGAGCCGATGGATATTTAAAGAGTTCCTGGATAATTCAATTAAAATATTGATAGATTCTCACGTCAGGTTACTAATCATTTTAGGAGTACCTTCGCCATTTTACGGTACCTACCGCGACCAAAATGTTGGCGAAAGGACGATGGAGAGTCCCCCAAAATACGTGGCACTGAGGGACCTCTTTCTACCACAGGAGAACGACACGAAGCACCTGACAACCATAAATCGTCAGCAACAGTACGATTCGTCCATGGAAATTAGCGTGTCCTCGGACCGTAGGTAATTAACCCGGTCAAAACTAGCGTTTCATACGACTCGATGAGTACTGGATCGCGGATCTATTTATTAGGTCGGTGCTAACGCGCAAGTAGTTTAACATACACTTCTACCAATTACGTGGAAGATTATTATTGTTTGACAACATTTTAATAATTCGATATTAAACGGCAGCACCGATACACCAACTTTAATCTAAAATCTGTAACAGTGTACTTGCGTTGTAGATTGAGTCGCACCAGAGTAATCGGTGTTTGTTTCTTTTAGTTACGCAGGTGGCAGCTATTTGGAGAGACAATTTGTGACGGAAGAATGCGACGAGATAACAAGCCGAAATCCGATATCACGTCGGCTCGAGTATTCCGATTTCGAGGCGAACGGTTTATTTCACGATGCCGGTGATTTTTGCTACGATCGCGAATATTCCGCGTGCACTCCATCGAAGGTGAAGCGACGAGACAACAGCGGTGAGTCGTTTTCAATCATATATTTGCCCAGATTTAAAGAAATTTAGATAACAAACTTTTATCAAGCTGCCTGTTAAGCGATCGTTCGGTAACCAACACCTACGCTGTCTGCCAAAACATTGAAATTACTCATTCACGATAGAATTTCATCGCTAACGCGCAGAAATATTTGTTCAGTACACTGCGAACGTTTATACGAATTCTTATTTGTATAGATGTGTTCCAAACAAGCGAAGTTCGGTAGAATTTCATTTTCGACAGTGAAAATAAGTAAAAGATCTTGCAAGTAAAATATAACTGAAATTGTATCAGAATCTACTGGATTTTGTAGCTTTAATGTTTACGAGCTTAAAAGTCCGAGTTTAAAACTCCAGTGTTTATTATGGTTACTTACAAGAATTTACAAATGTTATATATATTGAAAATTTGTTACCTATTTTTCCGTGACTACTGTTTTAAAATATGCACCACAGTGTTTGACAGTGTTACTGTATTACAAAGTAACCCTTTCGAACCTTCATAGAGAGCGTAGATCTTCGGGATGACAGATCAGTTTGAAGAAGGTGATCGCTAACAAGCGTCCCAGTTCAACCACTCAGAGCAGAAAATCTGATGTAACACAACCCCCCGCGATCTGGCTATTCCCGCCCGTATAAATAAACCGATTTTTGTCGAGACTATTTCGAGAGAGAAAGAGAGAGAGAGAGAGAGAGAGAGAGAGAGAGAGAGAACAGCGGCTCTCGTTACTGAAAAATATGTTCGAAAGAAGTTTCCGCGGGCACGCGAGGCAACAGCTTGGCGTTCACCCGGTTAACGAGTATCAAACTCGGCTGGCATCGTTCACCTGTCGCCTTGATTAATCTCCATCCTCCGCTCGATGCCGAAGACAAGAGATCGTCGCAGAGGCTCGGTAACCCACATTCAGGGTCCTTCGGCCGATTACTCGTGGCCGTAGCGGCTTCGCGAAAATAGCATTCGATGGAGAACAGTGAACATACGTGCATACTGTGCGTGCATGTATCATGCCGGGTATCCTCGCCGCCAATCTCGCCCAATCTACACACGGGAAGCGAACGAAGAGTCGCGCGCACAGGCTTCATCGGCAACGGGCTTGAAGCGGACGTTGAATCATAGACGACGCATCCCTTTCCGCCACCACTCGCCGAGTATCTTCTTGGCCCTCGAAATAGACGCGTCGCTATGCGCTACCTTGGCGGACCACGGTGATTCACGTCCCGTGACCCATCTTTCGGTGATCTGCGGAGACCCGCGATCGCGGTATCGATCCGGGATCGCGGATCTTTCGGGGGAACGTGACTAATCTCGATGCGTGCTAAATCATGTCGAAGGGTGCAGCCGGCTGACCATTCCACTTCAAAGAACGTATAGAGGGTGTGTTTAGCAACTGGGCGTGCAACCTCATTTTTTAAAAAACTGCGATTACCTTGAAATTTTGAGAAAAACTGAAAATCTGTTTCCTTGAACCAAATATATTCGCCGTTTGACATTGTTCCTATTTTAAGAAGCGAATGACACGCTCGCGTTGCTCGAGCGAAATGGAGCACCGTGTATCGATGATTTATCAATTTCTCGTGGAAAGCGCGATGCACGCGTAATAAACGAACAGGAGCGGATTCTGGCGTCGCGATTGCGAAAGATCGCGAGCAAACGGCAATCTTTCCGCGCGCACGGCCGTATACGCGTGTGCCTCTCTCACCTCGTAACGTGAAACCGAACCCATTGTACACTGTGTATACGATTCTCGCCGGGCGTAATGTCTGAATTACACGCTCGCGCACGGCTGGATCTGACCCATAACTTGCGCCTTCTTCCTCTCGGATTCAAACAGAGGCCGCGCGACGCGTAGCAGCTGCTCGAACCCGAAGAAAATCAATTTTTCGAATATTTTCTAACATGCTTACCGACCGAAGATGCCTGGGATTTTTTATCAAATGCATAAAACAATTTAATGCGTAATACACATTAAATTGTGTTCCCGATGTTACCATGCCGGTGTATTACCGGGCGGCGATCCAGTGCCACTCAAATTATTCGGTTCTCGGCGAACAAGGTCCAAGCGGATCTTGAAGGTGAAAGTTATCGAAGTTTCTGACAATCGGCTCACGATCTTTGTTCCGCCATAAATTAGAACGCGACAATGAAACCATTTATCGTGAAACGAGCCACGTACGTGCCAGACACGCCATTAGCTTCC
This sequence comes from Lasioglossum leucozonium, assembly GCA_028454225.1. Lineage (NCBI taxonomy): Eukaryota > Metazoa > Arthropoda > Insecta > Hymenoptera > Halictidae > Lasioglossum > Lasioglossum leucozonium. The sequence continues at coordinate 432,064 of CM052216.1, read as the reverse complement.
GAACGTTTACAGTCCTAAAGCAAAATTGACGGCCATAAATCCCGGTCCCATTAAAAGCTCAACCTCTTTCTACAACGCCAGAGGAACCAATTTAATCGTGATCGTCGGTTTGCGTTCGCCGCGGCGTCCAACGTTTTGCGCGGGTTGCAACGGGCAAAAAAATCGTGTCCAACCGTTAGCGTTTCGTTTCGTTTCGTGTCTCGACGAATCGGAGCGAAACAGCCGGGAGTCGCGAGCTGAACGTGCGAACCTCGTCCCACCAAATGCACGCGCGTTCCTGCACAATGGTTGTAACACGATGCAATTTTAATAACAGTTCACCCGTTCGTCATTTTATACCGGCGCGGTGCGATGCGACGCGGCGTCGGTATCGAATCTGAAAGTTCCAACGTCAAATTACACGGACTGCTTCGTTCGTTTGCGATTGTGGATCTCGATGTCTCGGTTCGGAATGTCGACATATATGTATAACATATTTCGATGTCATAAAAGTTTAACTATCGGCGATTTGTCGAAAATCGAAAGTGTTGAAATACTTTGTGGAGCCACTGTACGTTACGATGACCTGTCCACAGTTGTCCGCCTTGTGCTACTTCCTAAACTGATAACGAACATACACGATACGCGCTCCGTTTTAGTGTATCTTGTATGGAAATTTGTAGGCGAGACTGTAAAAAACTAACTTGTTGTAATCAAACAAGCGAAAAACCTGTTACGTATACAGAACTACGTATACTAAATTTTACGAAGTTTACGGAGATTGTAATTCTGTATTGAACTTGATTCCATCGCTAGCCACGAGAGACACCGCTTCCTACGATCGACTCTCCTCGCTGGTACTCTCTCGGGAGATCGAGCGACGAAGAAGGAGAAAAAGATGGAGAAAGGGGCTGCGAGGGGCGGGAGGCAGGGTGCGAGAAGTGCGTAGATGCGTGGGTGGCTGTCAGTGAGCGCGAGAACACTGCGTGAGCCGCGCGCCGACTTGCGGCTCCGCTCCGGCCACGAGTTCTCCTCCTTTCACGTAACTCATCGGTCGATTTGAGTACTCTTTCAGTGGTTCACTTGTCGGACAATAAGAAAACATTTAGTCTTATTCGGTCGCTCGGTCGGATGGGAAATTCCCTGGTGACTTGTTTGTGCTTTTACATATACGTATACACATGTAGGACAATTTTCTTTTATTTCGAGTACCTCTTAAATGCTAACCGAAGGCCTTTCGGTTAATTATGGCAAATGTCCCTATTAGCCAGAATTACTTTTGTTTGTAATTTCGCTTCTTAATTGGTTGTTTGTTAGGTTTAGTTGATATTAAATTTCCAGATTACTAATTCGAAAAGAATGTAAAAGAAGATATTAATCATCTCCGATTAAACCTGTCCTTACCTCGTTCATTCCAAATTGGACCTGTACCACTTTCTAGAAGAACGGAATTAATCCAAAGAGCGAGGCGCGTAGCAATCATAATTCCGGATTAAATAAGTGAACCGCGTCAATTTCACTTCATTAGGTCGCTGAACTAGGTAAACACCCAATTTCTCAGTTGACCACCGAAATTCCACGGAAACTTTCCAATAACCTCCGTCGTTTCTTCTTGTCTACTTTACGATCGCTTACCGATAGAAATAAGACGTTTCACAGTAATTGGTGATTTATCGATTTCTTTTTATAAATACCTATGGGAATAGAAACGCGTGGATTCATTTTTGGAACCAGCGCCCGTCGTTTTAGTTGCACCCTGTAGGAGCCAGGAAATATACGTACCGTGGAAAAATATATGTAAACACCGAGAGCATTCAGTTCCCGAAATAAACGCAGAAAGCGGTAGAAAATCCGAGAACCGTAATCCAAACGGCGACGCGAGTAACAATTCTTGTGGGTGACGCGTTCGAGAAATCTTAATGGTACTTCTAAATAGGACTGTGAATAATAAATTGCATCGAGCTGCGATATTTGACAGTTTGGTTTAAGATTTCCATTTAGATCCTTTTTTAAATCTTGTTTATCACCACGAGGATAAATGATACTGTTACGAATGCTTATCAAACTAATCTTCGCTGAACCCGGACAGTAGAGGGCTTTATACACCGAAAGTATACAGAAAATGATTGGTTTGCACTGGTGCATAGACTCCAATATTCGTCTACGCTTGGAAATTTATTGTACAGAAATCATGATTGGGATCATGCGAGACTCCATGCGGTATATTAGTTACGGGGTTAATTAGTACAGGCATCTCCATGACATATTTTCTAATTCTCATCCTGCTGTACCAATTTACCGAGTGTTCGTACCGCACAAATCGTCAAGGTTCTAGGGTACTATAGAAAAAGAAAGGTTTTTTGATTTTTGGTTTTTTGAGTTCCGACGATCTAGGATCGCACCGCTCGCGACGCGTCGAGGGTGTGAAAAATCACAGGACGGCCCCAGTCCTTGTCTCGGTTCGATCTTGACGCGTCATCGTCGGCGTCGGCGTCGGCGTCGGTATCGGCGTCGCGTCGGGACGCCCTGCGTCCCCACCCTCGCTCGAAAACCCCCTCCCTTCGGCCACACGTCCTCGTGGAAGGCCGTGTTCGTTTTCCGAGGCGGCATCGGCCGGCAATTCGCATTCGACCGACGTCTTGGTTTAAAGAGTCTCGGGGACAAGACTTTTGATGATGACTTGACTTCTGCCGACTGGAGTGAGCCGCGGCCATAAGGCAGCACAGACGAAACTTGAAGAGGATTTATATTAAATAACGAGAAAAATAAGAATATACATTCACCGTAAAGCTCGTCACGAGCAGCGATCTACGAGAGAAATAGAAATCGAGGAAGATTATATATAGTTGCTTTTTGTTTTCTTTATTCTCCTTCGAAACCGGGTAAAGAATCGCGAGTGACGCAAGAGGATACCGATCATCGTTCGTTTCCTCGTTTCCCCTTTGATTTTTGTTGTTGTTGAGTGCCCAGTGAGTGCACCGCACGGGAAGTTTGTACGCCTCAGGAGAAAGAAACGGACGGAAGAAGAAACCGATCGCATCCAAAGGGGGGCCCGTTCGTGTTCCCCGGAAGAACGTCGACGACGAACTATTTAATCGAGCCAGACGACTTGGATTGCTCCACTGATCCAAGATGAAGCGACAAATGTCTCAGCCGCAGCAACAGCAGCAGCAACAGCTGCAACAGCAGCAACAGCAGCAGCAAACGATCACGCAACAGCAACAACAGCAGCAGTACATACAACAGAGAACCGAACGACAGGTCACCCGGCAGCAAATCACCAGTCAGCAGAGAGGTCAGTTCGGCTCATCGACGACGACAAATCGGTTTCACGCTTCTCCCAACTATACCCCCCGACCGTTTCAATCTAGACAGATATTCCATTTTCGGCTCTAACAAATCCGGTTAAACGCTTCGCGACCACGGTGATCGATAAATCGATCGATCTACAGTTCGCAGAGACAAGAAGGAGCTTCGGAATTGTTTCGAAGGCAATTTTTCAAGTGTCTTAACGCAGCGATCTATGATCGATAGAATCCCTTATCGTGCAGATTTCCTGGTTTTTCGAGCGAAACCCTAGGGCAGAAAATAACCGGTAGAAAATCTCTCCGGATTTCTTAGCGGAGAATATCCCCTTGACGAATATTCTATTTTCGAGCGAGAGCACCGCCCCTGCGCGAGCTCTAAAGATAGTTCTCCACGATGTTCGACGCCAACGTTTCGAAAATTCCTGCACGCGCCGTAAACGTTCCCGTAAGGGTCGCCCTCCTCGAAGAGAGTAAAAGCTAAGACGCAGCTAAGATGCAGCTGTCAAAATCGCAGCCAAACCCGAATGCTACTCTCTATCGTCCTCCTCCGTGCTACTGCGCGCACCCTCTCCTTCCATGCACAGCCGACGCGACACGGGATATCTGTCATTGGCCCGCGGATTGCGTCCCCGGCTGCACTCGTTCCGAGGGGAAAAAATGCGGCTTCTAAATCTGGCCAGACACACTTTCCACGGGGCCCCTCTCTTAGCCGATCGTTTGCCTGAGAAGCAACGAGCTCGGCCGAGTGCCGGTTAATTAGCAAAAGTATCGGCGATCATCCACCATGACAACCGGCGTCGCATCTCTCGCAGCCCGCGACGCACGGTGGTCCGTCGATTTTTCGAAAAACTCTGACAAAAACCAGTATAACTTGACAAATTCCATTTATTCGCGTACAATAGGATAGAATCTGTTATTCTACGTAGATAGAATTAGATAGGTAGATAGATTTTTTCGAAATATCGTAAGTCTTTCAGATTTAAAAACGATTTTAGAATGCACCGTTAAGTTGGAACAGCTGCTGCACGCATCATTTAATCACAGAGGTGGTCCACGAAGTGATATGTTGGTGCTCTTGACATTTTTGGGACGCCGAGTGAATGAAGTTCTATGATCGTTATCGTTCCAATGTTTAGAGTCGCCATTGTTTTATACGTGAATGGAGAGTTTCAACATTGTTGGGACACGCCCTGTATATCGAGAAAAACTAAATAGAAATTTATTTAGGTTTTAAGGGAATTAATAACATACACGTTTAGTAGACGAGTTAGCAGCGCGTTAAAAAGGCGTGAAACTGTTAGAACGCGAGGATCGTTATTCTCGGTGTGGAAAATTGATGTTAGCGAGTCACACAGTGAGATGGCAGTTTACGCGAATTCCGGCGAATATGAAGTTGGAGTTGTTCCAACGGGGAGGAAAACACGGATGAAAATACCGTTTAGTTGTTATATTGTGTTTATGCTTCTGGAGCTCGTTGCGCGATCCCATGCAAAAATCGAAATCCTGCCAGGAAACCTCCGAAAACGGGGAGAAAGAAGACGGTTCTGCTTTCGGCGCGTAATCGAAGAAAAATGCGTTAGGGCGGTAAAGGTACATGTCGATCCCCATGATTCATTTGGCCAAAATAAGGCACTGGAGTTTCTCAGTGTCAGATTATTCTTGTTCGTTCGATCATCCTGATAGAAATGTTTAACACTTATTTTTCTCGGGTGCGACGCCCACTTTGATGACCCCTACTTTTGTTGACGTCAGAATTTTATTATAGTTATGAGATATTTTATTCGATACAGGTTTGCCCGGCGAATAAAAGCATTATGATGATTTATGATGCGTTATTTTTAGTCGTGTTTACTAATTTTTTGAGATATTTCATCAGACATAATATAAGTAACACGAAACTAACAAGGTCCATCTAACAGCTTCAGCCGCATAGCGTTTACATTATGCTTAAAAATAAACAATAGTTGCAGAATCTTGCGAAAGACGTAATAAAAACGTACTGTATCGTGTTATGACTGTTAGCATAATATGCAGGGTGGGTCGCCGCGTATTATCACTTTGATTTACACGAATTTTGATCCAGATTTTGAACGCTAAATAAACTCGAACGCATTAACGCGACGAGTTCAAGAAATTGTTTGGAATTTGCAGAAGCGAATATCACGGTTACGCAACCGGAATGGGTCATCAATTTGTTTTCGACAACGGTTTTGGCAGATTCCTCCGCGCGTTGAGTCGTTCGTTTGTTTCTCGGCGAGTGTGTTCGGCAATTTTTGGAACGTCTAAATTTTATCGGAAGGTCGATAAATTTCGGTCGCTCGTTGCGGGTCCGACGAAAGAGACTCGCCGCGAGAACGAACCAAAAATATCGGACACGTACTCATACTTGATTCATGATTAGAAGTCCCTTGAGACTTTGAGATCGTGGAGAATTTCGAAAGCTTTACGAGTGCAATTGCTTCGTGACGAAATAAGTTTGTTTATCGATTCTTTTTGCACATTTGCATACCCAGCTATCTTGTATCGTGACACGAACGCACGATCGTCTCTTTGGCCATTGGCTTGCCACATACCACAGCTCTTAAATGTCTGTCAAAATCAGAGTATCGGCCAGAGAGTAAATTCGGCATACAAACGATGCGTAGGATAGAAGAAACAACTGACAAAGCAGCACTCGTCAGCTGTGACAAGCGTCAGCTATTTCACGCTACGATGCGGCACGCTGCTAAATCATCATTATTAATAAAGGAAAACCACAAGACCGCTCTCTTGCGTTTCGTACGAATTAAAAATATTGCCAGACGTCATCGCCCTGATCGTTAATTGTACGAGCCCGAGGATGTGTTGACAAATTGGCGAAAGAAGGAAATACCATGGAAAGTGGAATGTACATCTTCCAACTAAGCAATTATTATTTCGATGTTTATTTTAATTGTTCAGTATTGTTCTTAACACAATGTCTACCTGTTTTCTACCTGGATTTCAACAAACTGCAGTGAAATCTTCAAATTCTTCTAATGTTTTTATGTTTCCAATTATAATCGTTTCTATTCGATCAGTTGAACTTCGCATTGTCATTCTAAATTTAGCAAGTATAACTGTGCTTAATCACCACCGAAAAACTTATAAATAGAACAAACCTTGAAAGTAATAGCCTATTACCTCACATCCGCAGACGTGCTGTAATCAAAAGAGAGAGAGAGAGAGAGAGAGAGATTCAAACTACTTCACGAATACTTTTACGTTATCGTATAAGTGCCGAAACACGGAAGTATGTATATTTCGGTCTCTCAATGAACTGGTCGGTCGTAATGATCGTGAGTCAGGTTCTCTGAAAAGAAACGAGAGAAACCGCCGAATAAATGAACATTTCTAAGTAACTTGAAATTATAAATGAAAGAAGAATATGTAATTTCTCAATGAGAATACCAAGGAATAAACAATCAAGTTTTGAAACTTTTTATAAAAGGACAGACTACTCGAGTCCCACGGGCAAGTCCCGTTGACACCTTCGGTCCAACCTATTCAGCTAAGCAATGCCCAAGAGGAAAGTGCCCCGTGGTCAAGCTAGTTTTCAAGAACCGTAGCCGAACGAGCCGATTAAAACGCGACGGTGCAATTTATCCGACTCGCCCACCTTTGGTAGTGGTTTCGGCCTACTTATTTCTTCCAGAGTAGGTACAGACGGATCGGTTAAACTGTCCACGGGTGGCTTTCAACCACTGTAGACTACGCTTCGACTTCCTAAGTCTGAAAACAGCTGATTGCGACAGAACCAACCTGCCAGGTCAGCCTACAAACAATAACGCCGCGACGCGACGATGTATCGATTAAGAATGGCAGAAGGAGAGAGGCAAACAGGGTGACAGCTAACCACAGCTGGGTACATTTCAGATTAAAAGTATTGGGAACACTATTTCTAGTACAAATCGAGAAAGACCGAATCTAGCATTGTAACTAACAATAAGTAACCGTTCTATTGATCGAACGCTAGCGTTGCCTTGTTCAGTTCGGATAATGGAGGTTCTATTGTACCATTTCACCGTGGGTGTCGCGAGGGCAAGGAAACCAGGGCTCCTCTTCGGAATCCGAAGGGAAATTCACGGTCCCGATAGCCGAACGCTCTAGCTAGCCGCGTTTGCGATAAACATCCGCTAAATATTGTCGGTCGGGACTGCCTAGAAAGAGAGAAAGACCCGGTGCGAGTGGCGGTGGTGGGCAGAAGGGAAACAGCGTTAGGAGCTGTTTTATTTTGGTCAGTGACTAGCTTTGCGTAACGTCCCCGGCGATTGGTCGAGAGGTGCATGTAGTCCGGCCGGCGTAGACGCGACGCGTCGCGGCGCTGGGCGCCGCGCAAAGATAGTTGCTCCTAAAATGGCCCACGGTAACGCGATCCCCATCTGGATGCAAAAATAGGATCCCGTGGTTATCCGACCACATTACATCCTTCTCCCTGACATCGCCCGCCCCCGTCGCCGTCGTCCCAGCGAGAATGGTACCGCTCTCTTTTCCGCTCCGACGCCTATATTTCATTCTTTTTATTGCGCCAGGTAGACGACGACGTGTCTGTAGCCCCGGCTGACCTTCCGCCTCGCAAGGTTGTGGACGCGCACCTTGTGTTTCTTCGGGTCGATGTCATCGGCAATCCTCATAGACAATCTGTTATTCCCGAACCTCTATTCTTCGGCTCTTTTTCGAATGAAGGTCGATTTATACTTATTTAAAATTTTTCTAATGATTTTTTCGAAATACTTATACGTGTATTGTGTATACCTTGTCGAACGAGACGATGCGGTGAACGTAAACATAGCCGCTCGAGTGCGACAGAGTTGACGCGATACCCTTCTCATGTGGGCAGCAATGGACGAGTGCTGATTTTAAAACACTGAAACGAACATATGAAAATATACATTTTAAAAAGATTATTCATCTTTTAAATGGGAAATTGACTTATGGGCTACCCTGTAGAACCACAGAGATTTAGAGTAACAGGTTGATTTGTATTTGAAAAAATTCGATGATTATTTTATCGCTCGAGCAAAAAAGCTGGAAAGACCGTGTAATTGAATTAACTGCGCCCCGGCGCAGATAAGTTTGCGGAAAAATGCGTGAACCGCACGGCGCGCGACGCGCGGCGCGTGACGACGACGGCGTAAAAAACGGCATCAACGGTTCGTTTCCTCGATTCGTTCTAGCCCAGTTCAGAGGAATGAGAGGAAATGCAGACGGAGAGGCGCGTGCCCGGAAATAAGAATAACGCGCGCCGAAAGAATCGGGCGAAAGCTCCCGCATGCATTTTTCTTTCGGATGAACGCTCGGAACGAGAACGAAATTTCCTCCAGAATCGTGAAAAAGGAAAGCGGACGTAAAAATCATTGCAACGCTTAATGCTGCCAACGTAGTTTGATATGTCTGCGATCATTCCGATTCAGACATATCGATTAACGACATTTCTATGTTTCTGCAAATTGTATAACGAGCGCGCATAACGCGTACTCCCCATTGCATGCTGACGTAACGTTTCGTTTTCTTTCTGTCTGCAGTTCAAGGGGAGATTGTGATGCAGTCGGCGCCCACGGTACCAACGTAAGTACCTCGATATTTGCCAATATTTTTGGGACACCCGGTACACGAAAATGAAATTGACGATATTTGTACAGATTTTCCGGCAGACCCGGTGATCCATCGCCGCCAGTTTTCGAGCAAATCTTCAAGAACGCCAGATTCGCGCAAGGTGGAAACGCAATTTTCGAAGGACGCGTTAGGGGAAACCCTAAGCCCACTGTCTCCTGGACGCACAAAGGTGCCCCGTTATTAGAGTCATGGAAAATTCGGATGTCTTACGACGATAAAACTGGTACGGTGACTCTACAAATTAATCAGATCGGTCCCGGAGACGAGGGCGAGTACACGTGCAGTGCTAAGAACCAATATGGTGAGTCATTAACATACGTTATCTAGGATTATAGACAAGATCGTGAATTAACGAATAACGAAATACAATCGATTCTCATTGTCTAGGCGAAGCGATTTGCTCGGTCTACATCCAGCCAGAAGGATTCGGGCCTCCGCAGCAGCAGATGGGCGGTTACAGGAAGGAATTCGCGCAGAGTTTCCAGTCGACCGAACAGAAGAGCCAAACAGGAAGTCAGAGTTTCCAACAGCGTAGTTATCAGCAAACAGTTGACAAGCGAAGCTATATGAACGGATCTTCCACCAGTATCGAGGACTTCAAGGTTACTGCTCGTTCGAAATCTTGTTCTATGTAGACGTAAAGGCGTCCCACGTTTTTATTTTGGAGGGCCGCAGACAGAGAAGGGATGTTAATTCGATGAAATTACAGGTCGACACTTTCGAGTACAGATTGCTGCGAGAGACAGAATTTCGAGAGTCGATTACTCGCCGTTTCGTGGGCGAATCGGACGTACAGATTTCGACGACTGTGGATCGTAACCTGGGACCGGTTGCACCTCCGCAATTCGCGCAGAAACCAAGAAACTCGAAGCTCGTCGAAGGATCGGACGCCGTTTTCACAGCGAAGATCTCTGGCAACCCGAAACCGAGAGTAAGCATAAGAAAATGCTCGAAACGCGTTAAGGAACAATAACGAATCGTCGGATTGATTGAAACGTTGTTTGTTTTAGTTAACTTGGTTCAAAAACGGTCAAAGGATCCGCGACTCGCAACGCGTGGAGATGAGCTACTCGAACCAACAAGCCACAATGAGGATCAGAGTTGCTCTACCGGAAGACAGCGGCCACTACACCTTGCTGTCGGAAAATCCTCAAGGTTGCACCGTCAGCTCCGCCTATCTAGCTATCGAGTCCAGCGGCGATCAAGTAGATCAAGCTTATCAAACCTATCAGAAAGAGACAGTCAAGACTCAGCAAGTAGAATCGACCGGCGAATCCGACTCTGGCAAAGTTCTGCCGCCGAATTTCGTTCGCACATGCACCGATCGTGATGCTACCGAAGGGAAAATGACCAGGTACGTGCCAGTTTCGATTATTATATAAATATTGCGACAACAGATATTTATGAAAAATTGTATTATCTATTATACTAGGTTTGATTGTCGCGTAACCGGCCGACCATATCCGGAAGTAACGTGGTACATAAACGGTCAACAAGTGGCCAACGACTTCACCCACAAGATCTTGGTGAACGAATCCGGCAACAACTCATTGATGATCACCAACGTGAGCCGTGCAGACGCCGGCGTCGTCACCTGCGTTGCGAGAAATAAAGCCGGAGAGACGTCCTTCCAATGTAACTTGAACGTTATCGAGAAGGAACAAGTGGTTGCGCCAAAATTCGTAGAACGATTTACAACAACGAACGTGAAGGAAGGGGAACCGGTTGTGTTCATGGCGCGCGCGGTTGGCACCCCCGTACCGCGTATCACTTGGCAGAAGGTATTTACAAAAAGAAAATTAACAGAAATTATTTGGATTAACAAAGGGATCGATTAAACTCGTATTTTATCAGGACGGTGTACCGCTAACACCTGGACCGGATGTGCGTATATCGACGGATGGAAGCGGAGCTTCGTCTTTGGATATATCCTACGCGAAATTGTCGGATGCAGCTTGGTATCAGTGCACAGCGCAGAATGTAGCCGGCTCCACTGCAACGCGAGCACGGCTTTTCGTGGAGACACCGAAAGGAACAGCCCCCGAACCAAGACGCCTGAATTTACCCCGACCGACGAAAGTCATCGAACCAGAGTTAGTAATCGTCCACTAATAATTTTTAACGAATACATGGGAATATTCTTTAAATGTAATCCGAGTGTATATACAGGATATTGATGTAATAATTTTTCTTTTATGCAAACTGGAAGTTTAATGGTACGACTTGAAGTAATTCTATTCGTGAGTTGAGTTAATGGGGATTAGCGACGATGCTAAACATTTTTTCAGACCTGCGCCTGGCCCCGAAGTGATTTATTTACGACACGTGGAACGTGCCAAGCCGTATTTGCCTCCGCCCGAGGAGGACAAAGTTTATCCACCGCCACGTTTTATTATACCATTGAAGGACGTCCATCAGATCGAGGGTGGACGAATTCACTTCGAGGCCAGAATCGAACCGGTGGGCGATCCCACCATGAGGGTAGAGTGGTATGTCAATGGAAGACCTCTAGATGCGAGTAAGTACATTTCCCTTGGAAATTCTAAAAGCTTGCGTATTCCGCTTAATCCTGGACGATGTTTAACGCGTTCCTAGGTTCCCGAGCGACTTCCATTTTCCGATTTGGCTTCATTTCTCTCGATCTCATCAGCATCGTCGTTCAAGACAGCGGCGAACATCTGTGCCGTGTCGTGAGTTCGACTGGAGTCGCCGAATCTCGAGCTACCCTCAGCGTGACTGGTAAAACATTATGAAATTGAACAATTATCGCAAGTGGTAGAAACGTCACCAATTCTTTCCGAACGAAACGATGATTTCAGCACGCGCGACAATCGAACAGGCTAGCCAACACCCCGATAGCCTTCAATATATCCAACAGCTCGAAGATTACTCGAAATATCAACGACAGGAGAGTGTGGAGGAGATCTCTCCACAGCGGCCGGCCTTCATCCGCCCCCTCCAGGATCTAGGAGAGCTGCAGGAAGGTCGAAACGCCCATTTTGAGGCGCAGCTGACCCCTGTTAGCGATCCCACGATGAAAGTGGAGTGGTACAAGGATGGTAGGCCAATCACAGCTAGTAAGTATACCAAACGATTCGATGTACTCCATTGAACCTTATGAAAACCCGGTATCCAGTAAGTAACCAACTTTGTTAGACCGAAAGCGATGTTGCGATCAAATTTCAAGGTATAAACGACAATCGATGAAGCTTTTAGAAATTGTAGAGCAGTCCTTCTCATTCTATAGGCCGCAATTAAATATTGGGATAAATTAGACCAGAGTAAGAAAAGCGATTGATCTGTAAAGTTTTATATTACTTTCTAGGCTCAAGAATCACAACCATCTTCAACTTCGGATACGTCTCGCTCAATATAATGCACCTACGAGCTGAAGATGCGGGTTCTTATACTGCAAGAGCTGTGAACCGCTTGGGAGAAGCTGTCAGCTCCGCATCTCTCCGTGTCTTTGGTAATATTATTATATCATTTATATTTTCTGCAAATACTTTCTTTTATCGATTATACAATGTATTTGCATATATTCTTGCAGCACGCACAAGCGTTACATCAGAATTGGGTATCCCCGAACAACAGCGATATATTGAAGCTGCCGAGGAGTTGGAAGCCTATCAACAGGCCATGCACCAGAAGTATGTACAGGAGCAGCCTGAACCGACTAGCCCACCGGAATTCAAATCACCTATCAAAGATCAGAACAGCATTAGAGAAGGCGGATTCGCTCATTTCGAAGCACGTTTAGAGCCAGTTGGCGATCCTGACCTGAGAGTCGAATGGCTCAAGGACGGACGCCCTGTAGAAGCTAGTAAGTACACATTCTATGTATAATTAGCAGCAGATTCTAACGAAGCACACTCTTTTTCCAGGTTCGCGTATCACGACATTCTTCAATTTCGGCTATGTGGCGCTGACAATAAAATATGTAACGATTTACGATGTCGGTGTGTACACGTGCCGCGCTTACAACCGCGTCGGTGAGGCACACACCACCGCTCAACTGAGCGTAATTAGCAAGAACGATGTGATCTTTGACAGTCAACACCCCACCGGACTTCAGAAGATTCAAACTCTCGAGGATTCCAGCAGATATTCGCGACAAGTTCAAGAAGAAACTCAAGTCACCCAGGCACCACGATTTCTGGGTAATCTGAAGGGTACTAACAAAATCGTGGAAGGTCAACGTGCCCACTTTGAGGCTCGCGTCGAACCTCAGAGCGATTTGACCATGAAAATCGAATGGTACCACAATGGAAAAGCTATCACCGCTGCGAACAGAATTCAAACCTACCACGACTTCGGATACGTCGCCATTGACATTCTTCAAGTTAGACCCGAAGACGCTGGCACTTACACCGTCGTCGCCAGAAACGCTCTCGGCGAAGCGCGATTGGCTGCTACCATGGTTGTAGAAAGTGAGTTCTCTTTTATCAGGTTTTTGGATACTTTATTAACCCTTTCGCTATCGCGCTTCACCGCTTGACCGCTCGACGACTTGACTATTTATGTTCTTATTTTAATTATAGCACGCTCGAGCGTCGACACCAGCAGCATGCACCGCGTATCCTACGAAAAAACGCAACGTCTGGAGGAGTCGAAATTCGTCGAACCCCACTACCACATCGAAGAAATTTCCAAGTCTAAGCCAATTTTCGTGCAGCCATTGAGTGATCCTAAGCCAGTCAGCGAAGGCAAAAACATCCATTTAGAATGCCGTTTGGAACCAATGGGCGATCCAACGATGAGAGTCGAATGGTTCCAAAATGGCCGACCCGTGACTGTCGGCTCCAGGTTCAGAACTTACTATGATTTCGGTTTCGTCGCTTTGGACATTGTACACTCGACTGTCCTTGATTCCGGAGAGTACACCGTGAGAGCTACCAACCATCTTGGCACTGCTCATACATCAGCCTGCGTGAGAGTCATTGGGAAATCTGATATTGTGACTGAAACGCAACACGAACAATCCCTGGAACAGATTCAGATGCTGGAGGATTCATCGAAGTGAGTAAAAATTACTGAATTTCAATAATTAAATATGCATTATCGACAATTTTCGACAATTTCTTCTACGTTTGTTTTCGGAATAGATACCGCAGGACTCAACAAGAAGAAGTGACAGTGATGCAGGCACCGCAGTTCACTCGTGCATTGCACAACATAGAAACAGTCGAATTAACAAATGTCCACCTCGAGTGTCGTCTTCAGCCCGTCGGCGATGCATCAATGGTAGTCGAATGGTTCCAAAACGGCAGAGCAGTGAAGACCGGACATAGATTCAGACCGTCTTACGAATTCGACTACGTGGCACTCGATATTCTCGGTGTCTACCCAGACGACTCGGGCGTTTATACCTGCCAAGCCAGAAACCAACTTGGCGAAGCTGTCACGTCGTGCTCCGTCAGAGTACACGCCAAGAAGGATCTTCTTTTGGAAACGCACCACCCCGAAGGCTTGGAACGAATACAGTACCTAGAGGATGCCTCCAGATACAAGAGACACGAACTGGTCGACGAGGTTGTGAACGTTAAACCTAGATTCATCACCGCTCCGAAAAATCAGGAGAACCTCCGCGAGGGAGAACATGCTCATTTCGAGTGCAAATTAGAGCCTGTGACTGACTCGAACTTGAAGGTCGAGTGGTACAAGAATGGTCGTCCTGTTACCATAGGTAAGCGTAATTCTTTCTACGTTTGTTGTCTGTTAATTAATAACTTCATCGACTAAAGGGCGAAAATAAAAGTCTAAAAAATGAATTTAACTGCCAGGACACCGATTCCGTCCGATACACGACTTCGGCTACGTTGCTTTGGATGTGATCGATCTAATTGCCGAAGACTCCGGCACCTACACCTGTCGTGCCGTGAACCTCGTCGGCAGCGACGAGGTGTCTTGCACTCTATCTTGCCGATCAACGGCACAGGTGTTAACGGACACTCAGAACGAGCTCGGTCTCGAGCGGATCCATCATCTCGAGGACCGGACAAAGTACCATCGCCAGGAAGTCGTCGAAGAAACGACCACCCAGGCACCGATCTTCACCACGTCCCTGAACAACGTCGAGATCAAAGAGGGACAGAGAGCTCACTTCGAGTGCAGATTGATCCCCGTGTCCGATGTCACGATGAAAGTCGAATGGTTCCATAATAACAAGCCGGTCAAAGCCGGGTCCAGATTCGTCGAGACGAACAGCTTTGGCTTCGTCGCATTGGACATCATGTACGCGTACCCTGAAGACTCCGGTACCTACACCTGCCGAGCTAAGAACATCATTGGAGAGGCCATCACTTCGGCGACTGCTGTCGTGCACTGTAATTTTTAGCGTCTATTTCTATTATTCTATTAATTATTAACATAATAAATCTGATATACCCTTTTCTCGAACAGCGAAAAAATCGATCTACATGGAGACCCAAAATGAGGAGACTCTGCAACGTCTTCGCTATTTGGAGGATACTTCGCGTTACCAGCGGAAAACTACAACAGAGGAGACCGTTACGCAAGCCCCAGTCTTCACGATGCCGATCAAAGATCTCAAAGTCGCTGAAAATCAGGCAGCTCATTTCGAGGCTCGCGTGATTCCTGTCGGCGACTCTAAATTGAAAGTCGAATGGTTACGAAACGGAGTTCCTATCGCAGCTTGTGAGTACCATTTTCAATTTTTTGTTTTGTCATTAGCAATTAACAACCCTCGAGAAACTTTTCACCCTGGCTACAAACGTTTCACATTTAACGTGTATCTCTTTGCAGCCAATCGCGTGACCACGATGCATGATTTCGGATACGTCGCTCTGAACATGAAGTACGTTAATCCCGAGGACTCGGGTACCTACACTTGCCGTGCAGTGAACGACCTCGGCGAAGCAGTTACATCCGCGACACTCTTCGTCCAGTGTGAGTAAACGCAGAAAGTCGGTATCGCGCAAGATGAAGCTTTTTTTTAGCACCGTTGTCTCGTAAGCTACAGACGTGCTTCCAGTTCGTAGGAACAGTAGTTAACGCGTAGACTTACGTATTCTGTGTGCAGCAAATTTTTCCCATTTTTTGATAGAGTGTTCGTAGCATATCTTTTGTTTTTCTATTTTTCGATGGTTTTTTGTGGTCCTCGTTTCCGTTCACAGAAACTGCGCCGATGTGCTTGTTCGTAATTTTTTCTCGCGAATACAAGCTACGTTACAGACCTCTACTACGAACACAACAGATTTTTTCATGAAAAATTCTTTCATCGTACAATACATACGACTCCGTACAACGACACGCTGACAAATACTCTTCCCCGACACAGCCAAAGCAGCGCTGCAATTGGAGTCGCAGCACGAGAGCGCGCTGTCCAAGATCCAAATCCTGGAGGACACCAGCAGGTATCAGCGTCGCGAAGAAGAGGAGATCGTCGTGAAAGAGAAACCTCGTTTCACGGTCCAACTGAACGGGCCCACCAGCCTAGTCGAAGGTCAAAGCGCACACTATGAGTGCCGTATCGAACCTTACCCCGACCCGACCATGAAGGTGGAGTGGTTCCACAATGGCAAACCACTATCCACCGGTCACAGGTACAGAACCACCTGCGACTTTGGATTCGCCGCTTTGGACGTTCTGACGGTGTACGCCGAGGACTCTGGCACTTACACCTGCCAAGCCACCAATAGACTGGGATCGGCGCAGAGCTCGATCAATTTGAATGTGAAATGTAAGTAGCACTACCAAAACCAAGCAGGCTTCCTCGAAAATCTTCTGAAGATTCGAGGGAGTCGACGAGAGCTGTGACAGACGTATCTTTCGCATTTCCATACTTGACCATTGGAAAGCCCGTAGTTAGTTTACGCAGGAGTCTGCGAAAATATTCATTCGATTACTTTCCATGTCATCTAGAGTCTCTTTGTCTTTGTCGCTTGTAGTTCCGCTTCGAGATAGACATTTGCTTTTCTTCTCACACTCAGCTCCTCTCTCTCTCTCTCCCTCTCTTTCTCGATGCACCATGTTATTATTTATGACACTTTACAGCCCGTGCTTCGATTATTCGCGACACCCAACACGAAAGTGCACTGAAAAAGATACAGTACCTTGAAGACGATTCACGGTACAAGCGTACCGATCAAGAGGATCTGATCATCGCCGAGAAACCGAAATTCGGTCGGCCATTGAAAAACATTGAACATCTGCCAGAGGGCAAGAGCGCTCACCTTGAGGCGACCTTGACACCTGTGAACGATCCCACGATGGTGGTCGAATGGTACCGGGATGGAAGACCGATACCTCAAGGCCATAAGTTCAAGACCACCTACGACTTTGGCTACGTTGCTCTCGACATCCTCTATGCTTATCCCGAAGACTCTGGAACCTACATGTGCAAAGCCAGAAACGCTGTCGGCGAAGCTGTTACCACTTGCGTCATCAGCGTCGACTGTAAGTAATTTGGAAATTATTTTCAACCGTTGTATTCATTTTATTGTTTTATTCGTTCGAATTTCAACAAGGTAATTTATAAAAATATAGATTTATATCTGCAACGTCAGAGTTTTGTTTTTTAATCTGATATAGACAACCTCCGATCGCAAAGAAGTTCTAACCATTCGAAACGTCAAAATTTATAAGTTGACCAGCTATTAGTTGAAACATTGCGTTCGATGTGTTCGTTGAAAAGGATAAGGTTTCAAGGGTTTTCGTTTTTCTCAAACAGCAAAACAAGGTCTCTATTTGGATACGTTGGACGCCCAGCGTTTGCAGAAGATTCGCGAATTGGAGACCGTGGAGATCAAGCAAGAGATCGAGAAAGAGGTTGTGCACCAGAAACCCGTTTTCCTGACACCGCTCAACAACCTGGATCACCTGAAGGAAGGCGAACACGCTCACTTAGAATGCCGCGTCGAACCAATCAACGATCCGAACTTGAAGATAGAATGGTAATTGCCCTGCATAGAATTTCTATCCTTTGCCACAAATATAAGACTGGGCTAAATTGCATGAATTAATTTTCTTAATTAGGTTCGTGAATGGTGTCGCCGTAAGAACTGGTCATCGCTTCCGCAAAACCCACGACTTCGGTTATGTGGCACTTGATATTCTTTACACCTATCCAGAAGATGCTGGCACTTACATGTGCAAAGCTACCAATTTGGCTGGAGAAGCAGTCAACACTTGCACCATCAAAGTTGGCTGTAAGTACATTCCATTAAATACCAATTATTTATTGCGTAACTGACATTAATCCTCATTTAGCGAAACATAAACGCTACCCTCCTCCTTGCTTTCGACCTCCGAAGTCTCCCGAAAGTGCGAATACGCCCGAGTTTTGTCACGAACGAAGAATTTGTTCTCCGTCACCAATTCGAAAAGAAAATTTGTCGAACATGAAGCCGAGATTCGGATCGTTTTCCTTAACGACATGTGACTACGATAAACAATTTACTCGGATACAAGATGATTATTGTCGTCCAAGAAATCGATACAAAACAGTGATCGACAGTTGTTGCGACACATATCCTAAAACTGAAGTTTGTTTTGGAACGGGAAGAAAATTCGAATCAAATTTCAATAATTACAAACACTGCCAGGGACAGGATGAATCAAGACATACTTGTGAAAGTGCAAAATCCCATTGCAGTGGCCGTCGCGTTAAGTTTCAAGGCTTTTGCGAAAGACCCTGTCAAGCTGAAAAAATCAGAATTTGCAAAATAAATTGATATTTGTTATTGTTGAAAAGAATGATATATAGTAATTTATAAATTTCTTCGCTAAGTTTGTAACATTCGGCAAATGAGATAAGTAGAAAGTTTTAATATGCAATTTTTCTTCATACAGCTCGCCGCAGTATTCTACTGGACACGCAACATCCTGATGGCCTTGAAAAGATTCGCGAACTCGAAGCTCATGGACATCCAGCACGTTTGGAAGTCGAAGAACCTCCTGTGACTCCACCAAGATTTGTTACCGAACTCAGAGTAAGAATTCTAAATTTATAGATTTTTTGTCCTTTATTCAATATTTCCAATTATACGTTAACGTGTATATTTATTTATTTCAGGGTACCACCGAAGTTTACGAAGGCCAAACAGCTCACTTCGAGTGCCAAGTCGAGCCTCTGCACGACGCCAATTTGAGAATCGAGTTCTTCCACAACGGCAAGCCTTTGCCATCGGCATCTCGATTCCACGTGACCTTCGACTTCGGATACGTGGCCTTGGACATTGGCCACGCTGTTCCTGAAGATGCTGGTCAATATTCTGTACGAGCTACTAATGCTCTTGGACAGTGTGTCTCCTCTATCGAGCTCAGAGTCATCCCGAGAGATAACATCATCTTGGACTCCCAACGTCCCGAAGGCATGGACAAGATTCGCGAACTCGAGTCCCAGCAGCCTTGGAAACGACCGGAAATACCGGAACCACAGACTAGACAACGACCTGTCTTCACTCAGCCGTTGCAGAACATCGATGCCATACCTGAGGGACAGACTGCTCACTTCGAGTGCAGGTTGATACCTGTGGGAGACCCTACGATGAAGGTCGAGTGGTTCAGGAATGAAGTACCGCTTGAAACAAGTAAGTTCATACAAGTAGGAACGCAATTATTAACATCATTAACAAAAAATAAATCAATTTGAAAACAACTGAAATATTCTAATAACTATCTATTGTCTAGGCTCAAGAATAACCAAAGTCCACGATTTCGGATTCGTGTCCCTTGATATTTCGCATGTGCGCGAAGACGATGAGGGTGTCTACATGTGTCGCGCTACTAACGCGCTTGGCGAAGCAGTTACAACAGCCTCGATGAAGATCAAGAGTCAGTATCATTATTCACGACAGTATATTTATCAGCATACTAATTACAATAATTCTTGACGTGCAGGCAAAGCCAGCATACAATTAGACACCCAGCACCCTGAAGCGCAGCGCAAGATCGCTCAACTCGAGGCCGACAAACCAGGCCGTGCTGAAGAGCCAGAGAAAGTGTTCGACAAACCAATCTTCACACAGTTGCTGACCGGCCCCACGGAACTCTGGGAAGGTCAAATGGCTAGATACGAGTGCAGAGTTGTGCCCGTCGGCGACTCCAGCTTGAGATTCGAATGGTACATAAACGGAGTCGAACTGAAAATGGGTAAGTATACGAGATCGCTCGAAGAAATAAAGATTGTAAACTGACTTGCTGCTTTTAATTCGCTTTTTATTATTAATAACGAAGGTACTGCATTCAGTTATCCGATGTTAACAAGCAATAATCTGTATAAAAATATTATTATTTCACAAAATGTACATTAACAATAAATAATCTGCTTCGAACAGTCTAGACAAGAGAGTTATATTTTTAATATGGCATTTTGTTATGAGTATAACTGGACGTAATTTATTTAACGAAACGGTAAATGGAAAGTTAAGTATCATCGTTGCTGTGAATGTCTCTTAACCTTCTATCGTTTCTGAAAGTCCCACTAATCATCGCCATTAATTCATATTTTTAACTCTAAGCAAACAAGTGTGTATTTTGTAGAATAATAATAATAATTAGCTTCGTTTCCGACTAATGTGTACAATATGAATTTAGGTAGCGTAGAGTAGTTTTAAGTGAGCAAAATCCTTTTGGGAAACCTTTTAATTAAGAGACATCATCCGTCACAACCGAATGCGATTAACACGATGATCTTCGATTAGGTTCCCGCTTCCACGTGAACCACGATTTCGGCTACGTCACCTTGGACATCCTGAAGGTGATAACGGAGGATTCCGGCGTGTACACGTGCAAAGCGATCAACAAAGCCGGCGAAGCTGTGTCTTCGATATCTTTGAAAGTAAGAGCGCGCTCAGCCATCGACGCTGACAGTCTCCAACCAGACGCATGGCAAAAGATCCAACTGAAGGAAGCTGAGATGAACAAGGTACCCGAAATGTTCGTTGACACTACACCTCAACAGGCCCCGGTGTTCACGAAACACTTGGAGAGCTACGACAAGTTGGTCGAAGGACAGCACGTCTACCTGGAAGCCCAAGTTGAGCCAAGAGCAGATCCGAACCTTCGCGTAGAATGGTTCAAGAACGGAATATCTCTGCAAACCGGAACTAGACTTCGTAGCACCTTCGACTTCGGTTTGGTGACTCTCTCCATCAATGGCTTACGACCAGACGATTCGGCAATTTACACTTGCAAGGCCACCAATCTTCTCGGAGAGGCTGTATCCACGTGCAGCTTGAAGATCGTCGATCGTCATTGGCTGCTTGGAGACACTCTACATCCAGACGCTCTTCCGAAGATCGATGCCCTGGAACAACCACATCCTGGCACCGCGGAACAGCCAGAACCAACTTACGAAGAGCCAGTCTTCATTACCCACCTGAACAATGTCGAGTGCATCGAAGGTGACAACGCGCACTTCGAGTGTAACGTTGAACCATCGAAAGACCCGACGATGAAGGTCGAATGGTTCATCAATGGCAAGCCCCTGCCAACCGGAGCCAGATTCAAATCTACCTACGATTTCGGTTACGTTGCTCTGGACATCAATCACGCGTACGAGGAAGACTCCGGCGTGGTGATCGTTAAAGCTACCAACTCGAAGGGCTCCGCGCAGACCTCGGGCACCTTGAAGTGCACCAGCAAGCAGAACATCTACTTGCAGACTCAGCATCCGCAAGGCGAAGCTGGTCTGAAGAAGGTCGAGGAAGCGGAGGACGCTTATCTGTCCAAGTACAGGAGACCGGAAGATGGACCCGAACACGAATATCCGAAACCGATCTGGACGGTTCCTCTGCAGCCTGAGTTCAAACTGGGCGAGTCCGAGCCTCTCCACTTGGAGGGCCAGGTGGAGCCAAAGGAAGATCCGAACTTGAAGATCGAGTGGTACTTCAACGGCAAAGCCTTGGAGCATGGATCCCGCTTCAAGATGACCAGCGATTTCGGATTTGTCACCTTGGATCTAACCGATGTCTACGACCGCGATTCTGGCATCTACACCTGCAAAGCGTACAACAAGGCTGGGGAAGCCTTCACTTCGACAACTATCTACTGCTCGACCAAGGAGAACGTTATCGAAAGATCGCAACATCCAAAGGGTAAAGAAGGTCTGGAGGCTATCCAGGATCTGGAAGAATCCTTGAAGAGACAGGAAGGCGGTCCGCCGGAGAGCGACGAGGGACATCCTCCGGTGTTTACGTCCCAATTCGAGAACCTGACGAACCTGTCCGAGGGCGAGATCGCGCATTTCGAAGCTTCCCTGACCCCTACAGGCGATCAGACGATGGTCGTCGAGTGGTTCTACAACGGCAAGCCGTTGGAAGCCAGTCATCGCACGAGGACCGTCTATGCCTTCGGCATGGTCGTCCTCGAAGTGCTCGGCACGAAAATCGAAGACTCCGGCACCTACTCCTGCAGGGCTACCAACAAATGGGGCAAGGCCGAGATCAGCGTGGAATTGGAGTGCGTTGACAAGTCCAAGGGACAGAAACCTAAATTCACCACCCAGATACAGTCCCTGGAAGGTCTCAAGGACGGCCAATCGGCGCACTTCGAATGCACCCTTATTCCTGTGGGTGATCCTCACATGAAGGTCGAATGGTTCCACAACGGGCAGCCTTTGAGGCACTCTTCCAGGTTCAAGATGGTGTCCGATTTCGGATTCGTGGTCATGGATATTGCCGGAGTGATGGCTCACGATACCGGCGAGTACGTCTGCAAGGCTAGCAACAAATACGGCGAAGATTATACTAAAGCGACGATCAAGTGCTTTGGCAAGAGCGGAGTCTACCTCGACTCGCTTCAGCCCGACTCTCTTGCAAGAATCCGCGAGCTGGAGAGCTTCGGTGGAGATCAGCCGACCACACCCGCGACACCTGTCGCCGAACCACCCAAATTCATCACGCAAATCGCGGACATTACCAAGCTGGTCGAAGGACAGTCTGCTCACTTCGAGGCTAGACTCACTCCGGTTACCGATCCGGATTTGAAGGTCGAGTGGTACTACAATGGCAAGAAACTGCCCCATGGACACCGGTACAGGACCTTCCACGACTTCGGTATTGTCATCTTGGATATACTATATTGTTACGAAGAGAACTCGGGTGTCTACGAGTGTAGGGCTTTCAACAAGTATGGAGAAGACTCTACCAAGGCTACGTTGAAGTGCTACTCCAAGGCTAGTTTGATTTTGGACTCTCAGCTTCCGAAGGGAATGGAGGGTGGTCTGGAAAAGATTCAGACTCTCGAAGACTCGATGATTAGAACGAAGGATGAGAAGGTTGTCGAAGAACGTGGAAAGGCTCCGGTGTTCACCGTGCCGTTGAGCAACATCGATGGCTTGAGAGAGGGAGAGAGCGCGCACTTTGAAGCTAGACTCACGCCTACCGACGATCCAAAGTTAAAGGTAATTCATGACCAAATGTTACTTTATGTATATTATTTGCATATTCAGGCGTTTTTAAATATTTTTCTCAAACGCGTTGTTGTCCACAGGTCGAATGGTTCTGGAACGGCAAGCCATTGCGAACCGGTACCCGTTTCCGCACCTTCTGCGACTTCGGCTTCGTGATCCTCGAGATCTCTCCGATCTATCCGGAGGACTCCGGAGAGTACAGTTGTCGCGCATCGAACGAATACGGCGAGGCCGTTACCACCTGCACGATGAAGTGCACAGGCAAACGCAGCATTATCTTGGAATCCCAGTTACCAAAGGGAATGGAGAGCACGATCGACAAGATCGCCGAGCTGGAAGGTCTCGGAAACGTGCCGAGCGCGGCTACGCCGGAAGACGATACCGGCAAACCACCGGAATTCATCACAACGCCATCGGACTTGACTCTAACGGAGAACGCTCTGGCTCACTTCGAGTGCAGGCTGACGCCCATCAACGACTCCAGCATGAGGGTCGAGTGGTTCCACAACGGAAAGCCTCTTCTCGCTGGCAGCAGAATCAAGACCATCCACGACTTCGGCTTCGTTATTCTCGAGGTCGCCAACTGCTACCAACGCGATTCCGGTCTATACACCTGTAAAGCGACTAATCGTCACGGCGAGGCCACCGTTTCCTGCAAGCTGCAGGTCCGTGGTCGACAGGGCATCATCTTGGAACCACAATTGCCCACCAACTTCAAGACCGGAACTGAAAGCATCCAGAAACTGGAAGAGGCTCTTTACAAGAGGGACGAGATACTGACCGAGGAAGAGACACCGAATCCTCCTAGATTCACCGTGGAACTGAAGGATATCGAAGTGGAGGAAGGAGCGCCTAGTCATTTCGACTGCAGGGTCGAACCGGTTGGAGATTCTACTATGAGGATCGATTGGTTCCACAATGGAAGATCGTTTGCTACGGGCTCGAGAGTACATCAAATTAACGACTTTGGATTTATATCGTTGGATATGTCATACACTTATGCCAGAGATAGCGGAGAGTATGTTTGCAGAGCTACCAACAAGTGGGGCTCTGCTACCACCAAAGCTACCATCACTTGCAAATGTAAGTATAATTCGAGATAATGTTTTGTAACGTGACGCAATGTCATTTTGGGGTGTTTTTCAGTTTCTTAATTTCTTGGCAAATAATATCATTAATAAACGCTTCGAACGTTACAGCAAAGAAAACGATAGATTTCGAGTCCCAGCTGCCATCGGGTATGAGCGGTGAGAAATTAAAGGAACTGGAGCGCGGACCGATCAGCGAACTACCACCCGAAGAGCCAACGCCTCGTCAACCGCCTAAATTCATCACTCAAATTCAATCAGCGACCGTGGACGAATCCGAACCAGTTAGGTTCGAATGTCGCGTGGAACCGAAGGATGATCCAAACTTGCGTATCGAATGGCACCGCAACGGAAAGTTGATCCCTTGTGGACACAGATACAGAAGCACGTACGATATGGGATTCGTGTCCATGGACATCCTTTATGTATATCCCGAAGACTCTGGCGAGTACGTGTGCAAGGCCATCAACGACTTTGGAGAGGACACTACCAGAGCATCGGTTTCGTGCAAGAGTAAGTTGCGGATCCATAAAATCTACAATACATCGGTTTTAGAAGAATATAAAAGATCCGCTATCGCTGACAGACAATTTAATTTATTTGTAAATGTATCCCACAGAATTGCCAAGCATCATTCTGCAAAATCAAGTGCCAAAGGGTATGAAGAAGTCGGAAGCGCTGATGCAAATGGAAGCCACCATCAAGAAGTACACTTCGGAGGTCCACTTAACCGAAGACGACCTCTACGACGCGGACAAGAAGCAACCACCGCGATTCGTCACCCAGATTTTAGACCAGACCGAACTTGTCGAGATGAACAGCACGAAGTTCGAGTGCCAATTGGCGCCTGTAGGTGATCCGAACATGAAAGTCGAGTGGTTCTTCAACGGCAAACCCTTGCCCCATAAGAACAGATTCACGCCTATTTACGATTTTGGCTACGTGGCTATGAACTTCGGCTGGGTTTACCCCGAAGACAGCGGCGAGTATCTTTGCAGAGCAACGAATTTGTACGGTATGGATGAAACGCGAGCGGTGATTCGAACGGCCGGAAAGCCTGGTATCATTTACGAATCCCAGCTGCCGAAGGGCATGAAGAGTATCGAGAAGATCAGGGAGATGGAAGCTGCATGGCAGATGTAAGCATTTTTATATAATATTCGATTATCGTAGACGTTAAGCTTGGACGGTGTTCGTACACGATAAACTAATGCTCGCTACAGAGTACCCGAGGAAGAAGGCGAAGAAGAGAAGGTGCGAGCTCCGCCCACGTTCGTCAGCAAACCGGAAGCCGTAACTGTCGAAGAGGGCGACTGTTCCAGATTCTGCTGCCGTGTTACCGGTTATCCTAGACCACGCGTGATGTGGATCATCAATGGACACACCGTGGTCAATGTAAGTTTTAGTTATTACAACAACCTAACTGGCAGATTTTACGAAGCAAACATTAAAAATGAAAAGTAACGACTAAACTGCGAATTTGATCGATTTCCTCAGGGCTCGCGCTACAAGCTCACCTACGACGGCATGTACCATTTGGACATTCCGAAAACAAGGCAATACGATCACGGAAAGGTTGAGGTAATTGCCAGAAGCTCCGTAGGCGAAGCTCGCACCGAAACAACGCTTACAGTGAAACCAAGAAGCGACGATTATCGTGGCGTATTGAAGAACTCACCGAGGCGTAAGTTTACCCTGGAACAGAGACTCTCTTACATAAACGTGTCGTTGCATCCTTTGCGTCTCTCGGGCATCTCGACAATTTCCATAAGTCTATTCTTTCGCATCGTCGATTCTTCCAACTTCTGTACACGATTCTGGCTAAAATTACATTTGACTTTCACTTCCGTAACGATCAACGTTAACGAAGATATTCGGAATAGTTATAAAGAGCACAAAGAATGCAAGCACATACAGAGAACAAATGAAAATCCGCCAATATCGAACAACGGCACAATAATACCACACGAGAAAGATAAATATAAATGAAAACGCGACGATCGGAATGGCGATCTACAAGGTAAATAATATGGTCGCGACAATCGAAACACAGTACATAAAAAAATATCGATACGACACATGCATTCTATTCGAGTACAGATATATAACACTCGAGACCATTTATTCGAAACATCAACCGATCCCCCATCCTTATCCTCCCCCAATACGAATATTACGAAGGGATTCGAAAGATAGATCTCATCCTCGAGCACCTCGAGCAACTTCCTCTTCTGCTTCTTCTTCTTCGGGGTTTTGGGATTCGACGAGCATATTCGAGCAATGTCGTCTAAAGCGAAAGGTATCGGCTGCTTGGTTTCGCAAACCGGCGCGGCGTTCAGGTATGGAATACAATATCGAGAAAGCACACAGTTCACAGACTATCTGTTTCGTTACTGTTTTTTCTTTTTGTTTTTTTCCGTATGTAACCGGATGTCGGCACGGAGAAAAATATTTAATTAACACCTTAATAGAGTAACATTACTTTGAACGTTTAAAGGAATTGAATTTTTCCCTAATCGTTCGAAGCTTCGTCGAATTAGGTTGGCACCTGAGCTTTCTTGTGGAAAATGTTTTCCTCCGTGTTGTTCAATGCCTGATTCACTGGAGAAAACGGGTTTTCTGCCGATTAATATATTATTCTTAATATTTTTTATTCTTTCAGAAAAATTTCATTCCGTTGCTTTTTTCCCAATTTTATTTAACATATTGTTTCTTCGTTCGCGTGTATTCGGTGACATTGATATGCATTATACAATAAACCCGTCAGGTTGATCGACTCCAATCTGATACGTTTAGCGTGATTAGCCGAGCAGAGTCCGTATTTCTCAGAGTGCTATCCATATCGTGCTACAGTTACAACATTAATCACACCTAATCGCCGTTAGGTGAAGAATTTGTTGTTGTAGCAAAATGTTCCTTGTTGCCCACGTTTCCCTCGCGTGTCGCGTTTCGCGTAACATAGAGATCCAGTTGCTGACGAACTAATTAGATGCTTCTGAAATTCGGATGACTCGTCTCGACCGTTTCGAACGTCACTGGATCTCCGAATACACGAATGCGAGCTGTTGACATGTTAGAAATTAGAAATCCTTCCGAAATCACGAGAATGCCATTCTCTAAAGTTGCCTTTGGAATTGTTACTATTGGAATGATGAAAAAAGGGAGGAATGAAACCGTGTTAACCACGTGATCTAACCTCAACCGCCCGGATGTCCATCTCTGTCTCCGGACACCTTGTTCCCCCCGTGCTGGAGACGTCGATATGTGTTGCATCGCCAATGAAGTACTGTGTCGTATTTCCCAGTGGTTCTAGAGAAATTTCTTTTGCTCCGAAAGCGCAAGGTTCCGTGGATATCGATGCCGTCTCGAGACATACAAATTTAAAACTCGCACACGAAAAAATTATATTAAGAAAGAATGGAAATCATCTGTCATTTTGGAACATTGCGCTTTCAACGTGGATTGAACGTTTGCGAGCCCAAATGGTTCATGTTCGTCTGGCATGCGTTGTCTTTCGTGCGACAAATTCACAGAGCGGAATAGTCTAACGTGCATTTTCTGTAGCGTGGTACGATTACGGGCTGACCCAATACCAAACGGAACGACAGAACACAGAGCTCGAGAAAGTGTTCGACGAGAGGCATCACAACGTATCGCAAGGTATCGAGATCGCCACCGAGCATCTTGGGCAGAAAGTGATCAAGGAGCCCGAGACGGACTGGCAGAAATCCGTGAAGAGCAAGAAGAACGAGGATTACTACAGCAAACTGATGAACCTCGAAGAGGAGCAGGTGCTGAAGGAGAGCAGACTCAGGGAGAGCAGCCATCAATTTGCCATTCCCGGAGAGAAGGTTGTCGCGCACTCTGTGGCAAAGGGGATGGCTCAGCAATACGAAGAAACCTTGTACGCGTTCATTTACTATTGCTACTTTTTTCACTTAATCGACTAAATTTATGGGAAATTTATGAACGATTTAATTTCTAGGGAAGACAAGGAGTCGACTCAGGAGACAACGCAAACCGCGACAAAGTTTGTGAAAAAGCCATTTACGACGGAAGTGGATATCGACGTGGAGCGCTCGAAGACCAGCGGAAAGTATCCTCCAGAACCATCGGAATCGACGATTCACGGCCGCGAAGTGCACGTTGCCAAACAAAAGCAAACGCAGAAGGAGGTCAAAGGCGATCTGGAGATTACCAGAAAGATAACGGCCACGGAAACCACCGAGGTAGAGCACAAAGCTAAAACTCAGGAGCGCGTTGTTCAGGGTGCGGCGAAGCCAGCGAAGCCACCCGTCTTCACGAAGAAGATTCAACCCTGCAGAGCTTTCGAGCAAGAACAAGCACGCTTCGAGGTCGAATTCGATGGCGACCCATTGCCAACCGTCAAATGGTACCGCGAGGACTTCCCGATCCAGAACTCTCCGGATCTTCAAATTTACACCTTCAGCACGAAGTCTGTGTTGATCGTTCGGCAAGTGTTTATGGAGGATTCCGGCGTGTTCTCCGTGATCGCCGAAAACAGGGGCGGAAAAGCGAAATGCAGCGCGAATTTGGTTGTCGAAGAGCGCAGGAGACAACCCGGAAGAGGCGGGGTGGTGCCGCCCAGTTTCTTGTCAACCATTCAGAACACTTCGATCACCACTGGGCAACTCGCTAGATTTGACGCTAAAGTAACTGGAACTAAACCTCTGGACGTTTATTGGTTAAAGGTATCGCACCGTTCGATGAATCTTTCTACTTCGATTCAACCCGTTAACCCTTCTTCAAATTTGTTTTGTTCGCGCGCGGTTTCAGAACGGCAAGAAAGTAACAGCAGACATTCGTTATAAGACGCTCGAGGAGGACAATATCTACACTTTGCTGATCCTGGAGACAGTGCCAGAGGACTCTGGAAAGTACGAGTGCGTTGCGATAAATAGCGCGGGAGAAGCTCGTTGCGACGGCGAGTGCGCTGTTCGGGGACCTCAATCTCCTACGAAAACGGCGAAACCAACGACACCCGGTGTCGAGAAAGCACCCTCGGTTTTGGAGCCATTGAAGGATCAAACGATCAGAGAGGGAACGGCTGTCGCGTTCTCGTGCAGAATCTCTGGAAAACCGGTACCGACGGTGCAATGGAAAAAGGGCGACAAGGTACGAGAGATATTCGAGTGAACTATAAAATAGAATATTATGCTAAATAACAGTTTACGTGGGTGATTTTGCTAAAAATATATACATATAATATATTAAACCTTACAGGTAATCAAACCGTCCAAGTACTTCCAAATGCAGAAGGAAGGCGAACTCTGTACTTTAAGGATCTCGGAAGCCTTCCCCGAAGACGAGGGTGTCTACAAGTGCATCGCTAAGAATCCCGCTGGCGATGTGACCACATCGGCTAATCTCAGAGTTCTCGGTAAGATTGACTATAATTTAGCTAAGCTTAAATTGTTTCTGACAATCAAATTATTTTGCAGTATTAAATCATCCTTTTAATAATTTCAATAAGAAAACATTTTCAAATCTTGATCTCTTTTCAATTAGCTCCAGACGCGGCCGATACTCTGCCCAAAGTAACACCTCTGAAGGACCAAATAGTCCTGGAAGGGCAACCAGCACAGTTTAAGACTCAAGTCGCTCCAGCTAAACCAAAGCCGACCATCCAGTGGTATCGCGACGGTGCCTTGATCCCGCAGTCGCCTGATTTTCAGGTAATTTCGATGAGAACTTTATAGTTATAAATATATGTATTGTTTCGATCGACACTGTATTATACTAACACTGTACTGTATAATCTAAGTGGTATGAGTGGAAAGTTAGTGAAAACGTTGAAGGTGAGCGCGTTATGGCCAAACTAAAAGAAATTATTCATTACCGCATAAAACGTTTGAATTCTAGATGATACACGAGGGCAACAACGCCGTCCTCCTCATAGCAACAACATACGAAGAGGACACTGGCACCTTCACCTGCCGAGCTACCACTTCAGCCGGCACCGTAGAAACCTCCGCCAAACTCATCGTCAAAAGTAAGAATTGAATAAAAGATACATGTTCAGTTGCTAACCCGAACCCGCGATTGAATGGACGGGACAAGCCTCTAGGGACTGACGGAGAAACAGGCTCGCACTCGAGACAATTTTTCTATAAGAAATTTTAATTTACAACACCTTGTATCTCAAGTTATATACATATACAATCTTATGTTTACCGTTGTCTCTATCCCGATAAATCCAAAACTCTTCGCGCGTTCCACGTGCCAAACGTATCTGCCAAGTAGTGTACGCTTGTGGCAATCTTGGCACTGTAAGTTAAATTAGAGCAAGATATAAACATATGTGGTTCACAGAATACTTTGCTAACGAGTAAATATAACGATAAATTGTCTCCGCCGCGCCTGTTTCTCCGTTGATCGCGCACCATCGAGGATCCCCGTGCGTGTTTATATTTCTTTCGCTTTTTTTGTTGTTTTCTCTAAAAAAGAAACCCTTAACGAGAGCGATTTTTACCAATTCTCCCCCATCCCGTGTCCCCCCTTAATCAAAGTTTCAATCGAGCCCGGGGAGTTGTGTACTAACTCGTCGTGTTTTGAAAGTAGACGAGCGAGTGAAACGAGACGTAGAGTGACCTCTGTCAGCCGCGAGAGGGAGAAAAGAAAGAAAGAAAAGATTGAGAACGAACGGTAGGGAGGTTAAGAGAGCGTGAAGAGAACAATGTCGCGAAGGTGGTGCTGAGAAAACTAGCCCGGATAACGGATGGAAGCGTTTCTGCGAACAGACGAAACGTCGAGTCGAAGCTTCCACGAAAGTAATACATATACATTATCTCTCGATCGAGTCTTCGGCCGTGAAACGAACAACGAACGTGGACGCGCAAAGATATTTTTATCGATCGGAAGGTGCATCCGTTGACAATGAGCGAGACGCGTCCGCGTGCGTTTTTTTTCTCCGCGTCGAAGATCCAGAGAGAGAGAGAGAGAGAAAGAGAGATCGAAACGAAAGGTCGAAAAGACGGTGCTTCGAATCGGCGAACTCTCTTACGACCGAGATCGTGTCGCGATTCTTCCGGTTCCACGTTGTACATAAAACACGATCGAGAACTGCGACGGACGATCCGGATCGATGGATCGTTCGTCTGTTCTGAGGATCTCGAGAATCGCGAGAGAACAAAGCGAACACTCGAGCGAAACAATAGGGATACGATGTCGGTACACGAGCACGAAACTCGTTCATACACTCGTTCGTTTTAGTGTCGATGTTCATTATAATAAACAAAACATATTACGTGTATCGTTAAAATTATATAATATACATATATAGATTTGTAAGTGTATACATTACCCCGCCGCGCCGCCGTAACAGATGCACAGAATGCAATCTACGATTTAGTCACACCGGCGAGAAAGTTTATAGTTACACGACTAAACACACCGCAAACCCCGTAACATTCTACTAATCGATTATTTATTATTGTACAATGGAAAGGCCAATAAAATCGATTGTTTTAAGTACGTACAAGCCTCGTTTGTTGCCGATTCGATAGTTTTACACGATATGCTGGTACAAATAATCTTTAAGCGCATAGAGAGTCTAATGGAGACGCTTTTCTCTAATCGTTAAAAATGGCACATCTTTTAGCTAGCCGAGGTGAGAAGCGTTAGTTGAATCCGGTCGATGACTCCGCGAACGCGGCGTAACGGAGTTTGACACGGTCGGAGATCGTAAATCGTTCGTTCGGTTGGCAAACGAGCGTGAGGTCGATTCGGAACGCGGATGAGTCAGTTTTCGCGCGTCTCGCGAAACGATTCCGCGATGCCATACCGCCGCCGTTCGTCACCCCGAAAATAATTGTATAAAACCGCGGCGATGTCTCGAGTTCGGGGCCAGAAATAGTCGAGTGACGGGGCGGGCTTTCTTAATGACCGTTACGATCGATCAAACAATAAGACGTTAGGCTGGACAGGGTACCAGCGGAAAGCCGCTGCAACACTTGCCAGATTTATTGCGGCTAAAATAACAGAACGCGAGGAAACTTGGGGTTCGCCTCCTGCGAGGAAGTCGAGTGCAGCCGCGACTATTTTTGACCGTGGATATTAAGATCTTTCTGAACAGAAACAATAAAATTCGTGCTCCGCGCGCGGCATCTCGAAACGGCCCACAGTGTTCCGAGAAATTAGAATCTATGTAGCTGGATAAACTGCATTTTTATACTCTCGAACTTTGAACGACATTTTTCAAAGTCAACACGGTTCCCATCGATGTAATCGCAATCGCCATTTATTGGACCAAACAAGACGGAATTATAGTATTATATAATTTGATAACGAGAGACCAACGTACATCGCGTACTCGGGGAAAATTGACATTTCTTCTCGGAACCTGGTGTTCCACGCAGAGACACGCGTCTGTTCATCTGTACAGGAGTGTTTAACGACGCTCGGTTCAGTTCCGAGTATCACCTTTCTCTCAGAGTAACTGGTTTAACGAGCGTGAAGAGGTAAACGTATTTTCTTGCATCGCTTCTGGTAGCCGGCTCGCTTGAAAACGAGAGACGTGGCCGCCGCGCCGCGCCGCGCCGCGCCGCGCCGCAGTGCCGTGTGCAGACTCGGCTAGGCCCTCTTCTTAGGCTATTTCTGACCACGTGACGTGTATTACATTACCCGGCTATATTTGGTCGCCGGTTCGGAACTCCCCGAAGTCTCGGTAAATTCACGTGGGGTCTCTCTTGTTGGCCACTCGCGCCGCACTCCTGCGAGAAACCACTTTCACGTTTTATAAGCCGAGCATAAATAAGATACCCGTAAATACGATCCGCGAAAACCGCGCCGCGACCCTGCGAAAACCTTCGCGAAATTCGATGATGAAATATCTACACCGCCGCGACGCTGATCGGCTTTATTCGAGCACGCTCGGTCTCCCGTTTCTACGAGACCGAATTGTTTCTCCGAATTTTACCTCGCGCGATATCATTTATTTTATGGTTACCGGTGATTAGAACTTCTCGTTGAAACGGTTTGTTCTAAAAGAAGACGATTCTTTATAATTAGTCTGTCTACTTCTGGAAATTGGGGTGAAATATTGCCTTACCAAAGGTTGTTCTAAAGTTAGACCGCAATTCGGTGCTACCCGGCTCCCTGATTTTCAACGTTACGGTAAACGATTACCTACTTTACAGCAGATAGTTCCAGATATAGGACACGCTTGTGCTCTAAACGAAAGTTCCGCTTTTAAAAAATAGAATTACACGCGAGAAGAACAAAATTACAGCTAACACGTTGAACCGTAATTAGCTTTTGGTAGCGTAAGAAATGTTATGCAGAGGCGCGTGTCTTAAATCTACGCTACTATACAATTATCCGATGTTCGCCGAGCAAGAATAAGTAGACCTAAAAGTTCATCGTCTCGGAAAGATTGGCGCGACCGACACAGAAATTACTATTCCGCGGATCTTCGTGCAAGTATCCTTATGAACCGGAACGCGAACTTTCAAATCATGATTACGGAAACAGAAAAAATTCAATTTAGTTCGATCTCGTACGGAGAAACGTATCCGGAACAACGCGGCTGCGTTCTCCAGCTTTCGCGCGTTCTTCGGCAACGTTCTTCGTCGGCTCGGAGAACCAGAACGTCTTGTCGGCGACTCGGCGCAAAATTAGACCATGAATCCGGCTCGTTAATCTCGGCCATCCGTCTAATTAATTGCGGAGGGGGCAGACGAGTCGGGTCGCCGCGATTCGGGACGCGGTTTCACGGGCCAACGGGTACGATCGATCCGCGAGTCCTTTCTCACAGTCGCCATAATCGCGCGAGAGACCGTTCTAATTGGATTCTGGCCGGGCCAGAAAATCTACCGCCGATCGCAGGCTTAATTGCGAGAGCTCCGGCGCGGCGGCAGCGCGCAGCGGTGCGAAAAAATCCACGAAAACACCTGGCACGCGAGACCTTGCCATAAATAATGCTTGTCTCTAAGCTGGGCAAGGACCAATAGAATTAATCACCGGTTCCGTTCATCTTCGGGATTATGAATTTATTTCAAGCATACAATCCCCCGCGGTATCGTGAGATCAGAGCTATTAAACTGAAAGTTAACTGAGCGGGATGTTTACGTATGACTCGCAAGTTCCCGAAAGAATAGCACCAATTTCCTAATAGAACACGTTTGCGTCGGAACGGTTCTACTCTAAATCAAGCGATCTAAGAAACGCGCCGCTTTCTTGTAATTTGTCCATTGAAATGGGAATTTGCACAATCCGCGGTCTGGCTAGGAGACCGGGATCGCGCGTAATGAATTCGAGAGATGCCAAAATGATTAAGAAAGATTATGATTGCCAGATGGCCCGGTATTATTTTAACCCCCTGCCTTATGATTTATCTCGACAGTGGTTTATTGTTATTTACCAGCGACGAAAGAGATATCTATTTTTCTATCGTTGTGCTTATTGCCAGCGTAATTATAAGGCAAGCGGTTAAGTAACGTAGAAAGCGTCCGACAAAAGAAAGTCCCCCTGGTCCCGGAGCGGTCCGGTCGTACAGCGACGACCTTGAAGAGCGACCACCTGAAGCATCGAAGACAACTGCCAAGGCGTCGCAGCTTCTGTCCGTCGCATCGTTGAAAAAGAACGCGGTGAATCATCGGACCTTCTTTTCCGTGGTTCACCTTCGTCTTTCGGTCCTCGACCACCCCCACTGTTCGTCGACACCGCTGTTCAGAAGGAGTCGGCCCGACGAAGCCAACTATTTCGGCCGTCCCAGCTGCCAGTGATTCAGCCGTGCTAGAAATAATACCGTGGAGCGCGTGTCAGCGCACTCTGGAAGGCGGGAAGGAATTATTTCTGGTGGGAATCGCGGCTGAACTCCGCCGCTCCACGGCTTTCGACGGGATGCAGCAGTGAAATCTCGATCGGCCAATTCTAGAAACGTTCCTCCTGCGAGGACACTTGTCGGTTATCGAGTTTACGATAAATAAATAAATATCTTTATATAACCCTATGGTCTTTCAATTGTCTCGCGTCTCGCCCGAACGCATGGAAATTCGAATTTTCAATTTAATCTGGATTTACAGCGGCAAAAGGGTTTACAACTACAATAATGTCGATCGAATGATTTCGAATGTAATTTATTTGAAACGGAATGTTACAATTTTTGTACACGACGAGTAGACGATATTAGTAACTCCGTTGATCGCTGAAAAAGGATGATTGGCAGCCGAAGAAACCGGGGAAAGAAAGGAAGAAAGGATTCCCGCGGCAAAGAGGGAAGAAGCAGAAGAAGAAGGTCAGGGACAGCCACGGCGCGCTAAACGTTCCGATTTTATTTTTATTTCTGTACATGACCACTCCAATCGTCCGTGAATCATCGAATAAAATCTCTGTATCACCCTCTAGAGCGTATCTCTGTCTCTGTTCCTCGTCGAGCGACCAGAATACGATAAACAATGTTTCGCCTTCCTCGAGGAATGACTCACTGCCTGAAAAAAAGAATTCTACTCATCCCGGCCGACGCAGGGATGCGACGCGCGACGTTGAGTCAAACCATTGTGTCATTCTCATCGCTCGACGGGTATTAACGACCGCGACACAAATAAATATAAAATCGCAGATTCGATCGATCGAACCCTCGTCTAAAGTAGTCGAGATAACGACGGCGGCGGCTGCGGCGGCGGCTGCAGCTGCAGGATAAACGCATAGAACTCGACACCGGCTTAACTGTCAGTCGAACGTCGATCCACGGCGAGACTCTGGATCTTCTTTGAAAGATGAACGAGGGATCGATGCACCACCTTCGCGACACTCGACACCAGCTCGGGCTCACGCGTGTCCAGTTCGAACGCGGCTGCATTTCGATCGGACCGGGCTTGAAACTCGTTTCAAGCGGAAGACGGGGTCCGATCGAAGGCAGCCAACTGTCAACTGTCGTCGTTTCACTGTACCGAAGAACGAGCACCACCGCATCGACGCTTCACCGCGACTCGATAGCACTTCGTAGCACCGATATCGCTGTCAAAAGCGGCAGAAAAGCGGAGAAGTCGGTTGGTCCGGGAAGAATCGGTTTATCCCGAGACTGGTCGGCTCGATGTTCGTCTCCGGCTTCCAGTGGATGACTATTAAGGCTAGACCAAGCTCTTGGGGTAGAGGTGCGCGTGGCGTGCGGTGTGCGGCGTCCGACGCCAGTTTTCCCCACCACGATGTTCCTCGGCGTCGGGACGCCCGTTCTCGACCCGGTGAATGCATCACCGCTGCCTGCCCACTCTCCACTGGCCCGTGGTTCGCGTTTTTGCATTTTAAGTGGGAAACCGCGGCACGGCCATCTCCGTCACCTCGTTCCTCTAGAATAATGACCCGACGTGGTTATTAGCGAGCTTGGTATGCTGCTAGACGGACTTCCGCGTTGGTTGCTCTTCAAGGAGGACTTGGCTTGGCCGAGGGTTCCGATTTGACGAGATTTTTGGATCGGACATACGGATACTCGAATATGTACAACCTTGCTGAAATATATCGATATTTCAGCTACCGAACATTCATTTTGCTCTACGAGATGATTTTTTTTAGCGAGTTTTTCCATTTTGTTTCGGCTTGTTCGCATCTATTTCACCATTTTTACACGGTTCGTTTCTTCCGGAAATAACAAGTTCAAATTGTTTCATTAAATTATTTTCGAGTCACCGGGGAACCAACGCAGCAGCAATGAAAAAAAAAGTATTCTACCGCGAGAACGTGCCTTTGCCGATGCATAGTAATACGAGATGAAAGAATTTCAACTTACTGACCAGCACAGCACGAAAAAAATGAGTTGAAAATTCTCAACCAGGACAAAAACAAGTCGTCCCTGATGTTAATCCTATTATTCGTCCTTCGGTAGCGGTGATTAATATGACCAATGCAAAAATACATTTGAAAAAAACAACGTCGAAAAAATTTCGTTTGGATTCTGCCCCGCGTATGACGAATCGTCTGTTTTTCGTCGTGTTTAAAAATAAAGGCACGCGAGGTTGAGACCAGTGTTCTTTCGTTGATATTACGCCCGCAACCTCCTGCTGAGAATAAAAAAGAAACAAATGCACGCATCTGCGCGAAACCTTTCGGCACAGACCTTCGTGTGGTCCGCGGGCATATCTTTTCTTTGCGTGGAAAGAAAAATATTAAATTCCCGAAAAGAATTTATTTACACAAATAACTTCTGTTACCTTACAAGAAATGTATCAACACGCGCGAGGAGAAATTTACGCGTAAGAATGCTTTTCATGTTACATTTATAAGGAATTCAAAATTAGCGTCCGGGAAAACATCTCGCGTGCCAATGAATGTTCTCTATTTTTTTTTTACAAAAGTGCTGTGCACTTTGAAATATTTTTCCGTATTGTTTCGCTGAAGTCGCGCGTGAAATGGACTATGAAAATTCGAAGAAATAACATTACGATATATTGGGGTTACGTTACAGGAAAAATCATTTTGTTTACGTGAAAATGAGAGCAACCGTGCCACAGTTTATTTTTGATAGAAATCGTATCATCGTCATATTTGTTTGAGGTTATCATTTGCCATCGTTTCCGAAGGCCAATCCTCTGGCGATTTGCCTTGATTTCTCTTTTGCGAGGTTGATTTGGCCCCGCTCCACAAACCTTCTATCCAAAATTGTGCAACATTAATTTTCAAGTGCATTTGCACATGCTCCCGAGTGAGAAAGAGAAATTTATAGAGTACCCAGATATTGTTCTGCTCTTGACAGATCCATATGATGCATCGCGCGTTGAGTTCCTCTACACATTCTTGGTTATCATCTTAACAGCGATGTATTGGTTTCCCGCACACGTGTACATTCGAAATAGTATTCCAGACGGTGTTTAATATTTACTCGTCTACTTCCTGACTTAGTTATTATTAGAATGCGATTTTCATACATTTATAGAAATTATTTCCAAAGATGTGCTTGGAAAAATGAAAATTTTCTTTTTGTATATCGCTTAGAAATGAAAAGTTAAATTTAATCGATTTATTGTTTGCCACTGTGCAAATTAGTTGCGATGATAAAAGATCCTTGGAAGCGATTGCAGCTGGCATGTCACTCGGATGTCTCATACAATAAGCCGTTGTTCTTGAAATTTGGAAACTATCAACGATCGCGTAATTTCAGCAAATTATTTGTCGCTATTTGAACCTTATGACTTCTCTTACAATGTCCGTTTCATATTTAATCGAAGACGACATTCGAACGAGAATACAAAAGCGTTATACGATACGATTAATAATTTACTATTTTTATAAATAGAAATCACTGACTTTATTACATACCTGTGTGCGTGTGTCGCATAGTACAGCATGATTGGAAGCTTTTCCTCCCAGTGTGCCGTGTCAACGAATAGCCTAAAAGCAATAAAATTATAAAATTACTTCGACACCCATCATTGCAGAAAGGAAAGGTGGTTATTACGAAGTTCCTGTGGAAGCAGGGCCCGGAGCGAAAACCGGGGAAAAGCCATTCACAGGTATAGGAACAGGAGAGGGCGTGGTCCTTGAACCATTGCCCTTGGATGCGAACGGATTGCCGTTAGAAATACCATTAGTACCCGGCGATGAATCTCTCCCTTGGCGAAAAGGGCGGGTGCACCATCGACCTCAACTTGCCGGCGTAACACCGCCGTGGCGACAAGCAAAGCCAAAATCCCGAGACGCTTCCTTGGACAAGCTGCAAGCAGCCGAGAGCCAAGTGAAACCATGGACAGAACAAGCAGTGACCCTGAAGAAGACTCCTCACGTACCTCGAGAACTACCGAAGGAAAAGTTAGAGGAAGTCGAACTGAGACCGGCTAAAATTGAGAAAAAGGAGATCAGGAGACCCAGCTTAGAGCCTGTCGACCTGAAACCCGTCTTGAAAGACGCGACGAAGGAGATCAGGACCGAAGAGAAGGTAACGCGTCTCGAAGAGACTACGGATGAAGTTTATACCGAAGAAGAGGACGCGAGGTTTCTCAAAACCACTCGAGAAGTGGACGAAGATGTACGGCGAAAGAGGGACGAACCAAAACCATGGACAGAGGAAAAGGTTACGTTGAAGAAGTCAAAACTTGAGAGGAAAGAGATCCCTAAGGAGACCGTAGAGTCCGTGGAGTTGAAGCCTTCCAAGATCGTGAAGAAAGAGACGAGGAAGTCGAGCTTGGAAAGAGTGGACTTGAAACCGGTTCCAACCACGGTGACGGAAGAGATCACCGAAAAGATCGTTAAAACATCCGAGTACGTTGAAGAGGAGGACACTTCCCTGTTGGATGTATCGAGAACCGAAGAGGTGAAGAAGTTGAGAAAAGAGAAGATCGAGGAGAAAGTCGAGCAAGCCAAGCCTTGGACCGAGGAGAAGGTCGCTCTGAAAAAATCGAAGCCTTTGAGAAAGGAAGTCGAGAAGGAAACTCTGGAGACCGTTGAGCTGAAACCATCTAAGATCGGTAAAACACCGGTTCGCAAGCCTAGTCTGGAGCAGGTGGACTTGAAGCCAGTTCCTAAGACAGTGACCGAACAAGTTACCAAAGAGACAGAGGCGACAACGTCCGAGTACGTCGAAGAGGAGGACGCTTCTCTATTGGATCTATCTCGGACCGAAGAGGTGAAGAAATTGAGGAAAGAGAAGATCGAAGCGAAACCTGAGCAGCCTAAGCCTTGGACAGAGGAGAAGGTCACGTTGAAAAGAGCGGCACCTGTGAAAAAAGAAGTTGAGAAAGAGACCGTCGAAGCCGTTGAGTTGAAACCGTCGAAGATTACCAAGACGCCTATCCGGAAGCCGAGTATCGAAACGGTGGATCTGAAATCAGTGACGAAGAAGACCACAGAGGAGACGATAGAAGAAGCGACCAAGAAGGTGGACTACGTTGAGCGAGAAGACGCAACGTTGCTCGACATCGCCAAAGACGCGCAGGTCAAGAAAACGAGGAAGGAGTCGATATCGACCGGAAAAGTAGAACAGCCTAAGCCCTGGACAGAAGAGACGGTAACGCTAAAGAAGACCAAACCGCAAAAGAAGGAAACTCCCAAAGAGGAGATCGAGACGGTGGAGTTGAAACCTTCGCGACCAGAGAAACCAGAAATCGAGAAACCTGGTGTCGATCGCGTGGACTTGAAGCCGGTGCCTAAAGAAACCCCGAAGGAAGCGCCAAAGAAACCCGAAGAGAAAGGTGTGTACGTCGAGAAGGACGACGCGACTCTTCTTGAAGTAACATCGGAAGAGGTTCTTCAAGTTGACAAGAAGGTGAAGAAGAAACCCGAAGTTGTCGAGAAGAAGCCGGAATCGAAGCCTTGGACCGAGGAGAGGGTAACCTTGAAGAAGACCAAGGTCGAGCAAAAGGAAGTCCAGAAGGAAATAATGGAAGAGGTTACTCTGAAACCGACGAGAACGGAGAAGAAAGAAATTAAGAAGGAAACTTTGGAGAAGGTGGACCTGCAGAAGGTTGTCGATAAGACTCGGCTCGTCGAAGAAGAAGACGCGCGGCTATCGAAGATCGATAAAGACGAGAGGATCGAGGAGGAGAAGGTGGAGAAGACCGTGAGTTGGAGGAAAGAGCGGAAGCCGAAAGAGAAGGCGCCGTATCGCGAGGAGGAGGATCGAACGTTGCTCGATGCGAGAAAAGATGTTGAGGAGAAGCAGGAGCAGAAGGAAGTACCGGTACCGTGGGCAAGAGGCAAAAAGAAACCAACCGAGAAGGCGCCGTATCGCGAGGAGGAGGATCGAACGTTGCTCGATGCGAGAAAAGATGTTGAGGAGAAGCGGAAGCCGAAAGAGGTACCGGTACCATGGGCGAGAGGCAAGAAGAAACCAACGGAGAAGGCACCTTATCGAGAGGAGGATGACGCGTCTCTTCTCGACGTGAAAAAGACTGAAACGACGACTGAGAAACAGGCAACGGAGGAAGTGCCTGTTCCATGGGTACGAGGGAAGAAGAAGAAGGAAGAGAAACCTGAAGTGCCGGAAGAGAGACCCGAAGAGGAGGAGAAGCCAACGGAAACGACGGTTCCTTGGCTTCGTGGCAAGAAAGTGCCGCGAAAGATACCTGAGAAGAAAGAAGAACAGGTTGAAGACATTAAATCGGTGTCGCTGAAACCGGTAAGACGCGAACGGGCACCCGAAGAGAAAGAGAAGCCGGAGGAGATAGTCTTGAAGCCTGTAAAACGCATTCCACGGGAAGAAGAGGAGAAAGAGGAGGTACAACTGAAACCCATTCCGAAACGCAAACCCGACGAGAAACCAAAGGAAGAAATTAAATTGAAACCATTCCAGAAACCGAAACCCGAAGAAATAGAGAAAGAGAAACCTGAATTGATGCCGTACAAACGTGAGAAACCGGAAGAGGTACCGGAAGAGGAACAGCCGACGGAAGTATCGGAAGTGTCATGGCGCCGGAAACCGAAACCGGAAGCGAAGCCTGTCGAAAAAGAGAAACCGGTTGAGAAAGTACCAGAAGAAGTTAAAACTGTCGAAGACAAAGTAGTACGGAAGAG
Organism: Lasioglossum leucozonium; assembly: GCA_028454225.1. Lineage (NCBI taxonomy): Eukaryota > Metazoa > Arthropoda > Insecta > Hymenoptera > Halictidae > Lasioglossum > Lasioglossum leucozonium. The sequence continues at coordinate 390,218 of CM052216.1, read as the reverse complement.
GAAGGAAGAAATAGTCGAGGACTTCAAATCCCTGGCTTTGAAACCTGTGAAACCTGGCAAGAGACCCGAAGAGGAAGAAGCGAAAGAAGAGGTCACCTTGAAACCGGTGAAACGTCTCCCGAAAGAAGAAGAATCGAGGGAGGAGATCAAGTTGAAACCGGTGGAGAAACCGAAGCCTGAAGAAGCGAAACCATCGAGACCGGCTGTGGAGGAAGAAAAGCCAACGGAAGTGTCGGAATTGCCATGGCGGCGAGGCAAGAAGAAGTCTGTAGACGTTACGCCAGAGGTTATCGAACAAAAGAAAGTTGAAGAGGAGCAACAAGAGATATCTGAAGTCAGTTGGCGTAAACCGAAGAGAGAGAAGGACGCGAAGGAAATTGCAAAGCAACCCGAGACTGAAGATTTCTCTGCTGTTGTATTGAAGCCTACCAAACGAGGGAAGAAGCCCGAAGAAAAGATTGAACAAGAGGAAGTTGTTCTGAAACCGGTTAAGAAATTACCGAAAGAGGAAGAAAAAGCTGAAGAAGCGACTCTTAAACCAGAGAAATTAGAGAAACCAGAAACTGCAGAAAATGGGGAAGTCCCAGAAGAGAAGACTGAACTGCCATGGCGCCGTGGCAAGAAAGCAAAGAAACCGCAAGAAGAAGTTAAGATCGAAGAAGTACCACAACCTGAGGAAGTAGTTCCAACGGTACACGAATCTAAACAGGAAATTACGTTGAAACCGGTAAGAAAAGAAAAACCGGAAGAGGAGAAACCTGAAATAAAATTGAAACCTGCGAAGCGGTTACCGAAACCCGAAGAAAGGAAACCCGAAGAAGTTACGCTGAAGCCAGTAAAACGACTTCCCAAGGAAGAAGAGGAGAAGGAGGAGGTTACTTTGAAACCCATTAAGAAAGAAAAGCCGGAGGAGGAAAAACCGGAAATAAAATTGAAACCGTTCAAAAGATTACCAAAACCGGAAGAAGAAAAG
>CM052216.1:366659-389145 GCA_028454225.1 Lasioglossum leucozonium | reverse complement strand
AGACTTCCTAAGGAAGAGGAAGAAAAGGAGGAAATTACTTTGAAACCAATAAAGAAAGAAAAGCCGGAAGAAGAAAAACCGGAAATTAAGCTTAAACCTGTTAAACGCATAGCAAAACCAGAAGAGGAGAAACCTGAAGAAGTAGCTTTGAAGCCTGTCAAACGTCTTCCTAAGGAAGAAGAGGAGAAGGAAGAAGTTACTCTGAAACCCGTAAAGAAAGAGATACCAGAAGAGGAAAAACCCGAAGTGAAATTGAAACCTTTTAAACGACTTCCTAAGGAAGAGGAAGAGAAACCCGAAGAAGTTGTTTTGAAACCAGCGAAACGACTTCCTAAAGAGGAAAAAGAGAAAGAAGAGGTGACTTTGAAACCGATCAAGAAAGAAAAACCAGAAGAGGAAATTCCAGAAGTGAAACTCAAACATGTAAAACGATTAGAGAAACCAGAAGAAGAGAAACCTGAAGAAGTAACCTTGAAACCAATGAAACGTCTTCCGAAGGAAGAAGAAAAACCTGAGGAAATAAAATTAAAACCCGTAAAGAAAGAAAAGCCCGAAGAAGAAAAACCTGAAGAAGTAAAATTGAAACCTGTGAAACGTTTACCAAAACCAGAGGAAGAAAAACCAGAAGAAGTAGTCTTGAAACCAGTAAAAATACTACCTAAGGAAGAAGAGAAACCCGAAGAAGTGAAACTAAAACCTATTCCAAAACCAGAAAAGCCGGAAGTGGTCGAGAAGGAGGAGATAGTACCAAAGCCGATTGTACCCGTAGAAGTCGAAGAAAAGCCTGAGGAGGAAGAAGCACCGAAACTTCCATGGCGCCGTAGCAAAAAAACGAAGAAGGTCGTCGACTTCCGCGAAGAAGTAACCGTTGTGCCAATCGATCAAGAGAAAGTTGTCACCGAAGTTCAGGAAGAGGTAACAGTCGTAGAACGGAGGGCCGAAGATGTCGTTCGGATAACGGCTGAAGAAACGATTGAAAAGAAGCCGGAAGAGGCTCCGGCGCTGCCTTGGCGAAGACCGAAAGCACCGGTACCCGAGAAGGTTAAAGCGGAAGAGGCAAAGGCCGAAGAGGCGAAGGAAGAAGAGAAAGCAGTCGTAGAAGTTACAGAAACGTCCGAGATCTCTTGGCGAAAGAAACTCAAGCCGAAGAAGCCGGAAGAGATCGAGAAACCCGAGGAAGCGGTCCTGAAACCTGTCAAGAAAGAAAAACCTGAAGAGAAACCTAAAGAGAAAGAGGTTCCAGAACTAAGGCCTGTCGAGGTAGAGGAGATTCCCGAGGAGACGGTGGAAAAAGTAGAATCGGTTATCGAGATAACCAGGAGGAGACCGAGGAAACCCGAAGAGTTACCTGCGCCGGTAGAGAAAGTGGAAGAGACCGTGGTCGCTGCTCGAGAGACCCAAGTGACCAAGAAGGTTGTCAAAGTAGAAGATGTCGCGCAACAAGTGGTCGAGGTCCAACAAAGGGTAGAGGAAGAAGCGCGAGTTGAGGATCGCAGAAGAAAACGCAAACAGCGTACCCAGGTCGAGATATCGATCGCGGATAAAGACAAAAAGATCGCACCGAGATTCATCCAAAAACTTCAGCCGGTTATCGCTGAACCGGAGTCCACCGCGAGGTTCACTTGCACGGTATTTGGCAATCCGTTCCCAGAAATCTCCTGGTACAGAAACGAACAGGAGCTTCACGCCAGCGAGAAGTATATCATGACCATTTTCGAAACAACCGCCGCTTTGGAGATCACGAAAGTGAAGGAAGAGGACGCCGGCATGTATTCTTGCAGGGCGTCGAATCCTGCGGGGGTCGCAACGTCCACCGTGAATCTCGTGATATTCGGTATTCAAACTGTTCATCGTAATGTCCGTGTGTTTTTTCTGGTTTTAATTAGCACTGTACAGTAACGCGTGTTTGGATAGCGTATTTCAGCAATTTTAGAAACCGCTTCAGTTTTGTTTTATTTTGAATGTATCACCGGCCAAAAGCGTCAGAGCAATTTTATTATTTATATAAGAGTGAAAGATTTATTTTACGTTCTTTCGGCTGGTTGAATTGCGTGTTCGTGTTATTTGTACGACCGCTCCGCATAGTTGCGCGAAAAGCTAGAATATTACTGGATTATTAGTCTAGGACAACTGCAACGCAACACCAAATAGGAACGAGCTTCCGCTGTTGAAACGAATGCGGCGAATCGATAAAGTATTGGCACGTTAAGTTTTTTGCGATAATATACATATTATATGTTTCTTGCTCGTGCGAAGATAAATATTTCAAAATTGTTTTATAGATAATGTGCGAATACCTTTCCGATTCGCTGTGGGTGAAGGGAACGTTTGTGCACGAAGTCTGCCGGTGTTCGGAGAAATTTATCATTACCATGACTTTAATACCAAACTCCATCCTCAGAAAAAGAAGAAGAGGGCGTGGCACCACACTTCGCGATACCCATAAAACCATTGATGGTCGAGGAGCACAAACCAGCGGTGCTCGAGTGCGTTGTCACCGGAACCCCGATGCCGGAGGTAAAATGGTACCGCGGGGAGCAAGAGTTGAAGCCGAAGAGCGGCAGAGAGATCAGTTTCAACCCTGAAACGGGAGAAGCTAAATTAGAGATACCGGAGCCGACGCCAGAGGACGAAACGATTTATCGCGTCCGCGCAGTGAACAAATTCGGTCGCGCCGAATGCAGAGCGAATTTGGTGATCAGCAGCGTGGTTAGGGTGAGCAAACCGGAAGTTCCGAGGGCGCCGAAGATCACGCGACCTCTGCCAGCTTTGGTGGCCGAGCGAGGACAGCCTCTGACGCTGTCGGCCGATTTCGAGAGCAAACCGACTCCCGAGGTGAAATGGTTCAGGAACGGAACGGAAATCGTTCCGTCTGACAAACGCGTGATCAACATCTACGAGAACACGGCCGAACTGTTAATTCCCGAGGTGGAGAAGAAAGATGGCGGCAAGTACGAAGTTAGGGTACAGAATCCTGTCGGCGAGGCGAGAAGCTCTGGCTCTGTCACGGTGAAAGAACGACAGGATAAGACCGACGAGGTGAAAGCTCCGAGATTCGTCGAGCCTATACAACCGCAAATCGTTGCCGAAGGAGAGGTGGTCATCGTGGAGGCTAAGGTTGAGTCCTATCCGACCGCGTCGTTCCAATGGTTCCACGAAACCCGCCCATTGGAGGTATTTAAACTTTATCTTTACTTTTTTTAAACTACGTTTTATGGAATGTCTAATAATATCCTCTTATCCGATTCTTGATATCGACGCTAACTTATTTAAGCGCGAGTAAAAACTTTTACCTGCCTGTACGCGTAAGGCTCGAAAATTGTGTTCGCAGTCGACGTCTCGAGTGAGGATCGTGACGCAAGAGAACCGCTCGATCCTGATGATAAACGAGATAAAAACGGAATACGCCGGCACTTATACCTGTCGCGCGGAGAACGTTGGCGGGTCGGTCACCTGTACGGCCACCATAAATCTATTGGAAACTCCGTGGGAAGAGACGGTCGAGATGGTTTCGCCGACATTCGTCAAAAGATTATCCCCAGTCAGGGTCATGGACGGTGAAAGCGCGAATCTTACGTGCATCGTGCGAGGCAAGCCTACGCCAAGAGTCGAATGGTACCACGACAACAAGCCGATCAAAGAGGGCAAGGAGATCACCATTTTACAAGATACCGAGGGTGTCTGTAGTCTGGCCATTACCGAGGTGTTCCCCGAAGACGCCGGTGAATATACTTGTCGTGCCGCGAATCCTGTTGGCGAAGCTGTTTGCACGTCGTCGCTTGTCGTCGAAGGTAATTGCCCAACTTTCTCAAGTATGCTAACCCCTCGGATGTATGTATTACTCCGAGATAAGAACCGCTTCTTTGCTGTCATTTTCACAAACACGATTCTTAAATTTTCAGCATACGAGTATGTACCGGACTCGGAAATTGCATCTTCGATCGTTGCGACGTCGCTTACTACAGGGCAAAGTGGTTCGGAAGAAGATCTCTTATCTCCCAAGGTCCGTTTACATAAAGCATTCGAACTGATAGAAAAAAGTTCTATCAACCGTTCTTATATGCAAATTGTTTTTAGGAAACTCCCCTGTTCGATACGGACGAAGAATCCGCACCGGAGATAATTAAGAAACTTCCTCAGTTAGTTCCTACCAAAGACGGAGAGCTAACCAGGTACGAACACGTTCAATTTTTTTTTTTTGCAAATCTGATGTTTTCATAGGAAATATGTATTCCTGTTACTAAAATGTTCGACGTTCGTTACAGACTGGAAGTGAAGGTCAAAGGAAAGCCGAAGCCAGAAGGAAAATGGTACAAGCAGGGTGCAGAAATCGTACCGTCCCAAGAATTCCAAATCGAAGAATTCGAAGACGGCACATCGGTATTAACCATCGCCGAAACGTATCCAGACGACACGGGCGAGATTGTGTTCGAAGCGCACAATCCGCTCGGCGCATCGACCACGACGACATACCTGTCGGTAGAAGGTAACTATGCCTTCCGTTTAGCCGTAGATCGATCTTCTAAAAAATGTGGTGGATGCTTCGCTAATTTGCTTGATACGAGTTCTTTTCAGCTGCGCTCTTCGATCGGAAATCATCATCGATGAATCTCCTAATATATCCCGCACCTCCCGTTGACGATCATATCAAACTCACACCGAACACTCACATCCTTCACCTACACTTTTTTTATATTCTTTTATCCGGCGTTCTGCTAGCTCGTCGGGCCCTTTCAGCTCCATCTACTTTTTTGCCTATGAATAATCGCGCGAAACAACCATTTCGATATTAACGATAAATTCGTTAATAACATTTGAGTGTCCACATTTAAACGATTTCGAAGGTTTCGCGGAATCGTTCGTAGGCCAAAGACGAACAATCGCTTTAATCCGACATAAACGCTTAAGTATACGCACGCGAGATAGCCTTCGAGATGGAGCTGAAAGGGTCGAAGGTCCGCGCAGGTGTCTAATCGTTCTGTCGTGTTCTCGAACCAGGAATCCTCGGAACGAAGGAATACAGGAAACCGTCGTGGGTAGCCGAAATGGAGGAGATGCAAGAAGCTCTCAGAGGTAAGAGCCAGTCCGAGGGACTGGATTGCATGCCGAGTGAGCCAGAATGCAGTTTCTCGACCGACAGTCTGGATGATCGCGCGATCCGCGACGAGAGCTCGCAACGAAACAGTTCGACGATGATCAGCGAGTTCTCGTCGACGAGGACGTTGATGAACATCGACGACGAAGGTAAGAGATGCTTCGAGGAAGACGAAGAAACGTCTTCGAAAGGGTTCTACTTGGCCAGAAGACATTCGGACTCGATGGGAGTCGAACGAGAGATCGACGTCGAGGAGTATACTTGGGAGATGAGCAAATCTAGCGAGCAACGAGCTGAAACCGTTGAATACGAATTAGAGGTGAGAGAGGATAAATTGGCGATCGATGCTATAGATGATCGAGGAATATCTGAGGTGAATACAGTGACGAGGAGGAAAATTTTTGAGAATTTGGAGAAATCCGACACGAAGAGGAGTTCAGAAACGAAGCTAGTTTCGGCCACGGCATCGTTGAAGGTGAAACGAGAGGTGCATGCGAGTGGATCGGGAAGATTGAACGCGCAAAAATCGAAGCTGCGGGCACCCAAGAGTCCGGTAGAGAAATTCTCCTCGCAATCGTCTGCCAAGATGACGAAGAGTGATCTAGATACGGAGATCGGTGCGAAGGTCGGGTCTCCGTCGCCTGTTAGAGCCAAGAGCGCCAAGCTTTCGGATAATAAAAATATAACAACTAGAAAATCAATTTCATTTTCGCCCACGAGGATAGAAAGATCGAAGCAGCTATCGACACCCGACAAAGTAGCAGTTAGCGGAGCGACGAGAGGGAGCAAATTGGTAGAGGAGCTTGGCAACGACGCTGTCGCGTGCCAAATGATGGAACGCGATGATAGTATAACGGCTGACAGTGAATCAACGATGGAGGCGTTGATGGATGAGAAAAGAAAGAGGATCGTGTTGGACTTTGACGAATTTCCACCACCGAGGTCAGAGAAAAGGAGTCACGTTCGAATGCATCCCGATTTTTTGAATGTCCCTGAGCCTGGATTTTATCTGTCACCCATTGAAGAAAATAGCGAGGCGTCCACCGGTAGCGAACAGAGTAAGGTAGCTGCCGGGAATTATGCGGAAAAGATGGAGACAACGTTGGAGTATGACCATGCGAGGAAGTATCACACTTATCCGAAATCTAGGATCCCCGTAGCTAGGTGGTCCAAAGAGCGTCGCATTGGGAATCTCATGATGGACCCGAAAATGTATCCGCTGGAGCCTAGAGAAGTTGATTTGGAAGCGTTCCAGCAATTGCATACGGCGGACAGCCAAGAGGAATTGCAGGAATTCCTGTTGCTGGAGAGTCAATGTAGCGGAAATCTTGGATTGGCGGGAAATATGTCAACGTCCGAGATATCTTGTAGCGATCATCGCAGCGAGGATGAGAGAGGCACCATGTCAGGTAGACTTTACGAATTGTTTCGATGCTAACCTTCTTAATCGCTTCATTTTCTTTTTATTGTAAAATTGCAATTGTTCCATGTTGTTGGTTTATTTTAGCATAGAGACGTTATTATTTTTAGCATGAATTCGTTTGCGCAAGCGTGTATATTTGTTTTTCTTGACTAATCAGATTACTGACATCGGAGTCGCGCGAGTCGCATAATCACCAAGCAAGACATCAGGTAAACGATTTATCCGCGTGCTTTCTTTATCGATGATAATATTTAATTTAATATTCACCGTGTATCGGGCTTTTTCCAGCCACGCAAGCTGTACCACGATTCATTCAAGAAATTACGGATATTTATGCGAGGGAAGGTGAAAGCGCGGTGTTCGAATGCAGTTATTCCGGCAATCCCACTCCGGGTATAGTACATTTGCAGTTTTTTCAAATATCACTATTAACCTTTTCGTTGATAATGGTAGAGATATCTCGTGCATCTTCATGATAAATATATGTATAAATAAATATATACGATATATCTCGTTCGTAGCAGCGTGCGTACGACAGCACGGTGACGAGATATCTCTAACGTTGTGTTTATGAATTTCAAGATGTGGTATGGTACAAAAACGACAAGATGGTGATGAACACGCAGAACGTGAAGGTGCGTCTCTTCGAGGAAGACAAGAAAACGATGCTTACGATCAAACACGCGACCGAAGAAGACGACGCCACTTACGTTTGCAAAGCCACCAGCGAAATCGGACTGGCTACCACAAAAGCCAGATTGCACGTTACAGGTAAACTGTCTCGCGATTCAACAACATTGCGAAATAAGCCGGCTATTGTTTATGTAAATCAGAAAAAATTACACATTCTTCGGATCATTGTTCAATCGCAACTTGTAAACATTCATTGTTCGTTAACAGAAATAACGGGTGAAGCAAGGGTCTACGAGGATGAAGAAGTCGTCGAGGAGGAAATTAAGGAGGTTAAACCGAAAGAGAAACCAAAGAAGAAGAGAGTCGAGGTGAAAAAGGCTAAGGAAACGAAAGAAAAGATCAAAGCCGAGCGTGTAAAGGTAGACAAGAAAGAACTGCGGAAGGAGAAGCTGAGTCCTAAAGAACAACCGGAAGAAAAGTTAGTAAAAGTTGTTATTTACATGTTATACTTGCACGCAATTCAAATTCTGTTCATAATCGACTGATTTTATAAATTACTCTTTCAGGAAAATCGTCGACATCGAGGAGACGCGGGTACTCGAGACGACAGAGATCATAGAAGAGAAGCCTACAGAGGTAAATATAAAATTTGAAGTATCTGAAAATAAGTAGCAAGCATAAAAATAGATGGTCAAAAAGAATTTGTTGAAAAATCTGGTATATGGTAGTAACGGTTGAACCGATCCTAAAATAAATAGGTAACCCGTGCAAAGAAGATAGTAACGGTGCAAGAGCCGGTGATAACGGAAGCGACGGCGTCCCTAAGGAAGATCGACGATCAGAAGCCTCGAGATCTGGCGACGAAACCCGAAGAACGTGCGAAACGAGTGGTCGAAGAGCGCGAAAGCGCGGTCGTCGTATCAGAAATTACCGCCGAGGACTTAGCGCCGGACTTCGTGGTCGACTCGATCGTGGACCGAGCGCGGGTAACATCGGAGACCTTGCAGACGGTCTCGGTGTCCGAGGTGCACACGGAGACCAGCGTGCAGGAAATCAAGCGACCGGAGACGAAGCAGAGGAAAGCGAAGAAGACCGTGGTGACCGAAGAGGAGGTGTCCGAAGAGATACCGAGAAAGGCGATCGTGGAGGAGAAGCCGAAGAAAAAGAAGAAGACGGAGAAGAAGCTCCGAGAGGAGCTCGGCATCGAGGAGATCGTGGAGAGAGAAAGAGAGAATATTGCACGGGAGGTCGAGGAGATCATGGAGACTCTTCACGCGAAGGAATTCGGACCTGGAGAGGCTCCTCTCCGGGAACTGGCCACGATCGGTTTTCTGGTGCGACAAGGTGTCTCCGTGAACGAGATCAACGAGAGTTTATACAGGACGGATAACTTCCCTGCGCTGAAGACACCCGAGGCTCAGAATGCTCTGGTGCAGCTGGTGGAAAGAGAGGGCCACGGTACTCTGATCACGCAAGTCCTTACGGAGGAGACGACTACGGACGAAAGCGTCGTGGCTGCCACCGTTGGCTTCCGTGCTTTCATGAGAATGATCGAGCTGCGACATGTCACCGTCGAGGAAGTCATCACGCACTTCGCGCCCGAGGACTTCCGGCCGCGCGCTTGGGAGGTTACAGAAGCCACGGAAGTAAGATACGCCGATAATTTCTTTTACAGAGATATTCGCTTGTGCCTGCCCTTGTCACTTTTAACTCTATAATACGGTGCTGAACGAAAATCGGTTGAGTATTCTCCAACGCGCGTTTCTTTTAGGTGGAAACGGAGGAACGTGTCGCGGAACGGGTGGATATCGTCCGCAAGACCGAGGTCCATATCATGGGTAAGTCGAGACTGCGTGGCGCGAGGTTTGAAACGAAAAGAATTAATGATCTTCGGACTTGCAGCATCACAAATCCGTTGCAGTTTTTCTTTCTAGACGTTAAAAACTCTAGACTTTGGTGTGTGCTTGCGTGGCTGCCTCATAAATACAATCTTGTACATGATCCTAATCTTTTTTTTTTTTGTAAATATTTCGCAGCTTTACAGCTAGATATAAGTTCCGACTAAGCATGCGTCCTCCTTTTTTTTTTGTACCTACATATAACAAAAGACACGAAGATAGTTTCGACATCTTTGTACGTTTCACACTGTACATTCGATAATAAAATGAATCTATTTTTACAACGTGCCATAATCGCCGCGCGTGTGTGTTGTTTTTTTTCTGTTTCACTTTTGTCTTCGTTTAATGATCCTAATCCTGAGTTTCCCACGAAAACGAACGATCTTTTGATTGCAGAGAGGAGGGACGAAAGAAAAGCCGTCCGCACGCAGGATATTCGAGAAATTAAAGGTTTGAAGCAACGAGTTTCAGTGCATGGATTATACGTTCGAATAATCGGCCATTCGATCAGTGAATGGAGAGCAGCATTAATCGTTTTTCTTATCATACCTTCGAGAAACGCATCAGTGTCCGGACTGTCAACGCCACATCAAGATCTTTTCTCATCTGCATTTACTAGTTCTACTTTGTATTCGCTTTAATCTATTTGCATTTATAGATTCAACATTCCGTGACTTAAGTATTCTCGTTCCATGTTTTCATTGTACGGAGCGTACCGCGATAGAAGATACAGCGATAAAACTATTGCATGCGAACAAAAATTCACGTTTAATTTTGTTTAGAAAATATACTTTTTTTGGGTGATCTACAAAAAACGTTGGAAAATTCGTAGATACAGATTTAGCACTTAATAAAATGCATAAAATATTTCTAATTAATAGAAAAACGATATTCTTCGATAGTTTCTTCTAGATCGCTCCCACAATTTCAAAATATGGTAATTTTTTAACGGGTATGAAATTTTAATATTTTATAAAATTGAGCTTAAAGATCATTCTAATTACTTCATGAAGATTCATCCCATCTCATGCTCGCTTATACCGATTCATTGTTCTGGTATAACGTAGAAAAAAGTAATCTAGTCATGAAGTATGTACGTAGTGATCGCACGATACGGTCTCTACGTAATGTTTTTATTTTATTATTCTTTCAGATGCATGAAGCTTAACTTGATCGAATAATAAGCAGTAAAATATGTCTGCCTAAGCCGCTATGCTTTCCACGCGCCGTATTCCTCCATAGTAACGTTCTCTTACCCTAACGTAATCGTCCTCTTAATCACTGTCCGATCCAACACCAAAACTCGACGCTTCGCGATACGAGCTTCGCGCTGCTAATACAGTTTTTAATGTAAGTAAGATGCAATCTGTGCCTCGGTTCATGTATTCCATGGGTTTCGTTCTGAATCGTAATCAGTTTTGTGTTATTATACCGTGCCGTTAGTTGTGTAGTTTTCTCGTGTTTTACAAGTGTAGAGTTTTAGAAGAAACTGTGAAATAATACGCGTGAAAATACACCGTAATTAATAATCATTTTCACGTTTTAATTATTAGCTTGTGAACTAAATTTTACAAATAATTTTATAAACGATGGAAGTTATACGTATATATGTATAATTGTCCAAAAGGTATTTTTAGTTTGAGCAAAGATTTAGTTCACGACCCAATGTAATCTTAATCATAATTTGGATAGTTGATATTCGCAAATTACGTATTTTTCCAAACACGATATTTCATAGTTTCCAATATTTTCTGGTGATGCGTAGACAGCAACTATTTTACATGTTGTATTACTTGTTACTGTTACACATTCTCAAATTACACGCTCACATGAATTTCTGCATAACAATGTTGTCCCACATACATATAAAGCAATCGAACGAGAGATTGTTATGTTATTTTTCTTTTTAATTTGTTTCTGTTGGTAGTTAGCACGATGTGTAACAGACAAGCATCTCTTACTTTTGTGTTCATGTTGGTTTGACTTCTAGCCGGCCTGTACTATTTCCTTCTATTACCACACGAAACTCGCACAGGCACCACTTGTTAATAAACACCGAATGCCCTAGTGCTCTGCTGCACTGCTACACCGCACACACTACTCTATAACATTCCAGAGACATCGTAATTCTACTATGAAAACACTGTTAGACTTTCTTTTACATTCCGTAACTCGCAGGGACACTTTTAAACGAATTTATTTACAATCGATATAGACCCGGTCGAGGAATTTTATCAAAACATTATTTAAACGCTATAAACTTACAGTATTTTCACCTCTCATCGTTAATCGATGGTATATCCAGTTTGTCGTTAAATGCATAAAATAGAAAAAGTTGAAAATTTAAAATGATACGATACCTTTGGAAGCAGCGTTGGGATCTTGCGCGTGTTTCACGCGCATGCGCGACGATTTTAGCGTCAGTACGGTACAAAGTTGAGCTAAAATGGGGTACCTTGGTCACCCCGCATAATTCCACAAAATTTTTTTTTCTATTTTCAAATATCAATGTTCAACGTGCGTATGATATATTAAATTTTGATACTTACTACTAATTTACCTTACCAAAAATTGAATATATTAACGTTACCTTACGAAACTTTCTCGAATCACGCTCGCCTCGTCGCGACGTCTTGCATTTTTCCATTGGGTTCCCGCCAATGACAATTCCTACTTTCCCCACAAGCTTAGGACGTACACACGTTCCTGCATCTATTCGCGCACGCGCGTGAAAACCGCGCAAGATCCCAACACTGTTTGGAAGTCGTGTAGAATAAAAGTGGAAACACGCTGTTCACACTCTGTCTGCTGTACATTTTCCCCACAAACTTTTCTTTCTTTTTTTCCGTTTAATCTTCACATTGGCTCGTTCGGCGTGCACTGTCCGTAGGATTTTGGTTGACTCTTGTTTCGTTGAAAGCACGATTCTTGTCCTTGGCAAGCAGCATCCGCTCGAGAATGGTTCGTCGCATGGAGTCTTTTTCAAAACAGAGAATGGTTTTTTTTTTTTTGTCAGTCTTAATAGCAAAGTGCGAGCGAGAGAGCGATTGAGAGAGAACAGTGATTACCGTACACTCGCGATTGATTGACACGAAAATTCTCACATACTTTCCACAGAATACGAGGACACACGGCAGGCACACACAACACTGCGCAAAAGCAAAGATACAATACCAACGGAACAGATCGAGGAGAGAAAGGAAGATAGGGAAGAGGGGGTTCAAGTTGTAGAGATCGAAGAGATCGAGGAAACGGAACGGGAGAAGAGGAAGCGAAAGGACGCGGAGGAAGTCGAGGAAGAAATAGAGACAGTAATCGTAGAAACAGACAAGAAGGGTAGACTGACTCGGAAAGAAAAGAAACAGGATGAGATAGAGGTAGAAAAAGAAGAAGAAGAAGAAGAGATAATAGAGAAACGAAGGAAACAATTGAAGCCCAAACGGTCACAGATCGGTCGAGATGACGTCGAATTGGAGGAGATCGAGGAGTTCGAGGTGAAGGGAGATAAGGTGGTGTCCTCCGTCATGTTGAACGTTCCCAGCCAACGTCATCAAGTGGTGCCTCTAGATCGAACGATCGAACAGGCACCTGGCAAACCGGAGTTAGAGAAAGCAAAGTTAACGATGGACACCATCACACCCCTAACAGAGCAACTGGTCCCCGTTCAGGAGAAAGAGATCGAGGACATCGGCCGGATCAAACCTATCGAACGCAAAGCATCCTTGTCGATCTCGCCGATGGAACCCTATTCTACCACGGAGACCACTGTACAAGCATCCACCGGTGAGTTTTCGGACACCTTCAAACCTACATCCTACGAAGCTACGCCGTCGATAGTCCCATCGGAGGGTCTAATCGTCAGCGAGATTCTGGCCAGCGACGCGGATGTCTCGAGCCTAGCCATCGCCAAACGAGAGCTCGGTAGATCGGCGGACGTCGGCGTGACCGTTCGAGAGGCTACCACGGTTTACGAGACAACGGTCAGTCAACAAGAGGTGCCTACGGAGGATTTCGTGACACCGATGACCGCGGAGGCCGAGGACACTATCCTGTCGCAGATAAGTCTGTCCGTGTACGAAGTCCAAGAAGGTATAGTCGAGGACAAATTGGAACCATTGAAGACAGTGCCCGCCAAGCCTAGGGTAAACGTGACCGCGGTCGAGCCGCTCGTCGTCGAAGAAGTCCGTCCGGAGGATAAGCCAGGAAAGTACTACCCGGAGCTGATAGTTCCCACCGAGATCGCTACTCGGACCATCGTTTCCCAGCGACAGCGAGTCACCGAAGAGATGCACGCACCCGAGAAAGAAGGCGAATACGTGCCGGGAAGACTGCCTCCTAGCCAAAAAGCTCAGGTCGGCATTTCCTACGGAAACGAGACGGCTATAATCGAACAGAACGTTGTTCAAGAGAGCGAGGGAGTTTACGCGACGGAGAGAAAACTCGACGCTTTCGAAGCTGTGCCTAATGTCACCTTGTTGGAAGGTGTCTCGGTGTCTACCGTACAAACGCAAGACAAAGAGACCGCTTTGACGATAGAAGAGACGAAGAAGGCCGAGGCTGATCTGAACGTGGTCGAGATACCATCGGCCGTGACAGTAGAGACCGTTCCATCCGAGAAAGAAACGGACTATCGACCGGACGACAAACCAGCTACCAAAACGGCTGAGACTTCTATATCTTCGCTGGAGATCGGGTCCATCTCGAGCACGCTTGTCCAGGAGTCCGAAGGAGTGTACCATCCGGAGCAGAAGCCCGCTCGAGCGTTGGCCGAGACGTCGATCAGACCGGAAGAACACGTCACGATATCTGAAATCCATACAGCTGATTATCCGTCGGACTTCAAAGACGAGCTGAAGTACATACGAGAGAGCGGAACTGTCACGGTGGAGTTAACCGAAGCCAAGATGGTTCAAGAGACCCTGGCTCACGACAGCGAGTCCGCAATGGAGGAAATGGTAAAACCGGAGGAAAGGGTGGTGGAGACAAGCTACGACTCGATCAGAGGCGTCCAAGTGTTCCAGACCACGTCGATCGAGAAGGAAGCCGATCTCAAGATCTTCGAAATGCCAGAGTCCCACCGTGGTAAAACAGTGCCCACGCATCCGGTGGTATCGCTGGAAGTCGAGATGACTCAGCCGGAGGACAACTTGGGCGAGATCTCCAAAGAGGCTCCGTCTTCCGGGATAGCGAAGATAGTACCTATCGGCTTGCAGGAGACCGTCGTAGACGAAACCGTAGTCGCCGAGGACCTGGCGTCGGTTGAAAAAGACAAAGCGCCGGACTCCAGGGTTGCGGAGATCGCGATGAACGAGATCGAGAGTCTGCGCACGACTATGGTGATCGCCAGCGAAAAGGAGTCGGAGTACACAGAGATATCGGAGGTAAAAGGCGCTTACGCCAGCACAGAGTTCACCACCCAAGTAGCCCCGATGTTCGAAGAAGTGAGAACGCATTCGCCAACCGGGGAATACGTACCGGAAGAGAAGCCCGCTTCCGGTGTAGCTCGGCCATCTCACGTGCCTCTGGAGAGCGTTACCGTAGCGATGCAGGAGGTAGCCGAGAAAGAGGATCTGTATCGAACGGACGCGAAACCGGACGGAAAGACGGCGGTGGTAGAGCTGACGGAGCCTAGGTCGGGTGCTACGGTACTCGAAGTAATCCCGCACGATCGAGAGAACGTGTACAGCCCTGACGCCAAGCCGCGGGACTACACGGCTCAGCCGCTGATATCCGGTCGCTCCGTGGCCCTGAAGTCGGAGACCTTGGTAGCCCAAAGCACCGCTGACATTAGCACGGAACAACCGAAACCAGGAACGGCTATACTCCAACGCGACACCATGGAGGAGCTAATCGTGACGGAAACCAACGTCGCCGAGACAGAGAAGCTCAGAGAAGAAGACGTCCGTCCGGTGACGCGGATCGCCGACGTGGAGATTTGCTCGAAGACGGAGAAGCTCACGGTGACGGAAGTGATGACCGTCCTCGGCGAGGAGGAACTGCGAGTCGAAGACTCGCCGAAGGAGAGGAAAGTCGCAATGGGAATCGCGAGCGGTCGCGAAGTGGCTGAGACGCGGGAGACCGTGATCGCGAACAACGTCGATGTTCTGAAGGAGGAGAAAGCGAAGGAGGAGCACGCGAGTCGACAACAGAGCGGATTGGAAGTGGTCGAACAGATCGAAGTGTCCGTATCCGAGAAAGAATCTTCGTTGCAGGAGGACGTCAAGCCCGAGACGAAGAATGTGGAAGTGATATTCCAAGAGGAAGAGGGTATCGTTGTCGGAATTACCTATCCCGAAGACAAAGAAGGCATATTCGCCGGACGAGAGAAGCCCAAAGGCGTGGAAGCGACCGTAGACATTGCGACTCGAGGAGTGGCGTCCACGTTCGAGGTGACGAGCGACACCGGTCTAAGCGAACTTCCTAGCGAGTCGATGCTGGAGACGAAACCCAAGACCACGATACTACCGATCGAGGCAGCGATCTCCGAAGAAATTCAGACTAGAGAAACCGAAGCACCATTTACCGAGATCAAACCATCCGACAGAACAGCGAATCTAGAGTTTGTCACCGGCGAAGGCCTGATCGTCTCCGCTGTGACAACCGAGGACAAAGAGAGCTCGCTGCCCGAAGCTGAAAAGCCTGAGATCAAGTCCGCCACTTTCGATATTCCGACTCGCGTCGTGGCCGAAGTCAGCGAGACTACCACCACCGACAACGTCGACGCGTTCGAGCGCCAGGAGACGACCACCGCGAAAGCTACCACGGATCATGTCACCTTCCACAGCATGATCGCAACGGAGACCGCTACCGGTGATCTGGAGAAGCCGATGGAGGACTTTGTGCAGCCTGATAAAAAAGTTGTCGACGTGTCCTTCGAGGAAGGTATAGGAGTCACGGTCACCGAGACGATCGCGTCGGATAAGGAAAAGGAGTACTCGAAGAAGCCGGAGCTCCGAGGCGAGCAGGCTACTCCCGTGTTCGATGCGCACAAAGTTGCTCAGTTAACGGAGATCACCCCAGCCGTCGCTTCCGGAGAGCTAACCGTGCCAACACCTGCCGCGTTCGCTGCTACGGAAGAGAGGTTACCGTTCGAGAGTATCGTGCGGACCGAGACCGTTGTGTCGGAGACCGAACAAGAGTTCATAGACAAAGCTGTGGTATCGAACAAGGCTGAAGTATCGATCAACGAGATTATCAGCGCTACGACGACTACCGAAATCACAGCGGATAAGGAAGATGTCCTTCGTATTCCCGAGAAACCGTCGGAGAAACAGGCGAGCGTTCGGTTTGCTGGCCACGCGATCGCAGAGAAGACCGAGATCACGGTCGACGCTAGTGCTGGAAAGTTGGAAGATCTGAAGCCTGTCTCTGCTTCGGCTGTACCATCGAACGTCCCGTTGGAAGCAGCGATCAGCTCGGAAACACAGCCTACAGAGGCAGAAGGTGTCCTAGACAAAGATAAAGCGCCAACGCGGGCTCTGGCAGACCTGTCTATAGTCGAAGATCAAGGAATACAGGTGTCCGCGGTAGTTGCGGAAGACAAAGAAGAAGAATACAAGCCCGAGGACCTGCCAGAGACGAAGACAGCCGATAAAAGCTTGGTCGGTGGACGCATAGTGGCACGGACAACGATGCAGGTGGTCGACTTCAGCACCGGCGACTTCGTTGAAGAGAAACCGTCCGAAGCTACGGCTTCGCAGGAACATATTCCGTTCGCTCCGTTGATCGAGTCGCAGCCTGTCGTTCGGGAGAGCGAAGACAAATTCGTGCCAGGTTCGATGCCGGAGAACAAGAAAGCTGTCGTCGACCTCGAAGAGGGTAGAAATATCGTGACGGTGACCCAAGTAACACCAGCCGACAAGGAATCGTTGTACGTTTCCGAAGATGCACCGTCGAAACACGCTGCCACCGTTGGATTGGACACTGCTCGCGCGATCGCCGAAACAACAGCGGTGTCTGTCGAAGACTCCGTCGCGGAAGTTACCGTGGAGAAACCAGACGCGAAGAAAGCACAGATGTCGCAAGAAATGTACCAAAGCGTTCTGGTTACCCAGAACATCGTTCAAGATCAGGAGAATACGTTCGAAGGTAAATTCAAGCCAGTGGTACAAAACGTGGAAATCGCTATCGAGGAAGGTAAGCGCGCGACCACCGTTACGGAGGTGAGCGCAGCCGATAGAGAAGAAGTACTGAAGACCATCCAGGAGGAGAAAACACGATCGGCCGTGCCGGCGATCGTCTCGGGCCACGAAGTCGCCGTGACTTCCGAAATAATTGATCAGCAGAGCACAGGAGCGATGGATATCGTCGAGCCAACCACCGCGACGGCTCGGATAGGCCGGAAGCCTTTCGAGACTGTCGAGACGACGGAGCAAGTGCTTGCCGAGAAGGAAGCGGACCGAGTCGAGGAGTTGACGTTGCGGAAGACCAGTGCCAGGGTGACGGTTGACGAGAATCGCTTCGTCGCCGTCACGGAAGCCACCGCGACGCAAGACGTCGAGGCTGATCTGTCAGAGATGAAAAAGCCCCGGGAAGAGGTAGCGAAACCAGCGATGGAGGGGAAAGAGGTCGCCGAGCAAATGGAGGTTAACCTTAGAGAGGGACTGGGAGAGGTGCCCGAACTGGCGAAACCAGCCGCCGCAGAGGCGCATCCTACGCGGACGACGTTAGAAAGCGTTGATATTAGCGAGACGGTTCCTCAAGAACACGGTACCATATTCGAAGAGAAGACGAAGCTCGACGAGCGCAGCGCTACCGTTACTTTTGTCGAAGGCAAGAGTATCACGGTTGCTCATGTCATCGCGCAGGATAAAGAGGACACCATGACGATAGCGAAGCGCGAGGAGAACAAGGCGGAGACGACGCTCGCGAAAATTGGCATGGACGTCGCTCAGAAGGCTGAGGTGTTCGTCGAACAGAGCACAGGCTCGGTACAGCCGCTGGAGAAGCACGAAGTCAAGGCTCGTTCCACGCAGGACGCTCTGCAACCGATCATCGTCGAAGAGACTCCCAGCGCGGAGAGCGAGGGTACGTTCGACAAGTATCCCAAGGCTGTTACTTCCACCGCGATACCAACCTTCGAAGAAGGTCACGGGATTTCCGTGACCGAAGTGACATCCGCCGAAGTCGAGTCGGCGTTCGAAGAGAAGAAAATGGACGTTTCTCGGACGGCTACCGGTACGATCATCGCTGAACGTAGCATCGTCGAGACAACCACGGTCGAATCTCGAGTGAACGTTCCCGATAAGGCCCAAGAACCGACCGTGACGCCGCAAGTGGCTGTTCCGGGGCAAGACACCTTCGAGAGTATCATCGTCGATGAAAATATCGTCGAGGAAAGCGAGCAAAGCTTCGAGGGCGCGTTCAAGCCCCAGACTCGGAAAGCGGACGTCGATATCGAGAAGGTGAAGTCTGTGCAAGTCTCCGAGACCGTCGCGGAGGACAAGGAGACCGTCTTCGACGTCGCTCCGAAACGCGAAGGCGTCAAGGCTACTCGGGACATCGGCCTACACGAGACGGTGGTAGGGTCCATGGTAGAGAGCGTTCAGTCCATCCAAGAGATTCGCGAAGAGAAACAGGAGTCCACTCGAGCGACCATGACTCGAACGATGATCGAGACCGCGGTGAAGACCGAAACTACCGTTGGCGAGCGGGAAGAAACGTTCGAAGGGAAGTTCAAGCCCGAAGAACAAAAAGGCAAGCCTCGATTGGAGGGGCTTAGCACGGTTACCGTTACCGAAGTAGTCTCCAGCGAGGTCGAGGACGTTCTGCCGACAGACGTTGCACCCAAAATGCAGCAGGCACAGCCTAGCCTGACTGGCAGAGAGGCTCCCGAAGTACTACAGGTGATTACTGCAGCTACGACCGAGACTCTGGAAAAGATGACGCGACTCGAAGAGCAGCAAGGTACCGTGGAAGTGGAGGAACTGGCGTCCGTAGCAGTCAGCGAGGTTATCTCGAACGAAGCCGAAGATATACTCGCTCCGACGGTCACGCCTAAAGATCGGAAAGCGGACTTGAACATACTCGGCAGAGAGGCTGCCGAGACCACTCAAATCACCGCTATAGCTGAAACGGAAGATCTCGCACCGAAGCGACCGGAGGAACAGAAAGGAAAGCCGAAGCTGGATGAACTGACACCGTTGACGGTATCCCACGTCGTGTCCGGTGAACTGGAGGAAGCTATGCCGGTTCCCGAAGTCCCCAAAGAGAAGACGGCTCAGCCTAGTCTACTCGGCAGAGACGTTGCCGAAACGATGCAGGTATTGACGGTAGCCAGCGCGGAAGAGCTCGTGGCGCCGCTGGCCCCGGAAAAACAGCAGGGAAAGCCTCGAGTCGAAGAATTGGCTCCTTTGACCGTCTCGCAGGTAGTCTCTCACGAAGCGGAAGACGCTTTGGCTACTCCCGAGGTGCCCGTCGAAAGAGCAGCTCAACCGAATCTGATCGGCAGGGACGTGGCTCAGACGATGGAGGTGTTAACCATGAGTAACGTGGATATTCTGTCCGAGCTAAAGAAACCCGGTGAACAGAGGGGAGTTCCTGGTTTGGAGGAGTACGTGTCTCTGTCGGTGTCGCAAACAGTGTCCACCGAAATGGAGGACGCGTTGCCAAGTCCGGAAGTGCCTACAGAGAAAATGGCGCAGCCTAGTCTGATCGGTCGCGACGTGGCGGAAACGATGCAGGTGTTGACTATGATCAGCGCGCAGGAGCTAACAACGTCGAAAGCTCCCGAAGGACAAAAAGGAAAACCGAACGTCGAGGAACTAACGTCGCTAACGATCTCCCAGACGGTGTCGCACGAAACTGAAGAGATTCTAGAGAGCAAAGCAACACCGAGCACGGTCACAGCTACATCGATGTTCACTGGCAGAGAAGCGGCCGAGACGAGCCAGGTTCTCACGGTAACGAACGTGGAAGAGCTGGAGAAACCTGTCCTACCCGAAGAACAGATAGGAAAACCAAGGCTGGACGAGCTAACGTCGCTTACAGTTTCACAGGTTATTTCCAGCGAGCTCGAAGACGCTTTACCATCGCCCGAAAAACCCAGCGAAAAAATCGCTCAGCCTCGGATGACTGGCAGAGAGATTGCCGAAAAGACCGAGGTTCTCACGGTCACGAATGTCGAGGAACTGGAAAAATTGGAGAAACCGGAGGGCCAAAAGGGCAAGCCGGATATAGAGGAGATGAGCTTCGTCACCGTTTCCGAAGTAGTTTCCACAGAAACGGAGGAAGAAATGCCGCGCCCGGAGGCTCCTAAGGAGCGCAAAGCTCTTACGAAGTTGGACAGCATAGAGGTAGCAGAAACGTCGGAGGTTCTGACGATGACCAGCGCCCAAGAGCTTCCCAAGGCCAAAGCTCCCGAAGAGCAGAAAGGCAAACCGCGATTGGAAGAACTGCTGTCGCTTTCGGTCTCGGAAGTTTCCTTCGGCGAGGCAGAGACTGGTCTGCCAACTCCGGACGAGCCAACAGCTCGGACCGCCCAACCGAGTCTCCTGGGTATCCAGGTGGCTCAGAAGTCGCAGGTGATAACGTCGTCCGCTACGGAAGAACTGGGCGTATCCGAGAAACCAGAAACAAAGAAAATAGTACCTGAACGGATTCCGTTCGAAAGTATCGAACAAACGCAAGCGATAACGCGGGAAAGCGAAGGAACGCTTGTCGCGGAGAAGACGACTAAGACGGCGACGGCTGAAGTGTCCTTCCGCGTGTCCGAAAGCCTCGAGGTCACTCAAGTGACGGCAACGGAACAGGAAGCCAAAGAGGTGATCAAGGGTGTGGCGAAAGAAGCCTCTGCTCAGCCCGACGTAATCAAACGGGAGGTTGCTCTGAAAACCGAGGTTCAACCCGAGGACGCTGCGTCCGAGTTCGAAGCGACCAAGCCGGATAGTAAAAGGGCTAAGGGTGTCACCGACGTTCAGCAAGGTGTGATCGTCACCGAACACCTGACGACCGATGAGCTAGAGTCAGATCTACCCGAGTCTGTAATTCCTTTCGCGAAGTTAGTGAACGTTTCGATCGTAGCCGAGCATCTGGAACAAGTTGCGGGTGAGTATTCTTCCTATCAAAGTATACGATTGTCGCGGACGAGACGGACGGTGACGGTGACGGTGACGGTGATGGCGACGGTAACGGTTAGGGAACGAGACCCGAGGACAAGGTGACGGTAGCGATCGAGGTCGGAAAACCCGATGCGAGAGAGTCGTAATGATCATCGCGCGGCAAGCGTAGATTGATCCATGAGCGCGTTGGATGTAAGATCGTGGAGTTGTAGGGTAGGTGTGAAGGTAAACGGTTACGAAGGTAGGTACGTCAAACACAGGTGTCGAACACGATTGCAAACTACATCGCAGGATCATACACACAGGACACACCAACAGAACATATCTTACATTACAAACGATACCCAAAAACTGTCTATTTCATGATCGATGAAGGAATTTTCTTAGAGAAAAGGTCCACGTTAAGATGGTCAAGCGTGATCAGTCCCAGTTAAATCGAGAAGTCAAACCAAGTAAAACGAAAGCAATATACGGACATTAACCACGACACTTTTTAATCATGTCACACTTGTTCTGTATACATTTCAGAAACCACAGAAGTACCAGCGCAACAACATGACATCACAATCACACAACACACAACAAAACACGATACGCCACAGCAACAGACGATCGAATCTGATACAGAGGTGACAGAAGAGTACACGACTAAATTCAGGCGCGGGAGTAGGGACGATGAAACCGCGGCTATTAAGACCAAGAAAACGATTATCAGAAAGAAAAAGACGGGCAAAGTGGCGGACGAAGACAATGTCGTCGTCATTGAAGAAGAAATGGAAGATGTTAAGCCGCAATTACCAGAGATACCGAAGAAACAATTTATGCCTATAGAGGAAGTTACGACGTCGATAGACGTTGAAGAGATTGTGCCTACAATTATCGAAGAGGTCGAAGAAGTGACACCAAAGATAAAGGAAGAAGAAGTTCAACTAAAAGAATTACGGGTCGAGGATGATACTAAGAAAGTTACCAAGAAGAAGGTCGTTCGAAAAAGGGCAAAAGCACAAGTCACTGAAGAAACAACTGAGGAAGAGATGGAAGATATTCCGAAAATAGAACGAGGGGAGTACAAAGAAGAAAAAATTCCGGACGAATTCGCTAAACCAATTGCACCAATTGGGTATGTAACGCCTACCGTGGAACAAGTACAAGAACAAGTAACCGTTACCGAAGAAGTAACCAAAGAAGGCAAACCGAAGAAAGTTACGAAGAAGAGAGTCATAACACGCAAAGGAAAGCAGCGACAGGTTACCGAAACTGTCACTGTCGAAGAACAAGGCAAGGCACCGGAAACTACCGTAACTGAGGGTCCTGTTGAAGAAATGATCGAAGAATTCGCTAAACCAATTGAGCATATTACGCCGACCGTGGAACAAGT